>KI911120.1:355147-379848 GCA_000482085.2 Cladonia metacorallifera KoLRI002260 | reverse complement strand
ATGCGCAATTTCCTTTTACCCCTATTCGGCCCCTTTTTTGGTAATTAATTACCTAATTTTTTCCTTGGATTTCTAAGCATTATTGGTGGCGTAAATTAAGACCGCGCTCTAGCCTCTACTACTATTAGCTTGGCTATCTAAATGTGGCAATATTAATTTCGGCAGTCCTAATACAGTATATTAATTTTGGCATTCAGTAAATTACATCCCTTATTTAGCAACAGCATTCCTATTTAGGCAAGCCCTTATTTCAGCATTTCTATCAGACCTCGGCATCTCGGCAAGATAAATTAGAGAAAAGGGCTTAGCTACCTCTATATAATTAGCGGTTTTCTCCTTCTTCTACATAGCTAAGTAATACAAGCAATCGCTTACTAATACATTCTATTATAACCTTGTCTGCTTCGCTCTACCAATCAGATATCGCTTAGTTAGCAGCCCTCTATCCCTATTTACAACAATTATTATATTAGGTTTTATATACTTTAGTTAAATATCCTATATTATTATTAAATAAATTTCTCTATAGTTTTCTTATTTTATATCCCTTATATTTTGTAACTATTAAAAAATAGATTAAGTCTTAGCTTTTTACTTACCTAGTTTTAATAAAACTAAAAGCAGTATTTATTATAATTAATTAATTTTAATATAGATATTTTTTTATATATTAAGTCTTTTATTAAGCTCTACCTAATTTCTAAATATAGACTCTCCTCTTATCCTTTATTAGTATTTATATTATTACCTTATTTTTTATTTCTTATAAGGTAGCGTTATTCTCTTTCTTTTTTATAATATTAAGTAAGTTAAGTTTTAAAAAACTTTAAGCTTAAATACTAAACTAAGTACTAATCTTAGTAATAGCTTAAATTATAGCTTAAATATTAATTTAAATATTAATTAAATTAAAAGCTTAGCTATTAGTTTATTACTTATAATTAACTTAATTACTTAATAATACTTAAGTAACTTATAATACTTAAGTAACTTATAGTACTTATACTACTTTAATTATTATTATTAAAAAGTAGCTTAATATTATAGTATATCTAATAAAAAATTAGCTATATACTTATAATAATTAATAAAACTTAATTTATGATAGAGTTATAAATAAAGTAACTTATATCCCTTTTATTATTACCTGTATCTTAATAAATAATAATATTTATAAAATTATTTAAATTATAGTAGTTTAACTATAGTATTATTAAAATTTCTTTATAATTTATAAAAACTCTTTATTCTATATATAGTATTACTTTCTTCTAAATATTATTTATAATTAAAATTTATATATTACTAAGAAAAATCTTTTATTTATTAAGATAATACTTAAATAGCCCTGTTGTAAATAGGGATAGAGGGCTGCTGACTAAGTGATATCTGATTAGTAGAGCGAAGCAGACAAGGTTATAATAGAATGTATTAGTAAGCGATTGCTTGTATTACTTAGCTATGTAGAAGAAGGAGAAAACCGCTAATTATATAGAGGTAGCTAAGCCCTTTTCTCTAATTTATCTTGCCGAGATGCCGAGGTCTGATAGAAATGCTGAAATAAGGGCTTACCTAAATAGGAATGTTGTTGTTAAATAAGGGATGTAATTTACTAAATGCCGAAATTAATATGCCGTATTAGGACTGCCGAAATTAATATTGCCATATTTAGATAGCCAAGCTAATAGTAGTAGAGGCTAGAGCGCGGTCTTAATTTACGCCACCAATAATGCTTAGAAATCCAAGGAAAAAATTAGGTAATTAATTACCAAAAAAGGGGCCGAATAGGGGTAAAAGGAAATTGCGCATATATATATCGTTTATGTAATGCATAGCGCTTATGCATAGCGCTTATGCTCGGCACATCCGGATCCGGGGCCTGTACCACCCAATAGGGCTTAGCTATCGGCGGGAACCAAATTCCAACAAGCCCTACTATCTATTAGTATTATAAAATAGAGTAAACTTTATTATAATATAAAGAACTTTATTATTAATAACTTTATATCTCTTAAACTTTATTATAACTTATTAACTTAGCCCTATTTTATATATAGTATATATTATTATTATATATATAAAAATAATTATCTTTATCTTAAGTAACTTAAAATAATATCTTAAAATCTCTTACTTTATAAATAATTATTCCTTATTATTAAAAAGTACCTTATTCATATATTTACTTAAAATAAGTATTATAAATATTACTTTCTTAAGCTATATAATTATTAACTACTATTTAAACTAATATAGATAAATATATAGCTTTCTTATTCTTTATAAAAGATAAATTATTATTTAAAAGCTAATCTATATATACTAATCTCTCTTTTAATATTAGTTATTTATAATAGTTTTTTATATACACTTATACTTTAGATATAATACTAAATTAAAAATATCTTAAAAAGTTAAAAAGCTATTAAAGTTAATATATAATATATTATATTTACTCTTAAAAATACTATCTTTCTTATCTTATAATTTTTTAATTATTTTTTAACTTTTTTTAGATACCTTAATACCTTTTAAGTATCTTCCTATAATTATAATATAAATTTTTATAAATATATAACTTAAATACTACTATTAACTTAAGGACTATAGTTTTTATTCTCTATACTTATTATTATATATACTAAAAGCTCTAGCCTTATATATTTAATTATTAACTTATAATTAAATATTAATATTAGCTATTTCTATATCATATCTATATTCTTCTTATTATAGGCCTAATACCTATCTTATATTATTTTATATTTTAGTTAACTAGGCTTAAGATTAAAAAATAACTTAAAAGGTATTGGAATAAATAAAATTAAAAAGAATAAATCTCTTAAATTTTTATTATTTATTAAGTTAATTTAGAATATATTTAAGCATCTACTATATAAAGATCCTATAGACTATATATATATATTATATTAGTTATATATTAATTATAACTATTAATTAAATATAATATACTTATAGAATTTANCGAGCATACCTCGGTATTCGGGGCATGCTTAGGGCGCGCAAGCAGCGCTCAGGCCAACCCAAAACATGGCCCTAAGCTCTAAGCTGGTTTCAAAAATGCCAATGAAGAATATTCTATTATTATATATTATAGAGTAGGATTTATTTATTATATCTATAATTCTTATTTATATATAAGAGGAAGTCCTTTATACTAAAATTATATATAGTCTTTTTTAATTTAAATTAATACTAGAGGCGCTACTATATTTATATATAAAATTAAATATATAAGTTATAATATAGAATTTTAGAAAGTTAAAATACCTTTAGCCTATTAATTAATCTTTTAGATAAGTATTTTTAAAGACTTTCTTAATAAATTAATATTTATAAGAGCTATATTTATATACCTAAGGGTTTTATTAATATAAGAAATATATATAGTAAGAATAATAAAATTAAGGATTATATAAAAATAAAGAAGCATAGCCTATTTAATTTTTTAAAAAAGGATATAAATATTAGAACTATTTAATAAATTATAGCTTTTTATTTATCCTCTATCCACTACTTTACTTTATAAAAATAAGAGAAGACTTTTAGTTTAATATATATTAAAATAAAATAAAAATACTTATTAATTAAGATTTTTAATAATTCTAATCTCCTTAAGAATAAATATATTTATACTAATTAAGAGTATTTATAATAATCTCTTTAAATAATTAATATAGAATATTTATTAATTAAATATAATAAATATTTATATACTTATAGTACTATATAAAGTTTTATATAATATATATATCTATTATATTATTATTATTATTATTAGTAGTTATATATATTAGTTTAATATATAAGATATATCTCTTATCTCTTTTATTATTATTATTAGTAGTTATATATATTAGTCTAATATATAAGATATATCTCTTATCTCTTTTATTATTATTATAGATAATATTACCTTCTAAGTCCTCTATATTAAAATCTAAGTTAATTAGTAAGTTATTAAATAGTATTATATATATCTTCTATTTCCTAATTTAAGCTAAGGTATATTTATAATTATAATATAATTAATAAGACTATAACCTCTTCTATTAATTAAAAGGAATTTAATATGTAGTATAATATTTCTTACTTTTAATACCTATAATTAAAACTTGTTTCTTATAGTTAGCTATAAACCTTATAATAATAAGGTAGTATCTTTATATATATTATTTTACTTAATATTCTTTAAAGCTACTCTCTATATTAATTAATAATATTTAATAGCTACTATATTATAGCTTAAACTTATATTAAAAAATTTCCCTTATAGTTATATAATATATATAAAAAAATTTTTAAATACTTCTTTCTATACTTTATAATTAAAATTTTACTAATAAAAATAAAAGAAGGTTAGATTTAAGTATATTAATATATACTATCTAGATTATTAATTAAGATATATATTAGCTATATTACTATATTCTTATAATACTAGCTCAATATTATTTTATTAAAAAATATTAAAATAGGAATAATTATATTCTTATTAAGAATATTCTTTTATATTCTTTACTATTAGTCCTTAATATATATCTTATTATAAATATATAATAATAACTTATTTTTATTTAACTTAGCTATATAATAGTATTTAGGTATATATTTTAAATTATTCTTAATAATAAATAATATATCTTTAACTAGATTAATCTATACTACTTTTTATAATAATCTTAATATTTACCTTATAAAAGATATTATTAAGAATCTTTTAAGGGATATTATATATCCTTTATCTTTATTATTCTCCTATTATAAAGCTATATATATATTTTTAATTATCTTTTATTATATTTTANTGATATTTTAAAGATGAGGCTTTTAAGTTAATAGTAGTTTATTATCTTAAAGAATTTTATTAACTAACTACTAAGAATTAAATAGTAATACTTATATAGTATTAATATATTAACCTTAATATATTCTTTTATATTATAAACTAATTCTATCTAATACTTAGAGAGAGGTATACAAGATTTATTTAGAAAGGATAAAAAATAAGATAAAAAGAATAATATATAAAATAATTAGAAATTAAAATAAACCTAATATAGGAATATATTAGAACTAATATAATAATAATTAGTATCTTAAAGTACTTATTTCTATCTAACTTAAAAGCTAGCTTAAGAACTAATATTAAGATTATAAACTACTTTCTTATAAATTTATATTATAGTATATAGTACCTATTAGATATAAGTAGAATATATATATAATAAGTACTTATTCTAAATATTCTAAATATTATTATTCTTATTTAATATTAAAAATATAAGGAGTTATCTAGTACTCTTTATATACCTTATTTTAAAATATAAATATAAATATAAATATCTTAGCTATACCTACTAATAAATTTTATATATTAAATAGTAATATAAATTTATTACTAATACTTATACCTTTACCTAGTTCTACTAAAAAAGGGATATCTATATATTAATATAATACTTAATAATTATTAAAAATTTAGCTATTTATTTATCTTTTATTTATTTTTTTAATTAATTTATCTATACCTCCATTACTATCCTAGTTAAAAAGTTATATAAAGAAGCTTAAAAGAAAGATAGTTTATTTAAAGACTATAATTAAAATATTTATAAATTTAAATAACAAGGCTAAGACTTTTTTAAAAGTAGCTTAGTAGAATATAAGAACTATTAATTTAAAAATAAAGATTAAAGATAATTAAAATATAGATAAATAACTTACTATATTATATATACTAGCCTTTAAACTAGCCTCTAAGCTAGCTAATAATAATTTAATAAATTATATATAAACTACTACTCCTCTTTATTTATAATTATTATCTATAAATCTTTGATAGTATCTTTATTATAAGTATAATCTATTATAAATACTATTTCTTTATTATTATTATATTTAAGGGTATATAAATATTCTAGCCTTTAAGCTAGCCTCTAAGCTAATCTCTAAGCTAGTATAAATTAATTCCTAGAAAAACTATATTATTTTCTATCTATATATAGAGTAAATACCTTAAGCTTATAAACCCTAAGACTATTTAATTACTATTACCTTATTATTTTTAATAAAATATTTATTATAAATCTAATTATGTTTATTAAAGGATATCTAATTATTTATAAGAAAAATATTATTATTAATTAAGATATATAACCTTCTTAGAAGGATATAAATATAATATAAGACTTAAGAAATATTATAGATATAGAATTAACCTACTTACTATATTATTATATTAATATTTTAAGGCTAATACTTAATCTTTACTATTCTATAAATTAAGTATACTATCCTATTACTATACTATTTAAATAATCAGATAAAGACTCTAATATATATACTTAAAGTATTATCTTTAAATCTTAGGCTACTTTTAATATCCTTCTTAATATTAAATACTTAGAAAATTATATATAAATAATTAATATAAGAATTCTATATTATCTTAAACAGCCCTTTTAATACTATTTTATCTTAGACTTAAATATAATTATATTATTATATACTTTATTCTTTATTTTAATTTAGTTAATATTATATCTTCTATTTATTAAGCTACTTATTATTATTAATACCCTTTTCTAGCCTTATTTAATAAGTTATAGATAAATATATACTTATAAGTATATCCTTACTTAATTATATATTATCTTTTATTAGAAATTAATAGGCTTTATTATTCTAATACTTATAATAGCCTAATAATCTTTAATATATTCTACTATTTATAATAAAAGCTACTAACTTATATTTAAATTCTACTTTATCTTTACTTAAATAAATATCTTATGCTCTAAACTAACAGCTATTATATAGTAATTTAAATTTAAATCTAATTTTTTAATCTATAAAAGAGAGGAGGTTAATATCTTAATATCTTAGATCTATTAATAACTTATAGATTATATTAATCTATAAATACTTATCTTTATTAACCTAAATAATTTCTATAACTAGGTATATAATAGTATATTATCTATTATAACATCAGCAATTTTTCGGGCCCCGGCATTAAGCGCTTTTAGCGCTCGCGAGTAGGCTTAAGCGAGCTTAAGCTGAATTATCTTATATCCCCGCTCCTAGGTATAAATATCTTTAATAAATTACTAAAAATCTACTAAAATGCTCGCTTATTTGTACGCGTGTAATAGGATTCTTTGCGCGCGCGCTGCCATGTGCACTGCTCTGCGCACTCTACTATGCGCACTGCCATGCGCACTGCCATGCGCGCTGCGATGGATGGATGGATGGATGGATGGATGGATGGATGTGATGGTGATGGTGATGGTGATGGTGGTGGATGGCCATGGACAGATGGCCATGGATGGATTGCCATGCGATGGCCGCTAATACGCCCCTGCATAGAAATTTGATGCTTAATCGATTGCGCATGTTTTTGAGCCATCAACGTTGACATGGCATGCTCTATGGTATTCCCGTTATTATGTAGATCCTACTAACATCAAAAAATCACTTGCTAAACCTGCTTATAAATTAGGTAAATGCTCAGGGCGTTCTAAGCGCTTACGAGCATACCTCGGTATTCGGGGCATGCTTAGGGCGCGCAAGCAGCGCTCAGGCCAACCCAAAACATGGCCCTAAGCTCTAAGCTGGTTTCAAAAATGCTAATGAAGAATATTCTATTATTATATATTATAGAGTAGGATTTATTTATTATATCTATAATTCTTATTTATATATAAGAGGAAGTCCTTTATACTAAAATTATATATAGTCTTTTTTAATTTAAATTAATACTAGAGGCGCTACTATATTTATATATAAAATTAAATATATAAGTTATAATATAGAATTTTAGAAAGTTAAAATACCTTTAGCCTATTAATTAATCTTTTAGATAAGTATTTTTAAAGACTTTCTTAATAAATTAATATTTATAAGAGCTATATTTATATACCTAAGGGTTTTATTAATATAAGAAATATATATAGTAAGAATAATAAAATTAAGGATTATATAAAAATAAAGAAGCATAGCCTATTTAATTTTTTAAAAAAGGATATAAATATTAGAACTATTTAATAAATTATAGCTTTTTATTTATCCTCTATCCACTACTTTACTTTATAAAAATAAGAGAAGACTTTTAGTTTAATATATATTAAAATAAAATAAAAATACTTATTAATTAAGATTTTTAATAATTCTAATCTCCTTAAGAATAAATATATTTATACTAATTAAGAGTATTTATAATAATCTCTTTAAATAATTAATATAGAATATTTATTAATTAAATATAATAAATATTTATATACTTATAGTACTATATAAAGTTTTATATAATATATATATCTATTATATTATTATTATTATTATTAGTAGTTATATATATTAGTTTAATATATAAGATATATCTCTTATCTCTTTTATTATTATTATAGATAATATTACCTTCTAAGTCCTCTATATTAAAATCTAAGTTAATTAGTAAGTTATTAAATAGTATTATATATATCTTCTATTTCCTAATTTAAGCTAAGGTATATTTATAATTATAATATAATTAATAAGACTATAACCTCTTCTATTAATTAAAAGGAATTTAATATGTAGTATAATATTTCTTACTTTTAATACCTATAATTAAAACTTGTTTCTTATAGTTAGCTATAAACCTTATAATAATAAGGTAGTATCTTTATATATATTATTTTACTTAATATTCTTTAAAGCTACTCTCTATATTAATTAATAATATTTAATAGCTACTATATTATAGCTTAAACTTATATTAAAAAATTTCCCTTATAGTTATATAATATATATAAAAAAATTTTTAAATACTTCTTTCTATACTTTATAATTAAAATTTTACTAATAAAAATAAAAGAAGGTTAGATTTAAGTATATTAATATATACTATCTAGATTATTAATTAAGATATATATTAGCTATATTACTATATTCTTATAATACTAGCTCAATATTATTTTATTAAAAAATATTAAAATAGGAATAATTATATTCTTATTAAGAATATTCTTTTATATTCTTTACTATTAGTCCTTAATATATATCTTATTATAAATATATAATAATAACTTATTTTTATTTAACTTAGCTATATAATAGTATTTAGGTATATATTTTAAATTATTCTTAATAATAAATAATATATCTTTAACTAGATTAATCTATACTACTTTTTATAATAATCTTAATATTTACCTTATAAAAGATATTATTAAGAATCTTTTAAGGGATATTATATATCCTTTATCTTTATTATTCTCCTATTATAAAGCTATATATATATTTTTAATTATCTTTTATTATATTTTAATAGTACTTATTAATTACTATTAATAATATTTTTATATAATAAAGCCAGTAAGCTAATATATAATCCTTTTAATCTTAAAAGGGCTAGAATTTATTGAAGCTTATTAAATATTTATTTTATTTAATAAATATTTCCTTTCCTTTTATATAAGGATCTCTTTTTAATATAGATAATAATAGTATTTTAGCTTTTTTTCTTATCTCTTACTTAAAAGTCTTAATCTTAATAATAGATTAAGTATATATAAAGAACCTTATTTTACTATAGCTAAAGAATAAAAAGGATAAGAATATTATCTAACTTATATTATATAATATTAAGTCTAAGGTAAGAGTATTGAGTATTATTAAATCTTTAAATATAATTTTTATTATTTTGAGTAAAAATACTTTATTATTATTTTATACTTTTTTCTATAAGCCTTCTTATAAGGCTATTAAATTAATATTAATAGTTTAAAAAAGTTTATTTATTCTTAATATATTAAGTTATCCTTTAAATAGTTATACTCCTCTAACTTTAAAAAATCTTTTTTATATCTTAAATTACCTAGCTAAATCTATTTCTAAAATTAATTAATTTTATTATATAAATTAATTTACTAGGCTATAAAATTAAACTAAAGAGATAAGCTACCTATCTATATCTCTTTATATATAGTAGGATATATAACCTTATATTAGTAACTTATAAAATATTATAATAATAAGCTATACTTATTATTATTATATAAGTAAGGAGCCTAAGGATATTTTTAATACTTAAATATAATAAAATTAAGAGAGCTACTTTTATTAGATAAATTATAGGCTAGATTATAAGCTAGCTTTTAAATTAATATAAATATTAACTTAGTACTTAACTTTATTAATAAATATAACTTACTAATAATATTATTAGCTTAGTAAATTAATTATATATTATTTTTTATTTACCTACTATAAGAAAGCTAATATATATAATTAAATAATAATTATAATATAAAACAAGTAGATATTTAAGCCCTCCTAAATATTTTTTTAGTTAATAATTATAATATTAAGAATACTACTACTAAACTTACTTATCCCTCAAGGATCTTATAAGATATTTATTTATTACTTTATATATATTATTATATTTATTTAGTAATATTAAGATAATTTATAATAATACTTAAATATATTATACTTTTATATAGATAAGGCTCTATCTCTTTATATAATTAAAGCTTAAGTTAAGTTATAAACTTATTTATTTAAATAAAGAGAAGACTTAACTTTTAAAAAATCTCTATTTTAAAGAACTAATTTATAAAGGAGCTAGCTTAATATTTAAAAAGAAAATTAAGACTAGCTATTATAACTATTATATTAAGTATTGAATTAGAAAATAATAGTTTAAAATAACTAATTAATTTAAAGAGTTTAATATTATATTAGAAAAAAATAATATATTACTAATATAAATATATTTAATAGATATTAAACCCTTTTATATAGCTATTAAATAATTATTATTTTAATATTATTATCTTAAGTATATCTTATAATTATTTTATAATATTAAAAGATTAATTAATATACTTAAAACTAATTACCTAGAGAATTCCTATTAATATAATTAATTATCTTAGAAATATATTAATAGTATAATTAAGTATAAAGAAATTATATCTTTAAAAAAATTTAAAAAATTAGTTTTAAAATAGATAAAATAAAAAAAATTAAAACTTTAATACTAAGTTTCATAATATAAGTAAGAGTACCTAAACTAGTAATAATAAATATAATAATAAAAATAAAAATAAGAGTAATAAAGATAATTTTAAAGATAATAATAATATCTTTAAATATAACTAGAAGAATCTTAGAGCTAAAGAGAATAATAATATAAAGGAAAAGATAAAAAGAGCTATAAATAAAATATTTTAAGCTTAAATATATTATAATAAGACTACCTCTTTTTATAAGTAGCTTTAGTTAAGGGCTTATATTATAAGTAAGAACTAATATAATATATTTAATATAAACCTTATAGCTAAGAGTAATCTTAATAATAAACTTTATTTATAATTCTTATTACCTTCTTATAATATACTCCTCTACATTATTAATAGTAATAAACCTTTATATAAAGCTCTTCTTTTTTTAATAATATAGTTATTTTAATACTTAATAATTATTATTATTAAGAAAAGTCTATATTAAACTTAATTAAGTAATAGACCTTATATAATATTAAGCTAAGTAAATAAAAGTTATTTATAGTAATAAAATTTTATAATATTTTATACTTTAAATAAGTCTTAAAAAGATTAAGAAGAATATTTTAATTCTTTTAAAAAAGATGTTATAATAATTATACTTCTTTATAACTATATTATTATTAATAAGCTATATCTTAAACTTATTTACTAATAGTCTCTATATATATAAATATTAATAAAAAAGATAGTTTATAGATAAGATAGTAATCTTAAAATAAATAAAATAAACAAATTAAGATATTAACTAAGTTTATTAATTAAGAGTTATTTATTAACTATAATACTATCTAGTACTTTAGTAAGATTATTAAAATAAAGAATAATATATATTTAAAGATGATATTTCTTTTATTAAGATTAGCTATTATAAAAGTACTAAAAAATAAGCTACTATTATTATTAAAAAGATAATTAATTAGGCTAAAAAAGTTAGTAAAGATATATAAATAATATAGAGAAATTTTACTTTTACTTAAATTAAGAAGTGCTACTAGTAGTTTATTATATTTCTAATTAAATTTATATATATTTCCTATTTTCTATTTCTTATATAATTTAATATATATACTGTATTCCTTTTTATTAACTTACTTTTTATAATTACCAATTTTTATAGTCAACTTAGTATATATTATATACTTAATCTATTTTACTATAGTTTTTAAGAGCTAGATAACTTTATAGCTATAAATGTAACTATTATTTATTTATTAAATTATAAAAAGGTTAATAATACTTCTAATCCTTTTAATAATCTATATTATATTAGAGTTATTTAGATCTTTCTTTATTTATAAAGTCTTCTTTAAATAAGACTTATATTCTTTTACTAACTTTATAATAATCTTATAATAAAGAGAATAGTAGGGACTTCTTAAATTAAGTAATTTACTATCTTAATAATCTATAAAACTAAGTACTATAAAATTATTTAATAAATACTTTTATAATATTTCTATAATAAATTACTTTACTAAGATATATCTTAGCCTTTTTAATATAATAAATAGTTTACTTATTTTATTTATTAGTTTTTATAGGAACTAGCTATTAATCTTATAAAGGAAAGTTATAATAAAACTTAATATCCTTATAAAGATAATATATATTATTAATATAAATACTTCTAAATTAAACTATTAAATATAATTAAGACTAAGATTAAGTCTTTTTATTCTAATTAATTTTATTTTAAAACTAATTTTTTTAAGCTAGACTTTTAAAAATATTGCTTAATATTAGCTAGTTATAATAAATTATAGGTAAAATTTAATATTTATTTTATACTTATTATAATAAAATGCCTATATATCTTTATAGGCCTAAATAAAGTAATTATTAAAATAAAAGTAGAGGATATAAGTAATTATTTAAATATAATTATTAATATTTAATTACTTATTAAGTAAAGATAGTATATCTTTTTATATTTTATCTTATTACTCTTTATTTTATATAAATATCTCTTAAATTTAGAAAGTAGTATCTAGTATACTATAATAATTTAATACTTTTTTATTAAGAGAGTAAGGCTTTATATAAGAACTTTATTATCTAATTCTTTATAAGTTTCATTAGCCTTTATAAATATATAAGTATAGTTTTAATTAATATCCT
Organism: Cladonia metacorallifera KoLRI002260; assembly: GCA_000482085.2. Classification (NCBI taxonomy): domain Eukaryota; kingdom Fungi; phylum Ascomycota; class Lecanoromycetes; order Lecanorales; family Cladoniaceae; genus Cladonia; species Cladonia metacorallifera. Next base: position 366,649 of record KI911120.1, on the reverse strand, counting down.
TTTTACTTATTCATATATAAACTTTTCTTATGATTATATATATTATACTATAAATACTATTAGTCTTTAGGCTTAAATAAATATATTATAGAAAATATTATACTATTTAGTATTTTATCTTATTAAAAGTTAATTTATTTAATAGTATTTTTATAATAGTATCTATCTTTTTCCTATAAATTAATAAGAAAGGATTAACCTTATTATTACTATCTAATATTAAAGAATTATTAGTAAGCTAATATTATCACTTATTATAAAATAATACTTATAAATACTACTAAGCCTCTTTAATAAAAGTAATAGCTATATATTAATTAGACTATATATAAAGATCTAGCTACTTAATTTTAATAATTATAAAACTAAAAATAATAAGTATAAATAACAAATAAAGAAAATTAAATTTTATACTAAACTTTTATAAGTTATTATTAACTCTTATAGATTCTATATATAGTAAATACTATATAATATAAATTAATTAAAAAAAAGCTTAAAAAAACTATAATCTAAGTTAAATTAATAAATTAATTTCTTCTTATACTATATTTAATAATAGATAATAAATTAATATATTATATTAATTTTTGAACCTAATATTTCTAGTAACTAGTCTAGTAGAAGGATAAATAGTAGGAATATTATAAGATTATTTTAAAATACCTTTATTATTAGTATATTATAATATAACAAATATTTAATCTAAGAGTACTACTATTTTATCTTAATAGTTAGAAAGTAATATTAAAGTTAAAGTAGGTACTAATATATAAATAAGATAAGAATAAAGTTATAAAGATTACTTTACTAATTCTTATTTATTTTTATTAAAAGCTATAACTTGATTCTCTAAGCCTAATATTTATAATATAAAAAGCCTTCTCTAAAAATTAACTTAGAATATTATTATTATTATTATTATTATTATTATTATTATTATTATTATTATTATTATTATTATTATTGTAAATTAAAGTAATAAACTCCCTTACTTTTAATTAGAATTTTTATAGAGTTCTAACTTTATCTATAAAGAGATTAATTTCTAATAAGTTTAAATTTTTAATAAAGTTTATAATTATTAAGTACTATCTACTATATGAGGGTAACTAAGGTAAGAATAAGTATATTAATATATTAATATTATTTAATAATAAGGCTAATTATATTCTTAACTTTTATAGTATTAATTAAATATAAATTAAAGAAAGAAGAATTATTATAGTTATATTAATTAAAATTACTTAGTTAATATTAAGGTAATTTAAATTATATATTTATAAGTATCTTTTAGCTTAGATTATAAATAGATTTATATATTTTATTAAAGGCTATCTTATATTAAAATCTAGTATAAGGGACTAAATTATTTATAAAGGTAGTAGTATAGGTAATAAGATTATAAGTTAAGATATAAACTAAATTATAAACTTATATTAAGATCTAAATTATTTATAAAGGTAGTAGTATAAGTAGTAAGTTTATAAAATAAAATAAAAGCTAAGTTATAGACTAGTATAAGAATCTAAATTATTTATAATAATAATAATATAAGTATTAAGTTTATAGAATAAATATTAAGCTAAAACTTACTCTAAACTATAAATAGAGGTAAATAATTATTGGTAGTATTATAATATAACTTAATAAACTATATATTATATATATATTATAAAGGAATTAGAGCTATAAAATAGAATATAACTAAATATAGATAAGTTTAAATAAGTTAAGATTATAAATTACTTAATATATTAATTTTAATACCTTATAAGTATAGAGCTCTTTAATATCTATAATATAATTTTATATAGCATAAGCCTATAACTCTAATATAATTAATATAATTATATATTTATAGCTTAATAAATAAGTAGGAACTTCTTTAGAAGATATAACCTTATTTAAATCTAATAAACTTTTTTATAAGAAAGTATAACTTAAGTATATATACTTTTATTAATCTTTATTTAATTAAGCTTCTCCTTACTAACTTAAAAGTTATAATTATTAATTAGTAATTTAAATATTTTTTTATAATATTTATATATAGCTTCTATCTCCTCCTTACTAAATACTCTTCTATATTATTTATTATAATATATCTTTATATAAAGCTTTTCTTCTTTTACTTAATATACTATATATATTTTAAAGCTTACTAATTTATATTATTAAGAAAGTCTATATTAAACTTAATTAAATAATAGGCTTTATATAGTATTAAATTAAGTAAATAAAAATTACTTATAATACTAAGAATTTATAGTATTTTATACTTTAAATAAATTTTAAAAAAATTAAAAAAATTAAAAAAAATTCTTTTAGAAGAGGTTTTATTAAAGATTATACTCTTTTATAACTATATTACTTTTAATAAGCTATACCTTAAAACTAGCTACTAATAGTCCTTATAAATATAAGTATTAATAAAGAAATATAGTTTATAAATAAGATAATAATCTTAAAATAAAAATAAAAAAGTTAGAATATTATATCTATATAATAAGTTAAATAGATATAAAAAAGTAAGTAATTATAACTAACTTATCTATAAACTTTATTAAGCTTACTTTATTAACTAAGTCTATTAATTAGAAGCTATTTATTAATTTTAATATAGCCTAATACTTTAGTAAGATTACTAAAAAAAAGGATAATATATACTTAAAAATATTATTTCTTTTATTAATATTATTTATTATAAAAGCGCTAGGTAGCTACCTACCTATATTATTAAATAAATAGTTAATTAAGCTAAAAAAGTTAATAAATATATATAATTAATATAATAAAGCTACATATTTATTATAATTAAAAGAAGCTTCTAGTTATTTATTAAATATCTTTCTTATCTCTCTTAGCTAGGTCTAAATTAATATAATAAAAAATAAAATAAAATTAACTCTATATTAAGGCTTTAGTTATTTTAATATAGACTATTACTAATAAAGATATTAAATAAACTAAAAATCTTAAGATAAATATACTATATTTTTAGCTTAAATAATAAATAAATAAAGTTTATTATATATTTTTAATTTATTATTATAAAATACCTATATACTCTTATTAACCTAAATAAAATAATTATTAAAATATAAGTAAAGGATATAAATAACTATTTAAATATAATAATTAATATTTAATTATCCACTAAGTAAAAGTAATATATTTTTTATATCTTATCTTATTACTCTCTATTTTATTTATATATTTCTTAAATTTAGAAAGTATTATCTAATATACTATAATAATTTAATATTTTTTTATTTTAAAAGAAAGGCCTTCTATAAGTACTTTAATATCTAGTCCTTTATAAGTTTTATTAATCTTTATAAATATATAAATATAATTCTAATTAATATCTTTTTTACTTATTTATATATAAGCTTTAGTCTTTATTATATATACTATACTATAAATACTATTAGTTACTAATCTTAAATAATTATATTATCAAAATTCTTACACTATTATATAATCTTTATAATTATATTTAAAAGTATTTTTATAGTATTATTTATTTTTATTAAAGAGTACTTATTATTAAGGCCCTAACTTAAATAAAAAGTTAACTTAATAAAAAAATCTTCTTAGACTATTAATTATATCTTAATATCTTTTTTAAGTTAATAAAAAAGTTTAGAATTATATCTTAATATACTTATAAGTCCTACTAGTTACTTAGAGTAGTAGGATCTCTTTTTTTTAAAAAATTAAATTATAATTAATAAAGTCATTAATATCTTTCAATAAGTAAATATTATTATTTATTATAAAAAATACTTACTAACTCTATTAAGTCTTTTTAAAGAGAGTAATAGATATATATTAATTAAATTGTATATAAAGACTTCCTAGCTACTTAGATTATATAGCTATAGAACTAGAAATAATAAGTATAAATAAAAAATATTAAATATTTAATAATATATATATAACTTATTTATTATTTAATTCTTAAACTAAAATTTTGTAAGCTATTACTATCTCTTATTATAGGTTCTATATAATAAAGACTATATAATATAAATTAATATTAAAAGAGAGCTTAAAGAGATTATTATTTAAATTAAAATAATAAATTATTTTCTTCTGATACTATAGTTTAAAATAGGTAAGAAGTTAGTATATAATATTATTTTTTTAATTTAATATCTTTAACAACTATTTTAATAAAAGGAAAATTAATAGAAATACTATAAAATTATACTAAAATACTTTTTAAAATCTAATAAAACTATTCTTATTAATATATTATAATATAATAAAGATTTAGCTTAAGAGTACTACTACTATAACTTAATAACTAAAAAATAGTCCTAAAGTTAGAATAAATACTAATATAAGTATAAGATAAAAATAAGATTATAAAGATTATTTTTTTAATTTTAATTTAACTTTATTAAGAGCTATAACTTAATTTCTTAAATCTTTTATAATAATATATAGAGTCTTCTTTAAAAATAGATCTAAATATTACTTTTATTATTATTATAAATTAATATAATAAGCTCTCTTACTTTTATTTAGAACTCTTATAAAGTTCTTACTTTATTAAATAGTAAAATTAATATTAAGTAGGCCTAATATTTTAATAAAGTTTATTATTATTAAGTACTATTTTTTATTCTACTTAACTTAATTATTAAAGTTTATAATACTTTAAGCCTTATTAAGACTAACTAAATATAAGTTTTTATTAAAAATATTATAATAATTATACTTATAAATAACTTTACTAAAATAGATTTAAGATATTTAGAAAGGGATTAAATAATTAAAAATTAACTAATAAAATAATTATAAGAAGTAGTAGTAAAGAGAATTAAAAAAACTAAATATAAGAAGTAAAATAAAATAAATTATAATAAATATTTATATATACTTAGTTTACTTCCTAGCTAATAAAATTTCTACTATAGTAATATTTATATTTAATAACTTAAATAATTTCTATATATTATAAAGGTCTTCTAACCTAGACTATAAATAAACCTATATATTTTATTAGAGGCTAGCTTATATTAAAATCTAGTATAAAAAACTAAATTATTTATAAAGGTAGTAATATAAGTAGTAAGTTTATAAGATAAATTATAAATTAAGATATAAGCTTATATTAAGATCTAAATTATTTATAATAGTAATAGTATAGGTAGTAAGTTTATAAAATAAATTATAAGTTAAATTATAAACTAATATAAGAATCTAAATTATTTATAGAAGTAGTAATATAAATAATAAGTTTGTAAAATAAATTATAAACTAAGTTATAAACTAGTATAAGAATCTAAATTATTTATAAAAATAATATTATAAGTAGTAAGTTTATAAGATAAATTATAAGCTAAGACCTACCTTAAGTTATAAGTAGAAGTAAATAACTACTAATAATATTATAATATAACTTAATATACTATTATTATATATAAACTATAAAGAAATTATAGCTATAGACTAAAATATAACTAAATATAAATAAATTAAGATAGGTTTAAATAAGTTTAAATAAGTTTAACTATATTTATTTTATAGTGTATATAGTTCTAAATAACTTATTATCTTAGTTATAATAACTAAGAAAAACTTAGCTAAAAACTAATTTATAGATAGAAGCTAAGAAGTATTAAAGATATTTAGTTTTAGAAATTAAAATTCTAAGAATTAGAATTATTTTAAATAGTAATTTTTTTAATTTACTTCTTATTTATACTTTATTTATATATCTTAGTAGTAATACTAGCTATACTACTTAAATTATTAAAACTTCTAGTAATATCTATTAAGTTATTAGTAGAGCTTTTAATAAGCTTAATATTCTATTTTAGTAAAAAATATATAGCTTCCTTTCTTATTATAATAATAATAAATTATAATAAAACCTATACTTTAACTAAGTAAGTTTAATTTAAAATAATATATAAATAACTTTCTTTTTTAAAATAACTTTCTTTAATAGTTATAGAGAGCTTATTATATCATAATTATTAATAAAAATAAAGAAAATAGCTAGGCTATATAAGACTAAGAATACTATTATAGAAATAAATATACTAATAACTTTAATTCTAGTAAATAATATAATAAAGAGATTAAATATAAAGATATTAATATAAATTTTATTATTACTCTAAAATCTTCTTAATACTATTATAAGTATATATATTATAAAATACTTTATTTTTTTATTTTAAAGAATAATACTAGAAGAAACTTATCTTAGAGGTTTTAATAAATATTATAAAGGAAAATAGCTCTAAAGTATATTAAATTAATATATATAAAAAATTATCTTTATTTAAATATTATCTAATAAAAATATTAAATTTAATTATATTATTATATAATATAATACCTTTTAAGATATTACTACCTTAAAGGATATATCTATCTTATTTAAAGTAATTAAATTTATAGTATAGCTATCTTAGAACTATTCTATAAAATATTTTTCTATAGCTTTAAATATATTATAACCTAGGCTAGTTTTAGCTTTAATAGAGAACAATATAGTATATACTTTAATTTAAGCTATCTAATTATATTAAAAAATAGAGGATTTCTTTATAGAAATATCTTAAATCTTTAAACTTAAGTTAAATATATATTATTATAAATATTAATATATTTATAAAAGGAATAGTTAGAGGTACTAAGGACTTAAGCCTAATATAAATAAAAATATTAATAGAAATATATCTTATTAATAAATTAAAAATAAATATTTTTATAAGGATAAGTATCCTAAATATATATAATATCTTATTAAACTTAAGAAATTAAAAAACTATAATTAAGAAATATTTATATATATAAATTCTAATATACTTTATATTAATATATAACTTATAATTATAGTAAGTAATTAAATCTTATTATATATATATAATAACTTGAAATTTAGTTATAAATATATTAGTAGTTTACTAGGGAACTCTTTCTAATAATAATATTTTTTTATTTAAGTCTTAATTTAATTATAATCTTAGTTATAATAGTAGTATATATAATTTAAAATTATATTCTATCTTCTAAATCTTTGATAGATATTAAGGTTAAAATTAAGAAATATATTATAAAGTCTATACTAGATATAGGTTAAGATAGTTTATTAATAATAATAAAAATATTATTTATTTAGTAATATTTATAGTTACTAAGTAATTTATAAAAATAATAACTTTTTTATTTATTTTTTAAATAAGAGTAATAACTTTTAACTTAGTTAATTAATAATATATTTTTACTATATTGAGTAATTTAAATAAAAAGAGAATTAATTAAATATCTATTTATAAATAAGAATATTTTTATAAGTCTCCTTTAATATAATAAATTATTATATTAAATTTATAGCCTTTAAAGTTATTAAGGTTAATATATAGCTACTTAATAAAGTCTTAGTAATAAAAATATATCTTTAAAATAAAAGCTTTTTATAGTATTTTAAAGGCCTCTAATTTATCTTTTATAAGTTTAAAGATAGTAAATTTAAAATAAATTTTTTTAAATTTTTTTAGAGAGTACTTAAGAAGTTTAGTCTTTTAATATTATAAAAACTCTATTATTTATATAAAATATTTAATATTATTCTTTAGCTAGTTTACTATATTAATATAAATTTTTAAGGTATTAAGATTATTAAGAAAATATAGATTTTTAATTACTAATACTTTTCCTTTATTATTATTATTTTAAAGCTATTAACTTTCTAGCTAAGTAGTATAACAAAAGAGTAAGCTAAATATAATTTTTTTTACTTTAAAAATTACTTTTAATTATAAGAATAAATTAAATATAGTTTAAAAATAAATTAAATAATTACTTAAAGACTTAAAGAAAATTAGAATATTATTAATATAATACTTAGTAAAATAGTAATAAAGATATAAAAAATTATTTACCTTATACTATATATATAAAGCTAATCCCTTAAATTTTATTATAGCTATATTATAGTATTTAGCTCTATAATAAGAAATTATTATAAATTTATAATAATCTTTTTTTATATTAAAAAAGATAGAATTAGTTACTAATATAAATATATCTTTATACTAGGGAAATAATATTACTTTAAAATAGTAGGAAGTAGTTATTTATAATAATAATTTTATTTAAGCCTTTAATATCTACTATAATATATTTTTTCTATTATAAGATTTTCTTTAACCCTTTATAAACTATCTTCTAAACTATAAAAATAAAGAATATAAATAGTAATAGCTTAATAGTCTATAATATTTTTCTTAAGTATATATTTTATTAAATTTTTTATATTAATAAAAGCTTAAGTATTTAAGCTTAAAGAATAAATCTTATTTTTTAACTTTGTATCTATAAATTACTAATCTATAATAATAGATATAACTAACTTATTTTTCTTTAATAAATTAATAATATTATTTATATTTTTATAAATAGTAATATTATTTAATAACTTAATTTCTATTAAAAAGTTTATTATCCTTATTATAGCTAGTTTAAAATTAAGTATTTTTATAAATTTTATTATAATAAGAATCTTACTTTTACTTAATTTTATAGCTAGTAAATAGTTATTAATTTTAATAAAATAACTTTCTCTTATTTTATATTTAATAATAGCTTTAATATATTATTAGTAACTAATATATAAAGAGACCTCTTTATTATTTTAAATATTAATAAAGTTAACTTTAAAGTTTATAAAGTAAATATATACTTCTTTTAGACAAGATTTTAAAAAAAACCCTTATTTAATAATAGTAAATTTCTTTTTATTTATATTATAATAAGTATAATTAACTATAAAAGGATTTTTTATATATTATTTATATATGATATGTACTTTACTTAAATATTATTATAAAGAGTATAGTCTATTAATACTATTATATTTTTATAATTATTAAACTATACCTTATTAGCTAAGAGATTAATAATAGTCTTTTCTAAATATAATATATCTATACCTATTAAAATATTAGCCTTTAGGTTATTAATAATATAGAAATCCTAAATAATTTTAATTATAATAAGATTCCTTTCTTTAATAATATTATTTATTAAAAAACTAATAGTTATCTATTTATCTGTTAAATAAAATTTTAATTTAATACCTTAGAATATTATTAAAGAATTATAAGTTTTAACTTTATAATTTAAAAGTCTATCCCTTAGAAAGACTTTATTTATTATATTTATTAAATAATTTATATCTAAATAGTCTATATTATATTCTTCTTTAAAAGATAATATTAGCCTCTCTATAAAATAATACTATAAATAAAAGAATATTTTATTTAATATAGTTAATATAAATAAAGAAATTACTAATTAAGTATAAACTTTTAGCTTAATAATAATAAGTTCTAGAAATGATTTTATAGAAAGTTCCTTATCTTTATTCCTTTTCTAAGAATAAGCCTTTATCTTAAGATATATATGAAGAATATTATTAGATTTAAATTTATTTTATATTTCTTATATATTAGATGCTATCTTATTTTTTTAAAAATATAATAAGCTATTATAATAAAGTTTATATTAACCTTCCCTTTTTTTCTTATTATTATTAGAAATAGATTTAAGAGTATCTTAAAATTTATTTTTACTAATATAATAATAATCTTATAGTTCTTATTAATTATAATTCTAATATTTAGATATAGTATAGTTATAGAAGTATACTTTTTTTCTTAATATATTAACTATAAAATAAATATATTAAGATATATTAGTTATAATTAAAAATAAACTAAATATCTCTTTTTATATTTATAAGAGAGATTATTATTATATTAGTTTCTTAAACAATATAAATATTAGTTATATTCTTTATTTTTATAGCTTTCTTTTTATAAATAGTTTAAATTCTAGTTTATAGAATTAACTAGCTATATATTTTTAGCTATAATTTAAAGGGATTATTTTAATTTAACTATAATCTAAAGGGGCTACTTTAATATAAGGTTAGAAGTTAACTAATTTTTATTAATATCATTTAAAATATTATTAAGATATAAAAGAAATCTATAAGAAATTTATAAGAAATTTAAGATTAATATCCTTAATACTACTATTTTAGTTTATATAAATAGTAAGAAAAAGATAGTAGTATTAAAAGATAGTAAAGTAAAAAATACTTATAAATTTATTTAGATAATTATTTATATATTAATTTAAAAAAAATTTATTTCTCTTATATTTCTAAATATAGTTATAGGTCTATTTATGATTATATATTTATTCTTAATTATAAGTCTTCTCTTTATTCTTTAATCCTTTATACACTATGTAATAGGTTAAGTTAAGTTAGACTTTTTCTAACTTAATATAGAACCTGACCTAACCTAAACCTAACATAATAGGGTTAGGTTGAGTTAATTTTTTTTAGTAGATTATTAAATTTAACTTAATAATCTAATAATAATCTGCCCTAATTTTTATAGGCTAAAATAATCTAATAATTATTTTAATAATTATTAGAGAATAAGTTTTTTTAGGGTTCTATTTAAGACTTTATAAATACTATATTTTTTATTTATTTAATTTTATATATACTTTTTAGTACTTTAATTTTAGTTAGAGTTTAGTAATTAATATTAACTATTAAAGTTTTCTATAATTTATTAATCTTTATTACTTTTTTAATTATTTTTTAATATATAATTAATATTCCTTATTTTAGCTATAGAAGTTTTATATTTAAAATCTAAATTTCTAATAAATACTATTAAAAGTATTAATTTTAAAAGTTTAAAATGTTTAATTTACATTTATATTATCTAGTTATTATTCTATATAAATATTTTATTATTTATAAATTTTTAGTTTAAATTACGACTTAGTATAAATAGCTATATAAAAAATTATTAATAATTAATTAATAATCTTAATTATATACTAAGGATAAGAAAGATTATACTTTTAAATTTTATAGTTAAAAAGCTTCTAATAGCTTTTTAAAGAATATTTAATATATTTAACTACTATTATAAAGACTATCTATTATAGCTAGTATAGTTAGTAGACTATTAAAAGATCTCTTAAATAAGCCTTTAAAAGAATAATTTTAAGATAAGTAATCTAAATAATTATTAGTAATATTTAAATTATTATAGAGCTATAACTAAATTAATTATTAAATTAATTATTAAATTAATTATTAAATTAATTATTAAATTAATTATTAAATTAATTAATTTTAATAACTTATTACCTAACTTTTAATTATATATATATTTTAACTTTACTAAGTTAGATTAAGGTTTAGTAGTTATAAAAGTAATAGTCCTTTATAATATTCTATTTTTAAGGTAGCTCTTTTTCTTTAAAGGTTTAAAAAGTACTTTTTTAAGTAGCTTTTTAAGAAATTTCTTTCTAGTAAAAAATATTAATTTATCTTTATCTAGATTTCTAAAATAAGGCTTTTTAGTATTTACTTTTTCAATCTTTATTTTAATTATTTTTTTAGCTTTTACTTTTTTTACTTCCTTTTCTTTTTTAATT
>KI911120.1:244890-351231 GCA_000482085.2 Cladonia metacorallifera KoLRI002260 | reverse complement strand
TTAAATTAATTATTAAATTAATTATTAAATTAATTATTAAATTAATTATTAAATTAATTAATTTTAATAACTTATTACCTAACTTTTAATTATATATATATTTTAACTTTACTAAGTTAGATTAAGGTTTAGTAGTTATAAAAGTAATAGTCCTTTATAATATTCTATTTTTAAGGTAGCTCTTTTTCTTTAAAGGTTTAAAAAGTACTTTTTTAAGTAGCTTTTTAAGAAATTTCTTTCTAGTAAAAAATATTAATTTATCTTTATCTAGATTTCTAAAATAAGGCTTTTTAGTATTTACTTTTTCAATCTTTATTTTAATTATTTTTTTAGCTTTTACTTTTTTTACTTCCTTTTCTTTTTTAATTTTTTATTTATAATTCTATAGTTTTAAAGTATATTCTTAAATATAGTTAAATTTTATTTATTATAGTTTTTATTTTTATAAATATAATATCCTTTCTTTTTAATAGATTAATTACTAAAAAAGTTATTTTTATTTTTAGTTTTTATCTTATTTATATAGATTTTAATACCTTTAAGATATTTAAACTTCTAGCTATAATAATTTATAAAAAACTATCTAAAGATAAAATTAATATAAAGTATAACTTACTTTAATTTAGTATTTTTAAGTTATTTAATAAAGATACTATCTCTCTTTTTAATAGCTCTAATTAAAGATAAATTAATTTAATATTCTAATTATTAAGTATTAGTTTAGATAGTATTATATAAATATTATAAAAAACTATTAAACTTAAATTAATTAAAATTATATAATAAGTTAGAAATCCTCTTTATTACCTTAAAAAAGTATAATTATTAAATTGATTACTAAATTATATATTAAGATTAACTAGCTTATATAATAATTAAGATACTATTACTATATTTATTATCTTTATAATTAAAATCTTTATATAATAGGTTATAATCCTAGTAAAAACTTAATAGTTATTTATTTAGTTATATTATCTTAGATTTTAAAAAATATATATATTCTTAATAAAAGTACTTAGTATATAATCCTTATTATAAATTATAATCTTTTATATTTATTTTTTAAGTAGCACTAAAACTATTGTTTTAAGAATAAAATATTATATTATATAAGGATAGACCAAAGACCCTTTAAAAGTTTTAAATTAAAAGTTATATTTAAGTTTATATAATTTATAAAAAAAGATTATCTTTATTTAAGAGAGGCGAATCTAATAGCTTAGATAAAGAAGACATAGCTTTAAATTAATTAGTTATTAATTAGTCTAGTATAATACCCTTAATTAATAATATTTAGTATTTAAGTAATATTATATAAAAAAAATATAAAAAAAGAGATTAAAATTTTTTTGTTATAATAATAATTCTAATAATTATATATAGGAGTAGATATTAATACTTTACTTAATAAAATTTAAGAAAATTTAAGATTTAGACTTATTTTTAAAAAACTTTTATCTTAAATTTAATAATTTATAATCTTAATAAGTTATAATATATATATATATATATAAGTACTATTAATATAAATTTAGAAAAATATTATAAAAAATAAAAGGAGAGATATTTATTAGTTAAGAACTTAAGAATAAAATTTTATATATACTTTATAAAAAAGAAAATATATTTAAAAATTAAATAAGAATATAGAGTAAAAAGTAAATTATACTTATTTAAATTATATTAGTATTATATTAATATACTAATATACTATTATTTAAGATTTCTTTATTTTAATACTTATAATTTTTTATTTTCTACATTTTCTTAATCTTAATACTTATAGATTTTTGATATTTATTTTAATACTTATTTTAATACTTCTAGATTATTATATTACTTAAATATAGATCTTAATAACTTCTTTATAAAAAAAGAAAAGGCTAGAGATATTATTATAAGTAAAATTAAATAAAAAGAGCCTAAAAATATTATTATAAATAATTTAGATATAAGATTATCATATATAGGTAAGCTTTTTAATAAAGTAGTTATTAAATTAATTATTAAATTATTAATTAATTATAAAGAACTATAAAATTAATTCCTAAGATATAATCTAGAATAGCTAATAAATAAAAGGATCTAGCTTAATTATTAATAAACTCCTATATAAAATAAGCCTAAGATTAAGTATTTAAATTAATAAGGAATAAGTACTTACTATTTAAAGCTAAAATAAAAAATATAAATATTATATTAATATTAAAAAAGAAGTTTTTATAATTAGTTTAATATTAATTTATTATAAAAAAATTAAAATAGTAGATAGTAAATAATAATAAGTAGTTAATCCTATATTAATAATAAATCTAATAACTAATCTAATAATTATTTCAATAAGTAGAATTATTTATAGTTAATATACTAATATAACTATTTTATAGCTTTTAATAACTTATAATACTAACTTAATTATTAAATTAAATATTAATAATTTTAAACTACTAAACTTATAAAGCCTTTAAATTAATATAATAAAGAAGGAATTAAAAAATAACTTAAAATACTAAGTCAGTTAATATATATAAACTAAGATAAAATTTAATTTATTATAAATATACTAATAAATATAGAGCTAGATATTACTATATTTAAGAAGTAAAGAAAAAATATTAAATAAATAAACTTTCTTACTATATATATTTATTAATATCCTATAATTATCTTACTATTCTATAAATAAAGATATTTTAGCTAATATAAAGTCTAAGAGATACTATAATATAAGATTAATATATATTAATATTAAGAATTTTTAATAATATATATATTTTTAATTTTTAATTTATAAATACTTTATTTATATATTAAAGCTATATTTATATATATTTATAATCTTCTAGACTAGCTACTTTATTAATTATAAAGGGATTATCTATAATTAGATAGTAAATCTATTTTAATAATTAATTTAATAATTAAAATATTTAGCTGATATATATATAATTTTACTAAACTAAATTTATCTATATAAAAAGGCTCCTTTTATATAAATATTTTATAGAGAAAAAGTATACTATATAATAAAATCTAATAACTTAAAAATTAAGTAATAATAATAAATAAATTAAATACTTAAATCTTAATAATTAATAACTTAATAATTATAACTATATTAAGTATAAGTAGATTCCTAATTAAGACCTTAAAAAATATAACTTATATATAGTCTTATAACTAATTAATTTAAGTATAAAGAGTATTTGAAAGACTTTAAATAATTTAAGCTAAAGCTATGAATATAATATTAATATTAGATTAATTATTAAATAACTAGTATAACTAATTAATATTTATTTTAATCCTTGCTTCTATCTATTCTAATAATAACCTTTTATATTAATTATATAAGTATTATATCCTTCTATATTAAAATTATTTTTTAATAATAAATTATATAAAGGTTATTTACTAAATTATTTAATAATTAATTAAAATCTAAATATTATAAAAGTTTATTATTAAACTTTATAATAAGATATATCTTTACTACCTCTTATAAAGTTTCTAAAGTAGATACTTATATTTAAATATCTTAAATAAATACTTATATATATATAATCTTATAAATAATATAAGTAAATAATCTTTTTAATATAAATAAATTAATAAACTTCTAATATTATTTAATTTCCTAAAGAGCTATAGTTAGAAGATAATTAAATTAATGTAAATAAAGTACTATTATATAAAAACCATTAAAATTAGTAAAGTTAACTTATTTTCTTTTATTTATTTATAATAACCTTTAAGGGATTAGGATTAAAAGCTTTTAATTNTCCTAAAGAGCTATAGTTAGAAGATAATTAAATTAATGTAAATAAAGTACTATTATATAAAAACCATTAAAATTAGTAAAGTTAACTTATTTTCTTTTATTTATTTATAATAACCTTTAAGGGATTAGGATTAAAAGCTTTTAATTTTAATATATTTTTAATATTTTAAATTAAGGGTTATTTTTATAAATAGTAGCTTTTTTTAACTTTATTAATCTTAATAGTTTTAAAGGCGTAGCTATAGTTACCTTTATATTTAAAATAAAAGCTATAAAGTTAATAATATTCTTAATATCTATATCTATTATTTATTAATTATCTATAATTATAGGAGGTATAGTAAGTAGTATAGAGAAGTAATATAAAACTAAATTTTAAATTTTAAATTTTAAATTTTTTTAAGAAAGAAATATTAAGTCTAAGCTTAAATTAAGCTTAGAGCTAATAAAATATTATAATAAATTATAATTAAAGTATAGAATAAATACATTTATATAATATAATTTATAAATAATAATAAAGTATTATAAGTATATTTAATCTAAACTTATATAAATATTATAACTTTTATTATATTTAAAAGTAGTTTTAATCTATATTTAAATTAATAAATAATAGATATTATAACTAGATTATATAAAAAAGAGTAATAAATGGAAGATAGTATTTTATATAAAATAAGGCTTATATAAGTATTTTATTATACTATTTAAGTTAATAAATACTCTAATAATATTTTAAATATTTATTAATAATATCTTAAAAAATTATTTTAATAATTTTATTTTAATATATATTAATAATATATAGATAATTTTAAGTAGTATATTAAATAAGTATATAAAATATTAAAAAAGCTTAAATAAATAGATTTATATCTAAAGATATTAAAATATAAGTTTTATTAAAAATAAGTAAAGTTTTTAAGATTTATTATTTTTAATAAAAATAAGTAAAGTTTTTAAGATTTATTATTTTTAATAAAAGAATTAAGATAGATCTTAATAAAGTAAAAAACATAATTAAGTAGTTAATACTTATAAATAAAAATATATATAATTATTTCTTAATTTTATAAATTTTTATTAAAGATTTATTTAAGACTAAAGTATTTAAAAATTATTATATTTTTTATAAGCTTAATCTATAATAAAGTATTACTTATATAATTAAATAATATAAAAACCTTATTAAAAATTTTATAAAAGTAATTTATAATAAGTTTTATATTATATTAATTTAATTTAGAGTTATTAATTAAAGTATATACTATTAATAATAGTATTATAAAAAAAGAAAATAATACTAATATTTTATAACTTTTTATATTAAAAAATTATTAAATATTAAAATCAAATATTTAATATATTATAAGGAATTATTTTATATTTAAAAAGAATTAAATACTAAACTTAAATTTTATTAAATTATAAAAATTTAATGTCTTTCTTATTTATTAAGAAGCTTAATAGATATTTAGTTTAATAATATAAAAAACTATTTATATTTAATTTTAAATTTAATTATATTAAGGGTAGTAAGAATAATATTATAAATATATTTAATAAAGTTCTAAAATAATTTTAATATATTATAAAAATAGTTTATTTTAGGTTAATATTAATAATATATAAATAATAATTAAAATAATTAAAATTAAAAAATTAGCTAAATAAATATTAAAATATTTATTAAAAAATAAAGTTATAACTAAAATTTATAAAAATATTAATAGCTATAATTTATTTAAGAAAATAAATTTAAGGCTCTTAATTTTTTAAAAATAAATATATATTTTTATAAAAGTTTTAAAAAAATCTTTAATTTATATTATAAAGTAGAAAGCTTTAATAGTTATTAAAAAATTAAAATTATTAAAATTATTTTAGAAAAAAATATTAAAATTATTTTACTTCTCTAAAATAAAAAATTATATTAAGAATTAAAAATTTAAATATTATATATATATTAGAATAAGATATACTTAATATAAATTATATAGAGAAATAAAATTACTTAAATTTCTAAATTAAGCTTAAAAGAGTATTATATAAAATTTTATTATAAAACTTTTAAAGTTAAAGAAATAACTAATATAAATAATATTTAATAATATTTTAATAATTATAATATAATAATATTTTAATAATTATAATATAATAATATTTTAATAATTAATAAAAATTAACTAAATTTATTTATTTTTTATTATATAAGAAAGCGGCTAAAGCCTTAAATATAGAAAATTTAATTTATATATTCTTAAGAATAGTAATTAATAACTATAAATTTCTAAAAAAAATTTAGATTAAGATAAACTCTTTAACTCTAAGTTTTAAAAATTATTAATAGATATAATAGAAATTAAGTTAAAAATAAATACTACATTTTATTTCTACATTAGCATTTTTGAAACCAGCTTAGAGCTTAGGGCCATGTTTTGGGTTGGCCTGAGCGCTACTTGCGCGCCCTAAGCATGCCCCGAATACCGAGGTATGCTTGTAAGCGCTTAGAACGCCCTGAGCATTTACCTAATTTATAAGCAGGTTTAGCAAGTGATTTTTTGATGTTAGTAGGATCTACATAATAACGGGAATACCATAGAGCATGCCATGTCAACGTTGATGGCTCAAAAACATGCGCAATCGATTAAGCATCAAATTTCTATGCAGGGGCGTATTAGCGGCCATCGCATGGCAATCCATCCATGGCCATCTGTCCATGGCCATCCACCACCATCACCATCACCATCACCATCACCACCACCATCACCATCACCATCACCATCACCATCACCATCACCATCACCATCACCATCACCATCACATCCATCCATCCATCCATCCATCCATCGCAGCGCGCATAGCAGTGCGCATGGCAGTGCGCATAGTAGAGTGCGCAGAGCAGTGCATATAGCAGCGCGCACGCAAAGAATCCTATTACGCGCGCACAAATAAGCGAGCATTTTAGTAGATTTTTAATAATTTATCAAAGATATTTATACCTAGGAGCGGGGATATAAGATAATTCGGCTTAAGCCCGCTCGCAAGCGCTAAAAGCGCTTAATGCCGGGGCCTAAAAAATTGCTGATGTAAATAAATAATTAAATAAATAAAATAAATTAGATTTTTAAATAATATCTTTAGTACTATATTAATTATTAATAAAATAATTAAGTTATTTATTTATTAATAATATAACTAATATATAATAACTTATTATTAAATCCTATTAAAATAATATTATTTTAAGTTAATTATATTTTTAAATCTAGAATAATATTTTTATTAAAAAGGATTAAACTTGAAATATAAAAAGTTATAATTATTTCTTAAAAAATAAGAAAAATCTATTAAGAATTATAAAAAGATTTATAATTTTTAAGTAGTTATTTAATAATATATATTATAATTAAAAATAATTAGAAGATCTAGCTATTTTTAAAAAGAATAAAATATATCTTCTTTATAGAAAATTTAAATTTAATAAATTTAATAATAAGCTTAACTATATAAAGCTTAATATATTTTTAATTAAAAAATATAAAGAGGATATAAATTATATATTAGACTTACTAGAATTAACTAAGAAATATAATATATAAAATATATTATTATTAGAAAAAGTATATTTTAAGATACTATTATAAATAACTCTATTTATTCTAAATTATAATAATAAGAAGTATAATATTAAAAGAATTCTAAATTATAAAAAAATTAATAAAAGAATAAGGTATTTAATTAAATAATTAAGTTATAATTATTTAGAAAATATATAGAAAAACTATTAATACTTAACTACTTTAAGAAATTAGTATAGTTTTAATATTAAAATTAATAGCTATAAAATCCTAGTCTATCTTCTTTTTATTTTATTTTAAGAATTTAATATTCTTAATCTTTTTTTACTCTTTTTTTTATTTAAACTTTATTCTTTAAATCTATTCCTATAGCTATAAGAGCTTTATAAAAGTTTTATTATTTTTATTATAAAAGTAAATATATTATTCTTTTATTCTTTTTTATTTAAGAATATTTAAAGGAGATAACTTATAATTATTACCTTCTTAAATATATTTTATATATTAGTTAAAGTCTTTATTTAAATAGTAAAGATAATTAGCTCTAATATACTAAATATACTTTTTCTTTAATATAAATATTATCCCTAATTTTAAAACTAATTAATAATAATATGCTAAGGAGTTCTATAGTTTCTTTATCCTTAATATAAAAATAAATAAATATTAAGAAAATAAGATTTTCTTAAAATAAAAAATCTTTAATAAGAGAATAGTATTATAAGTTATATTATATAAATTATATATTAAAAAATATAAAGATAAAATAAAGAGTTTACTTAAATAAGATACTAAGTAATTAAAATAATTAAGAAATAATTAAAAAATTATATTAAGTCTTAGTATAATTAAGGTAAATATATAAAAGAGAGCTTTCTTTTTTATAGATAGGATTTCCTTCTAAATATTTAACTTATATAATAGAAAGAAGTTTATAGCTAATAAATATTTAATTACTTAATATTATATTACTTATATTTTATCTTAGTTATAAACTATACTAAAGTTAAAAAACTACATTATATATAAGTTTTCTTTTAATGTTATATTTCTTATATCTTTATTTAAAACTATGATTCTTTTTAGTTTTTTAATTATTTAATAAATTAGTAGATAGTTATATTAAAGGTAAAGAGAAATACTATAGTTTAAAATTTAATATTAAAGTAGTTCTAGGCTTAAGTTATTTATATATCTTTTTCAATAATATTAGCTTATATTTAAGTATATTTTAACTAAAGTAAGATTAATAACTTAATTATTTTAAGGTACTAGATATAGTAATCTTAAATTAATCTTAAAGCCTATTAATTTAGTATATAAGTTTATTAGATACTTTAACTAAATTATTATATCTCTTCTATCTTTTAATAGAATTATTAATTATTAATTTATAACTACTTCTTTAAAGTAACTATTAAGATTTTCTCTAATAATTTTTTCCTTTTTTATAATAGTAAAGTCTTAAGCTTAGTTATAAAAAGTATAAATATTTTAAAGGATAAGCTTATTTTTATTTAGTACTATATCTCCTATATTTTATATAAATAGTTAAAATAAAAGAAACTTAATTTTATAAGTTTAAAATTCTTTATAGAATCTTAGCTATTTTTATTAAAAATTTTTAACTCTTTTTTTTACCTCTCTTTTTAAGTAAACTAGTTTTTTTTATTTTTTTTATCTTATACTTATTATATTATTAATAGCCTCTAATATAATAGTTATAATAGAGTAAGTAAATATTTAGAGTATAGTAATATACAATTAAAAATTTATTTAAAAAAATTAAGTATTTCCTTATTAAGATTTGTTTTTGAAATTAGAGCCTTAAGAAGCTACATTTAAAGGGAATAAAGCTTTTTATAGTTTAGTATTTTAAACATTATTTCATTATTATTAATTAAGTAGCTTTAAGAATTTAATAAGCTAATTTTAATACTTATAGCTCTATCTATTAAGATATTTTAATATATTTTTACTTCTTTATAGAAAAAGTATTTAGTTTATAATATCTATAGATTTAATAGTATTATAAGATAATAAAAAGAAATTTTTTTAATAAATTTATTTTTAGTAAATTAAATCTTAGTATATTCTCTTTTAAAGTAAATTATAAAGAGAAGGATAATAAAGTTTATAAAAGCTAATCTTTTATTCTTTATTATAAATTTAAAAGTAGTAATAATAGCTACTAAGTTAAAGCTAATTTCTAAAATAAGAAAACTTAGTATTTATATAATATTATATACCTTTAATTAAGAAAGTAATAGTATTTGCTAAAGAAACTTTATAAATCTATAATAATAGAAAAGTAACTAGATCTTCCTTATTATTATTTTCAACTATTAATATAGTTTAAAATAGCTCTTAGCTAATAAACTACTTATATCTTATATAAGGTTATATTTCTTAAAGTATATCTACTAAAGTATTATAATTCTAAGTAACTAACTAAATTATTTTATAATATAAGAGATTTATATACTTTTTATATTTCTTAGGATTCTTTTTCTTATAGGCCTTTAATTAGAAGGCTAATAAAATAATAAGGTTAGAAAGCTTAGGTTTAATAAGCTCTAATATAGCCTTATATTAACTTATATATTACTTATTATAGAATAAGTAAGTAATAGTAAATATATAAAATAATAATATATAGTAAATAAATTTTTTTATTAAGTTAGAAAAATTAAGAAAAATAGTAGATTATAGATGTATTTTCTTAAATCTTTATATAGCCCTACTAATATAATAATTATTTTATAGCTTAAGAAAATATTAACTAAGCTATAAATAAGTAGTAAATAGATAGCTAGCTAATAACATAGTTATTATTAAAAATAAAACCTAGTTAGTAGCTATAAGTAGGTAGATAAGTAAATAAGATAAGTAAATAAGTATTATAATATCTATAATATAAAAGTATATTAAGGATATTAGTAGTGTTATAAATAGCTAATACTAAGTAGTTAGTTACTAAATCTTAGCTAGTAAACTATAATAATATAGTTCTAGTATTAGTAAACTATTACTACTAAATGTAAGAGTTCTTCTAGTAGAAAGAAAATAAGTAAAGTAAGTAATGAATTTATATTATATATATATGTTATATTGTATTAGTTATGTCTATCTATAGATAGAATAACTACTTATAGTAGTACTACTTAAAGTACTAACTATAATAAATATATTAAAAAAACTAGAATATAAGAATAACTTTTTTTAGTATTAATATTTAAGATATTAATACCCTTGTTATATATTAGTAATATTTTTAGGCTAAGATATATAAATACCTCTATTAGTTCTATTAGTATCTTTAAATAGTAACCTAATATTTAGTAATAAATTAATAATAATTTATTAGTTAAGATATATAAATGTTTCTTTTATTTTTATTAGTATCTATCCTTAAATCTTAATATCTATAATTCTCTTATAGTATTAGTAATAACTTATACTTAAGTAAGTTACTTTTTTAATATATAAAGTACTTAGAGGATACTTACATAATATTTTATAATTAGAATTAGTAATATATTATATTAACTTTAATATATATAATAAGTAGGACCTACTAAAGTTATATTATTAAGATAAGTAATATAAATTAATAATATTTTATTTTAGATTAATATTAAATTTTCTACCTACTTATTTTAACTCCTTATTTTATAAGGGCTAGTATTATATTACTATAAGATATATTTATATCTTTATAGAACTACTTTTATATTATTATAAATTATTATTTACCTATCATTAAGTTGTTATTATTTATAATATTATAAATATTATTACTTATATTATTATAAGACTTCATATATTAATTAATTTAATATATATATATAGGATATATATATTCAAGCTAATAATTAATTAAAAGATATAAGGTATAGAATACTATTAATTATCTTAGCTAAGAAAGATATATTCTATTATAGTAAGATCTTTATCTAAAGTATTAAAAAAATATAAGTTACTTAAACTAAGTACTTCTATACTCTAAATTTTAATAATTATAACCTAATCTACTTTACTCTATTAATTTAGGTAGATATTATTGAGTTAATAAATCTCTATCCCTATTCTTAATATACTTCAAGCTCCTTTTCTATTTATTATTTTATTAAGACTAAATAGAAATATTAGGGTTACATAGAAATATTTAAAATTAAGAATTTTCTAAATAGAAATAGTATTATGATATTAGATGAGGGATATCATTTATTAAGTATTAAAAATTACTACTTATATTTAAAGAATTAAAATTAAGATTACTATATTTAAATAAATAAGTTAATAATAATAGAAGCTGGAATATAATTTAAATTTACGCTACTAATAATACTTAGGAATCTATAAAAATTTAAGAAATTAATTTATAAAAAGGGAGATTAGTAATATATAGTAATAATATACATAAATATATAGCTCATAAATTTTAATAAAGTAGCTATTTTTATTATTTATTTTAGCCCCTTTTTAAAGTACTAGTACTAGCCCTTATATTCTATATACTAGGTATATAATACTATATATCCCTTTAAATAATTAATTATCCTCTTTTATATGTATAGTACTTAATATCTTATTAAGGTAGTTTATAAGCTATATAAGAAAATTATATGCCTTAGTTTTTAATATAAGTACTAATCTATTAATAGTGTTAGAATTTATAAGTCGCATAAATTTTATATATTATATTATTTTATATATTATATTATTCTATGCATTACTGCTATGCATTGCTAATTGCCTCTATTTAGTAATTAATTACTTAATTTTCTATAGATCTCTAAGCATTATTAGTAGTATATCTAGACTATGTTCTAGCCCCTACTACTATTAACTTAGCTATCTAAATATAATATATTTTAGTATTTAGTGAATTACATCCCTATTTAGTAATAGTATTCTTATTTAGGGAACCCCTTATTCTAATATTTCTATTAGACCTCGACATTATAGTAAGATGAATTAGGGAAAAGGGCTTAGCTACTTCTATATAATTAGTGGTTTTCTCCTTCTTTTATATAGCTAAGTAAGCTTAGTAATAGCTTAATAATATATTCTATCTTCTTTACTCTACTAACTAAATCCTACTTAGTTAGTAGCCCTCTATTTCTAATCAATAGTATATAATACTACTATAATAAAAATAATTATAATAATCTTTAAAGTTTATAAGTATAGCCTTAAATATA
Organism: Cladonia metacorallifera KoLRI002260; assembly: GCA_000482085.2. Lineage (NCBI taxonomy): Eukaryota > Fungi > Ascomycota > Lecanoromycetes > Lecanorales > Cladoniaceae > Cladonia > Cladonia metacorallifera. Next base: position 338,656 of record KI911120.1, on the reverse strand, counting down.
CTAACTTAAGAAATAACTAGATCAAGTACCTTCTTATCTTTCTTCTATAAAGATAATTTTAATAAGTCTAATAAGACTATAGTAATATAAGAATATTAAGAGTAAGTAATAATGTTATATAATATAGTGGTAGTACTAAGTATTATGTAACTTACATACCTATTATATACGAATACATTACTATTATATAGGGCCTCTATATAACATCCACTTATTTAATATAATATTAGACTAGAGGTCTATTTCTTTCCTTCTTCCTTAAGAATCAGTTATATTCTACCTAGGTATAACTTATAATATATACCTACTTAATCTTACATTAATATATATATTTATATAATGAATAGTAGAAGTACATTTAGAAATATATAATAATCTTTTTATAAGGAAATTTATAATACCTAATATTAGATGGCTTGTAAGTAAGTTTAGGACTTAGAATTACTTTATATTAAGATCTTAGCAGCTAGCACAGCTCCTACTATAGAGGATAAGGAGGAGATTAAGATTTTTAGCCCCTTTATAGAGTACTAGCGCTAACCTCTATATCCTATAGTTAAAAGATAAAAGGTTTTACCCTAGTTTATTTCTAGGGTAAAACTAATCTTCTACGCACTTATATATAAAACTATTATTAACTAAAGAATTTCATAAAGATATATATAAGCTTAGAACTTTACTATCTATAGATAGAATTTTACTAATTTAGATTTTTATAGCTAGTACTTAGTATTATATAATGAATATATAAAGTTAATAAAGTCTAAAAATTACTAATTTTACTATAGAATTAAGTGAAAATGAATAAAGTTTTTCTTTTTTTAAACTCTATAATAAATAGAATCTTTTATAATTATAAGAACTAATAAAAGAATCTAAGATATATTATTTATCTTATAATTTACTAACTTCTATTAGTTTTTTAGGAAAATTCTATGACCTAGAAAGAATTTAGTAGTCTCTATAAAATATGCCACTTTTAGCCATTTTGCCCCTCAGAATAAAATAGGGGTAGAAACTTTTATCCTAGTACTCTATATATAATGCTATACATCCCTTTAAGTAATTAATTATCCTTTTTTTATCTTAATTCTACTATTTATTAAAATAGAATTAAATTATCCTTAATTAATTAGTTATAGTTATAGATAGAAGAGTAAGTATATATAATTAATATTATAATACTAAGGCTTTATTTAATTAACTTTATTACTAAATTCTAATATTCCTATTTAACTTATATATTTTCTAAAATCTATTTCTTTTATATATAAGATATAGCCTATGTAAGGCCTATAAGATATATTAGGCCTCTAATATATATAGATATACATAATAGCTTATATAAAGCTCTAATATATATATCAAATAGTTTATTTAACTATTTAACTTAAACTACTACTTAAATTCTAAATCCTTAAAATAATAATGTCTAACCATTAAAAAATTAAATTTTAGAAATAGTCTTATAGGAAATAAGTGTTTCTATAATAGTTTATTAAAGGCTTATTAACAGTATATTAGTTTAAGTAGTATATTAATACCTAAAGAAAATAAATAAAAGCTTATTAGATAATTAAGTACCTATTAATAATCTATTAATAAATACGCCTATTTTATAGCTATTAGTGTTTATCTTAAGTTACTTTTAATATTCTATTACTAATAAGGGCTTAACTATATAGTAAGCCCTTATCTATCTTCTTTAAGTATTAATGTACTACTTAACTTAATAGGTACTTAATAAGCCCTTATAGAAACACTTGTTACCTATAAAGGTATACTTAGATACATATTAGGTTAGAGCCATAACTATTATTAGGCACATCTTTCTATGTTACGCCTTAATAGTAAGCTTTCTTTTAATAAAAATAACCTTCTTTAAATAAAAGAAATAAAAGATTTAAAGGGCTTAGCTTTAATAATTAAAGGTACCTATCTCATAAGAAATAAGTGTTTCTATAAGGGCTTATTACCTATTTATCAAGTTAAGTAGTACATTAATACTTAAAAAAGATATCTAAGAGTTTAATAGATACCTTAGTTAAGCCTCTATTAATAGGATATTAAAAGTAATTTAAGGTATTAACAGCTATAAAATAAGCACGTCTATTAAATAGCTATTAAGCCCCTATTAATAGATAGTTAAGTCCTTATATATCTTCTTTAAGTATTAATATACTACTTAACTTAATAGGTAATAAATAAGCCTTTAATTAGCCCTTATAGAAACACTTATTTCCTATAAGGTAGCTAAGTAATGCAATATAGAAATAATTAAAGATATAAAAGGTTTTTTAAATAGATTAATAATTTTAAGATATTAAAATACCTTATGTTTTTACTATCTCCTATTCTAAGGTCTAAGTATTCTAGCTATTAATAGACTAGATATCTTAACTATTAATATTCTAAGCCCTCTAATTATTAATATTCCAGGCGTCCTAGCCCCTGTTATTTAAGGGGACTAGAGGGCTAAATTATTATATTTATAGTTTAAGGATCCTTAGCTTACTATTAAATAATAGAGTATCTAACCCTAATTAAGATGATTATTTTAGATATATATATATATTTAAATAGTATTTAATAAAGTAGCTATAGAAAGGAATTATTAATTAAATAGCTAAGTATAAGGAACTTATCTAGCTAAATAATAATTCTTAGCTAATAATTAATATTTCTAAAGCTTAATTACTTTAATAAGGTAGCCTATATATAAGTATAATTAAAGTATAAAAAGTCTTATTTAAATAAATATCTTTAATAACATAGATAGAGGATAAGGAAGTAACTTTAATAGTTATAAATATTAAAGCCTAGCTAAGTAATATAATATAAGAGTATTTGAAATATTAAAGGTTTTACAGATAAATTAATAATTTTGAGGTATTAAGATATCTTATATTTTTATTATTATCTATGCCAAGGGTTAGATATCCTAGTTATTAATATTCTAGCTTTTAATACTCTAAATATTCTAAGGTAGCTATTTATTAATTTAATGTTCTAGGCATCTAAGCCCTTAATATTTTAGGAGAGCTAGAGGGCCTAGTCACTAGATTTTTTAGGTAGTTTAAGGATCCTTAATTAGCTATTTAATAATAGGTATTTAACTATTATTATAGTCCTAGCGCTAACTCTGTTAGGCCTAGTAGTATTCTGTTATACTATATATCCTATAGCTATCTCCTAGCTAACATCCTCCTTTATTAAGATCTTAGGGCTAAGGTATACTTAGCGGCTTAAAAAAGTAAGCTATTAAGCACGCCTTAGTACTTAGTAAGATTCTTACTTATAAGACTTTTAAATCCTTACTAATTAAATAACTTATATCTATACCTTTTAATAAGTTATAAGCTTAGCTTATATTATAAATACTTAATAATATTTATGTATCTATATATGTTCCTCTAGTACCTTATCTAGTTTATTAATAGGCTATCAAAGAATATAATTAGTTATTATAATATATAAAGTTAAATATTTAATAATTAAAAAATTATTACTATTAACTTTTAGCTTAGTACCTATTTAAGTTATCTTAATATTATACCTTAGCTTAATAGTTAAGTTCTTTAAAGCTATTATTATTTAATAAATCTAATATTTAAAATATTTAATTATTATTAAACTTAATTAAAATAGATACTTTAGTTAAATTTTAGCTACTTATTAATTATTTACCTATAAATATATTAAGTATTATTTATTTAAGGTAATTATTCTTCATATAAAATTTGTAATTTTTATTAATTATTAATTAATACTATACTACCTACTATAGATTTTATAGTATAGTTTTTATTAGGATTTAGTGTTATAGTAAAAAGTGTTATAGTAAAAGATATTTATTTTCTATATTCTAAAAACTTACTAAGTACTTCTTTAGGCTAGGCGAATATATATTTAACTAGGCACTAGACTAGGCTAGGCGAACTGTAATAGTTCTCTCTACTAGAAAAAGCTATTACTTATAATATTCTGTCTATACCTAAGTACATTTCACCTTAAGACTTGAAGGTTATATAGAAGGAATTTAGATAATATAATTATCTACTTAGAACTAATAATTATATACTCTTTAAGTAAGATTTATTAATTCTATCTTTTTTTCTTATTTAAAGGCTAATTAAGCTTTTTAAAGAGCTTCTTATATTATTTTAGTAACTTATTATATTATTTAATAGATTTATTTTTATTAGAATTTATAAGTTATATAATTTTATGTATTATATTATTTTATATATTACTACTATATATTACTAATTACCTCTAATCTAGAAATTAGTTTCCTAATTTTCTATTAATTTCTAATTATTATTAGTGGTGTAAATCTAGACTATATTCTAGCCTCTACTACTATTAGCTTAGCTATCTAAATATAGTAATATTAATTTTAGCATTCCTAATACAATATATTAATTTTAGTATTTAGTAAATATATTCCTTATTTAGTAATAGTATTCCTATTTAGGAAAGCCTTTATTTTAATATTTCTATTAGACCTTAATATTACTATTTACTAGGCCTAGCTACTTCTATATAATTAGCAGTTTTCTTCTTCTTCTATATAACAAGTAAGATTAGTAATAGCTTACTAATATACTCTATCTTCTTTACTCTACTAATTAAATTCTAGTTAGTTAGTAGCCCTCTATTTCTAACATAGCTATTAAGCCTCTATAATTAGATAATTAAGTCTTATTAATAGATATTTAAGCCCTTATGTACCTTCTTTAGGTATTAGCATACTACTTAACCTAAAAGGTAGTTAATAAGCCCTTAACTAGCCCTTATAGAAACACCTATTTCTATATAGATATATTTTAGCTTCTATTATTAAGTATTAACTTAGCTAAGCTATCTTAATATACTTAATAATATTAATTTTAGTATCTAATATATAATATATTAATTCTAATTTTAATATAGTACTTAATAAATTATATTATTATCTAATATTAATATTCTTATTTAAAATATCCTTAATTTTAGTATCTCTTATTGATTTTAATATTTTATTTAGCCTTAATAAGATGAAAACTAGAAAAGGGCCTAGCTACTTCTATATAACTAGCGGTTTTCTCTATCTATTATATAATTAATAAAGATTAGTCATAGCTTATTAATATATTCTATCTTCTTCACTCTACTAATCAGATCCCGCTTAGTTGGCAAGCCCCCTATTTCAATAGACAGAATTATTGGCAACCCCCTAGACCTACCTAGTATTCGTCTAGGGGCATGCTACGTATAAGGTCGAGCTCGCCGAAAGGACCCCCAGAACCCGACTTGCAGGCCGACCCAAAACCCGACCCAAAACCCGACCCATTACGCGGCTCACCTAGGGGGTTGCCAATAATTTTGTCCACCACGAGGGTGGCAAGCTAATGGGCAACGCTAGGGGAATGGCCATGCTGCTGATCATTCATGTAAAAGCTCGGCCTTGTTCTCGTCACTCCCCAATTCAACTATCATCAACAGTAGCGTTCCGTAGGCCCAAACATCATTATGGCGGCGAGCTTCCCACGGCAAAGAAATGAGAACTCCACCTCGCGCGTCTCAGGGTTTGGCCAGTCTTTTGAACAAGCAATGCCGAGAATGATAACAGCATTGTCCGCCATGTTGAACACAATATATGAAAATTTTAGGTCCGTGTAGGCGAGATTTAGGCCATTCAATCGTCCAAGCCTACAAACAATTTGAGTCGACCATCGTGTCAATTTGAAGCACACGCGGTTCTTTCTTAGGGCGTCTTTGAGCGTACCACAAGGGTGATACTCCAGTTGAAACCCCGGGGAATAAAGCAAGCATCTTTTGACTTGCCCGTATTATGCGGGTTTGCTGAGATGATGACTGAAACTAGCTGGAGAATAGTGGGACGGCGACATGGTTCTAAGTTCTGTATTTCCTGTTCAAGAAACTTAGAGTCTCTTGGCTGGTAACATTGCTCATGAATTGATTTAGGGAAGCAATACTATTTCTTGGTATCATAAACAATATAGACTGATGCCAGAGCAACTTTTGCGATTTTTTTCACGTCCTGCTAGTGCCGTGGTCGGTAGTAAAATTTCTTTGATGAAAATGGGTACCGTGTCCTCAACGGATGTTCCCATATTTGATAGTCGTAATGTCGTATACTACCTTTGCCCTCGCATACCTTGTTATAACCTAAGGCAGATGCAGGAGCTTGTGCTAGACGTTCATCGGGTCGTGGTGATCTCATTTGCTTGTATGTTTTTGTTGGTGGCAATAAGGAGGTCATCTGGCAACTTGCAGATGTGGGACGAAAGGCGGCGATACTAACCCAATGTCAGACTATAATCGCTGGAAAGAGGGAGGTCAGCCATCATTAATACTTGTATATAGAATAACCATAAATGCTAACCATGATATTAGAAAGGTGGGCATCCATGAGAGTCAATTAAAGATACATTAACAACTGCAGCTGCTTGACATACAACCATTGAGTAGTAGACTGGAAATCTATATCCAACCCTTTTAATCCCCCCCCTAAGCTGTAGCTTACTGAATAGCAACACACACAAGCTTCCTATTCTAAAGTAGCTCAGATCTGCAGAATAGAGAGGGATAAGCCCATCGAGTGTGCTTCTAGAACTCGGTAGAGAAGGTTTTTCCATATCTTAGGAATCTGTTCTTGAAAACCTTCAATCAGATAACTTTAATAATATCGACTCAATCTAATAACGAAGAGAAGCCCAGAAAGCGAGATTTTTAAGAGATTTAGAGTTTGACCACACCTCTTATCTTCGAGAGGCTCTTCAAATCTATAGAAAATGCGACTATGCGGGTAGTTCTGCCATAGGACTCCTTTGGCCACCCAGCTGCGCAATCTCATGACCATGTAGCTGCGAAACTTCATCATGCCCATGTAGTTTCGGAATCTTATCATGAGTATATGCATGAAAAGACGATGCTTCTGGAAAAGACCGCTGCTCGTGAATACCATTCTTGTTTTCTCGATGCGAGCGGCTGCATCTTAGGAAGAAAATGTATGCAATAGCGGCTAGTAGAGCAACACCAAGTGGTACGCCAACGCCAGCACCGATTTTGGCTCCTATGTTTCCTAAGTTCGAGGGTAAGGTAGTCACTACAGCTGATGGTGTAGCTGCTGCTGAGACGGTGGAGCGTTGACTAAGGATAACTGACTGAGAGGCTGTAGAAGGTGTAGGTGCCGTAGACGATAATGAAGCCGATGATGCTTTCGTCGAGGCTGAAGTAAAGCTTAACAGCACGGAAGGTGAGGTCGGCTGGGATGTTGTGGTAGAGGCCGAGCCACCCACAACCGTAATCGATGTGCCAGTACCTAGATTTAGGAAGTTGTTGGGATCTGAGCAGCAGCCCTGGTATACCGAATCTTGATCACAACACCAATTGTCCTCCGAGTTACAGTAGTATACCAATGCTCCTTCGGTGACTTCTCAGCCTGTCAGTCCACCATACGTATACAAGATAAAAACGAGCAAAACAGCTTCACCTGATTGACAGAATTGCGGACACAGTGTAGACCTCCAGGTCGAGTCTGTGCATGAACCTCTGCCATAATACGTACTGCCAGAGCTGTTTGTCAACTCGCAGACTCCGTTGGATAGACATGTGAAACCTCTCCCGCAGCACGCAGTCTCAGGCGCAGTTGGAAAACATTCGAGGTCGTCGCTAACCTGGCCGTTAGGATAATAGCACAGTGCAACCGTTTCGGAATGTAGCAGATGAAGAAATTGCAGGCTGTAAATTGAAGATGACCGCATAACTGGGGCTGAAATCACGATGTGGTCAATAAAAGCATAGACTCAGATGCGAATTGTATTCAGTATATAAGAAAAGGACTAGATGCGGACAAGATCTTAATAAAGTTGAACCCACTTTATCGTTGTCATGCTTCAGAACCCTGTTGTAGGTACGGCTACGTGTCAAAAGTTTTTACGCCCGACAATATTCAGGGCCAAAAACGCGAAAAGTGGCACCTTTCGTAGGGACTACCATATTTAGCGTAGAGGCTTGGCGAGTATACACGTTGCATTCCATTGGTGGTATCTACCATCCATGGATAAAATGGCCCCACCCATGGATAATAGGTTTACCCATGGATGGAAGGAACCCCCATCGCTGCCACCATACATCTCCTCACCGATCATCTCACCAATGGCGACACTATCCATGGATGGCATATTCCATCCAGCGACGGTGACCCCATTCTTGTAATAGGCATTATCTATCACCACCACTACTACTATTAAGGACCCTGCTGTCAGTACCTCGCTGCCATCATCCCGCTGCTAGTCCCGGTGCTAGTACCTTACTACCGACGCCTTGCTGTTACAGAGGGAACAGAGCGGGGTAATAGCCCTCGGAGTTAGCCCCCAAAAGCTAGCTTTAAGGGCTACTTTAAGGGCTACTTCGAGGGCTATTATTAGTAATTGATAATAGTTATCCCCTACCCTATTACTGTGTCGGAGGCCTTGTACATAGCAGTAACGTTGATGATCTAATACAGCGATATATGCTTGACAATGGTAAGGTGCTGACAGTGGGATGCTTCTTGGTCGTGGTGGTGGTGGTAAGTACTTATCCAATAGCAATGTCATTGTGGTAACCGATACTGCCACAGCCCTGTTCCTAGCGAAATTCCCGATATCAAGTGAAGAATCTCTGGGCGAACGAGTCTTGAGTTAATTGTATGACGAAGATGCAGTAGCTTGCCGGAACTGGTAGTACATAACGACTTGGGATAGTTGGCTTCCTAGCTACATCTCTCGCAATTTTGTGGCTAGACGAGCAACTGTCAGCACTGCTTGAGTCCCCTGAAGCTGGCTAGCCTCATATCTCGTAGCCTGTAGTCATTTCCTACAACAGCTAGACTTTTGATCACGACCTTTGCTTCGCACCCCACCTCGCTTGGAGGTGGATTTTACGGACCGCGTTTCCATATTGCATATGGCTATCCTCACTATCGATTTACGTGCAGGTACCGGAGCCCAACGTTGACAACCTATTATTCAGAATGCTCTTGCCTCATAGAGCTAGTCATGGTCACTCGTTAGCTGGTGGGTTTCCCTGGGGACAGGTGAGCCGTAAATGGTACAAGTGGTCTAAGGACTCTTGAAGGGCTTTGCCGCTGTTCAGCTCGAAAAGATCTTAGTGGGGTTTATGCTATTCGAAGTAAGGCGTAGAAAGACCTCTCATGGAGCTATGAGCAGGCCAAGCTATAGAGCAAGAAACAGGGTTGTTGAAGTGGATTGATGTCGGATGTAAGGGTTTGGAGAGCTATGTATCCTCACTCATGGAGGACCGCGTCTTCGGACCCATGAGATTGATCACTTTTTGTAAATTCATAATTCCATTGGAATTCTCGTCAATGAATTAACATTATTAGCGGCAATACAAATAGTAATTCTGTTTTGTTGCTTTGGAAGGGTTTCACGGCCTCAATCTTGATGAACCTTATTGCAATGTTATTATCTTGCTGTTGAGGCTTTTGCATTGCCAGCTTTCCAGGTCGAGAGGTGTATCTGTAGATAAGAAGGATGATGATGTGATTGCATGTATAGGCTTCCATAGCAGAGCATCGGCGGAAGCGTGGTCGTGCTTTCTATATTGCTATGGCGATAAGGAAAGTATGGACTATGATCTTAAGACCCTTCGGATGACGACCCATGCTTCTTTCTCGAAGCATAAAGTAGCGAACGAACAACCGGTTGCGGCTCCCGCTGGAATCTGTGTGTTTTCTTTGAGTCTACTTACACGATCCTGCCCGAATTGCCGTCTCTCAAGCCTCACTTATCACTACCCACGACCGACCGGCGGGTAGGGAATGGAGCTGCTTTAGTATTCTATCGCTTCTGCGAAGAATAGTGCAAGAGTGTTTGGGCTCGATTTCCCTAAACCAAGAATCGCTGCACGGTAATTATGCAAGTGTGTCCTAGAAGGATGATCTCAATACAATGATAAGGTCTGCGATGATGTCTTTTTCACAACGCGGTTATCAGCATTTGAAATATATCGTTCGTCTTCCTAGAACCTCTGGATTATGACAGCTTGTTGTATTGGCTCGGCAGGGTATTTGGGGTTTCCAAGTACCAGTCTCTTTGTTGGAAAACCGAAGCCTGCCTTGGAACACAGCAATATCTCTCCCTAGGGAAAGCTTATAGCATCTCTTGAACAATTTTGGCAACATCTCTCTTGTCGACCAATTGACCATCTAGGGGCCCTCCTACAGCTACAAGTGTTTTCATAACACTTCCTTGACTAATGGGCTTACTCTCCATCCTCATCACATTGATAACATCCTGTATCGTGATTTTGAGATCCTCCGCTTTCAAAGTATTACTGGGCATATATTCTTGCAACACAGTCATTTGTGCAATTTCCCTGGACTTCAAATCTTCCCGCTTCGCGTTACTGAACTCTTCTGCAGCGGCTACGGAGCTCTGGGCGCGTTTGCGTATGATGTTGAGCATTTGAGAATCTGTTGTGACAGGTTTCGAAGACTTGGCGCCATTTGTTACGTCTGAGATCAGACCCCTCAAAACATCTAATCTTGTAGCGCAAGTGATTCAGTATTTTGCTGAGGCTGAGCATATAGCATTCAAGACGGTTTTGCTCTTACCTCGTGCTATCCTTTGCTTTCATAGCGGTCTTCAAGTCATTGCGGACCTTGATCAACAGTGAAGGAGCAGCTGGTGGTGAAGCCATTACTGAATATGCACATCGCAAGACCAGTTGATCAGGCCCACAGCGAAGCCGGGCGGTCAACATGTTCAGCTGTTGGTAGATTCTGTACGCTTGATATTGCGTAGAGATAGTTTGGCAGTAACAGTGGAGATGCTAGGATTAGTATCGAGCTTTCTGAGCGGAGCCGATCCGAAATCTTACGGCGTACCTGACTACCTATATCTTAGCGGCCGTTCGAGACTAGGTAGTCAGCCCTGCCATTTTTCTAAATCTGGGACATCGCCAAACTTTTAACTGACGCGCGCGTTTTTGACCATCTTTCCTTCTTTTGTTGATCGTTAATGGTGATAGGATGATAATTAAATGACGCAGCACGATATATCACGAAGTTGCAGTTTTAATTTTGTGAGAAAGCTGGTGGCGCTGGAAGCTCTCAAGCATGTCCTTCCTAGTACCGCAGACACCACAGAAGCCCCTCCCCGGCGCCTTCATTCAGACTCCTGCTCCAGGTTCCACGTATCAGCTCAATTCAATCACCCTGGCCAACGATCGATCTAGTGTAGTCCCATCACAGCAACAATATGGATCGCAAGGCCAAGGCCAGCAAAGGCAGCAGCCGGGGCAGGTGTTGGGAAGGTCACAGCAAGACTCGTTGAAACCTATTGAGCGAGCCTCAAGGACCATCAACGAAACCCTCACTCAAGAGTCGCGCTATCCAGAAATCGATAGCTATGTCAGCCGTAAGTCTACCAGTCTGCAGCTTGGATCCGCTAATACCTCTACAGAAGGCGCCTCTTCCGACTACGAAATCTCTACCCAACTGGGATGGGCACCCTTCCAGAGAGTCAAGTCGTACAATATACCGGACGCAATATTTAGTCAATACAACAATGCCCAGATATCGACAATGATGGGCTTATTTGCAAACCTGAACCACGCATGGGTGGCTATAGATAATGCTTTTTACCTTTGGGATTACACTCATCCCGATCCCGATCTCATTGGATTTGAGGAGCAGCCGCACAATATTACTGCGGTGCGGTTGGTGACTCCACGAGCAGGCGTGTTCCTGCCTTCTATTACCCATCTTCTGGTGGTCGCTACAACAGCGGACATAATACTTGTGGGACTAGCTTCACAAGCAGCTCAGGGTGGTGGCCAGTCTGTCGTTCTCTATTCAACGCGCTTGTCGATATCAATTAAGGGAATGAGCGTCAATGTTATTGAGGGGTCGGCCACAGGAAGGATCTTCTTTGCCGAGAGCGGCAATGACGACGTTTATGAGCTCACATACCAGCAAGAGGAAAGATGGTTTCAAGGTCGCTGCGCAAAGATCAATCATACTAGCAAAGGTGTCACTGCTTTCAATCCTGGCCCTATATTCGGTTTCGGACAAAAAGCGAAACCCGAACACATAGTTCAGATGGCTACAGATGATACCAGAGAGCTACTCTACACCCTTTCCTCGCGATCAACTATTCGAGTGTTCTCTATCAAATCGAACACTTTTGTCCTCGTGGTCACAAAGCCCGCGTCTAGCATTTCAACCGATCTTCAGCATTTAGGGAATTCTCAGGTTGAGCTACTACGGCCGCCTTTGTCTATAATCTCTGTTGATCCTATTCCAGCCGAAGAAGCATCAAGACTGCATCTAATGGTAACGACGTCTACTGGATGTCGGATATTTTTGAGCGCAACATCAGGGAGTGCTTACGGTGCATTCTCAAGGGCGGGCTCCCCCAGCGCCCCCACGAGCATGCAGGTCCAACACATCAAGTTTCCTCCAATAGATCCTGCGAGACTGCCAACAGAACAGCAAACTTCTGCACAGGCTGTACCTTATGGCAACAACTCAAGCTTAGATAATACTTCCAAAGCTCTAATTCCAGCACGAAAAGCTGTTAGATTTGCCCCCGGCTACTTTTTCTGTTTCGTAGCAAGAGACCAGAGCACAGATTTGCTTTTCGTTTCAGCGCCAGAGACAGGTCGTATCGCACGATTACGAGAGAATCCAAATCTTCCCAGATATCCTGAGCTTGGCATGTGGCCTCATCTGGGAAGTCGTGCCGAAGATATTGGACTAGTGTCGCCCAGATTCGAAGCCTCCAAAACACCATCCGGCTTTGGTAATGAGCTTGCAGTCCAATACGACAAGCCTGCCTCAGAGGTTGCAATCCTGACCAATACCGGTGTTCACACTTTTAGAAGGAGAAGGCTTGTGGACATTTTCGCATCAACCATCAAAATTGGAGGTGGCGACGAGGGTGTGGAGGGAGAGATCAAGAAATTTATCCGCTCCTATGGTCCTAGCGAGACTGCGTCTACTGCGTTGGCAGTTGCGTGCGGACAGGGTCTCGATGTTACATCAGATGCCCGGATCGCCAAAATAACCGATCCGGTTGTCCTTGAATTTGCGCGAAAAGCCTTTATCGAACATGGTGGGAAGCCGCAGATCAATGAGAACCAGTCGATGGATCAATCAGGTCCCACGATTGACATGGTACGCCCTTCAGCCCGGCATGAGGGCCTAGCTCTGTACATTGCAAGGCTATTACGCTCAATTTGGAAAGTTCCTATTGCGAAAGAGGGCCAATCACCCACTACCGGTTTGCTGGTGACTCCAACCGTTAGCATGGGCAAGCTACAGAACATCTCGCAGGACCTGCTCGCACTCAAAGAGTTCTTAGGATCGAACAAGAGCTTTATTGATGGCTTAGCGGGACCTGATATGATAGGTCGCGTTTCCACTAAGCAAGAGGAAATAGCACTTCAAGCTGAGCACCGAGCATTGCATTCTTTAGTGATCCTTGTCGAAAATGTCATCGAGGGAATTGCATTTGTCCAGGTATTGTTCGAGGAGCACATCTCGGAGATCATGTCATCGCTCTCTATTGAGACTAGACAGCAAGTCAGAGATCTGACTTTCGAGGGTCTTTTCACCACCATCAGCGGCAAGGATCTAGCGAAAGAGTTAGTGAAGGCGATTGTGAATCGCAATATTGCCAATGGCTCTAACGTAGAGACAGTTGCGGAAGCGCTGAGAAGACGATGTGGTAGTTTCTGCAGTGCTGGCGACGTCATCATTTTCAAAGCGCAGGAACTTTTGAAAAGATCATCTGAGGCTGGCAGTGAATCAGAGTCAGGACGCAACCTTTTGAACGAGAGTTTGAGGCTTTTCAAGGAAGTTTCCGGAAGCCTGACAATGGAGCAGTTGCAATGGGCAGCGCAGAATTTTACAAGCATGCAATTCTATGCTGGTGCCATCCAACTAGCGCTTGATGTTGCTCAAGAATCAGATCGGGGGAACCGAGCTTTAGCATGGATACAAGAGGGCCGCCCGGTCCAGGTATGTGGGCAGAACCTGAGCTGCGTTGATTTGCTAACAATGTACAGGATCCTCGAGAGGTAGCATTTGGTTCTCGAAAGCGATGCTACAACCTGATACATGATGTAATTACAAGTCTTGAGCAAGCCTCAAGTCAAGGTCCAACCCTGGTGGACGGACAATATACCGCCGCTGCAAAACGTAGGACTGAAGCCTATGAAGTCATTGAGACCTCCGAAGATGAAGCTTTTCAGACAGACCTCTATGATTGGTATCTTTCTCAAGGCCGAACGGACCGCTTGCTCGAGATTCATTCGCCTTATATTGTCACTTATCTACAACGGAAATCCGTAGAAGACGTAGCTAACGCCGATCTACTTTGGAGATACCACACCCAAAATGGTCACAATCACGAAGCAGCCCGTGTTCAATTAGATCTGGCTCAAAGCAATTTTCCGCTTTCTTTGGATCAGCGAATTGAATACTTGGGTCGTGCAAAAGCTAACGCTTCCACAAGTACTCCGGGTGTCGCAAGACAGTCGCGCTATCAACTCCTTCGTGAGGTTTCTGATCTTCTGGACGTGGCCAATATTCAGAGCGATTTGCTTCAGCGACTGAAAGTTGACCAAAGGATATCGGCCCAACGACGACCTGAAGTGCTCAAGGAGCTCAACGGTTCAATGCTTCCTTTCAATATGGTAAGAGGTCTAATCCTTACACACATTGTTCTAGCTAACAAGATGACAGCTGTATAATCAGTACGCTGATCAGGCTGGCTATTTCGATCTTTGCCTCCTCATCTATCAAGCAGCCGATCACCGCAATCCAACTGACATCAAAAATACATGGCAAAATCTCATCGATGGCACTCATGAAGAGACCATCACCCGCGGGGAACCTCAACCATACGAAGCTGTCGGCGAGAGAGTTCGCAGTCTCGGCATCCGCCTCAACCTTTCTGAAACAATGTTCCCTGTTTCAGACCTTGTTCCAATGCTTGAACGCTACTCTGTCGAGTTCCAAAACGGCGTTGGCCCCGAAACATGGGTGATGGACTCCCTGATTGATATAGGTGTTCCCTTTGAATCGCTCTACTCGGTCCTTGAAGGCATGTTCTACAACGATGAAGCGCCCTTTCAAGGGAAAAATCGACGATACCTCGCCAGAGATATTTTGTATGTTGCTGAGAAATGGTTCCAGGACAGCAGTCGAGGGCCTGGAAAGATAATGGGTGGTGAAAATAATGCGGCCAGCATCTCGGCGACATTGCAGATGATGCAACCGACGCTGGAGGCCAGGAAAATGGAGGAATGTCAGGTGCTAAGAATGAGAATTGAGCATTTGCTGAGATGAATGTTTCTTGTGCCAGCATTGAAGTTTATTGAGCAATATACCATATACGCGGTAACTCTTGGGTAATGTAAAATAGCGTCAGGAGCAGCACGACATGCGAGTTGCGACGTGTGGGGACGAATGAGGGCAAATGAAGGCACCATTATACTAGTCACATAGTCTGACTGGTGCATACTGTTATGACGACTCCCGAGTCTCAAAACCTTGAACGACTTAGATGTGACTCAGCGTTGGAAACTTGGTCCTTTTATCTGGACGGTCCGCCGTCTGGACGATAAGAATATCAAATTCGTTCTTGAGCCCTCTAGTTTCTCTCCCAAATTCTAGCAAGTGACGTAGAATGTGTTGTATGGGTTATGCATGTACCAAAAAACTTCATTTTACACGTGCAACAATTACCTGCTGTAGATTTGTGTGGTCTAACCATGCTCTACGAGTCCTATTGCGGGGGTGTTGCTGACAGGTGTCCTTCGACAGCCAAAGCTCTGTTCAACGAAAACAAGTATCAGACACAATGGTCTCATCAACATGGCAGTCGCTACTAAACATGGTTTATCTAACCTTTTTCTGCATCCACGTCCCAATAATGTTCAGTAAGCAACTCTGTCCTATTCGTTGTTGAAAATCTTCAATTGCCTTCTGGTTCATCATCTACTCCCCATCCCATTCATAACCTCAAACCTTCTCAATCAAATCAATCATACATCATTATTCATACCTCTATAATGGCAGCCCATGCCTTCCACGCTAACCCTCAACAGTGGTGGACCTTTACGGTCTGTACCCAGCCATGTTTTGCCCCTCGTTCCTGACCGATATCCGGCAATGGTATCTCGCAACGTACAAAGACCGCTTCTTCACCGCGCAGGCACCAACTTGGTTCTGGTTTTATACGGTTATGGAAGCGGGGTATCATTTTCCGTTTAGCGTATATGCTATAGGGAAATTGTGGGGTCGCCATGGTATGTTGACTCAATCAATCTCTCGTTTTGTGAGATTGGTCATCCGGTTTACCATTCTCTTGGAGTGGTTCGAATTGTACATAACAATTTTTTCTTATCTCGGTCGAAGCGGCTTCTTTCCTCTACCTCCAGTTCGCCGCTCTGTTTCTATATCTACAAATGACCGATGGCTATTTTGCCCTTCTCGCTCTTGCCATGCAATTTTGTCCTTTACTTGAGAGATCCTGTTCTTAACGGAAAGATCGCTGCAATCTAGACTCTCCCACTTTGCACCTCAACCTCCTCATCTTTGCCCTCCAAACAACCCTCACAACAGCTACATGCATCGTCGAATACCACTCCTGGCCCGAACTCACCGCCGATGAGAAATCTAATCTGGGTGGGTTGTATATCCCGTATTTAGTCTTTGGTGAGTCATTAGACATCTACTGTTATGAGTTCTGCTGCAGACTCTGATCTTTCTCCGTGCGTGTAGCCGTGGTGATGGGTGTGGATATGTATGGGAGGGTGAGGAGAAGTTTGGGCATGGTAGGTGGGACGAAGCGAAAGTAGGTTGCTCAGGGAAAGTTGAGGGAAGAAATGATTGGCTGGATGGTTATGTTAAATTGCGTGGAGTAGAGTAACAGCCCCTACGGCATGTCATCACAGGTGCTTTACAAAGAGAAGCATTCCGCTTTACTGTTGGATAAGCTACTTCATAGTAATCTATCTTCGCTCGTGGAACATCCGCATCTCTAGATGCTTTGAGCTTGAATTGCCGTAGCCATAGCCTTGAGATTCGTTGAGAACTCACTCCGTGACGCTCCTGCGGTCTGTATCTGAGTCATAAATCATGGTATCGTTGAGAATGCCGCCCTGACTTTTCGCCCTCCTGCGGAGACCGTTGAGGTTTCTAGCACAACGCCGGGGTATTATGTTGAATGCATGCTATCAGTACGCCTCGCTATGCTTTGAAGTTAAGAAAATGGTTGAAAGAAGCCACGAAAGCATGGCGCAGTCGAATTTATATGTTGAAATTTGTTGAAGAAGGAGATGATGATGGAACCAGGCTGAAGTTCTAGTTCAACAGCCCATTGGACGATGGTTTATGGTCACCGTTGACGAAGGGGCCGCTCATTCCATTGGGTGCCTTCACGAAGGGCTCCGCGGTAACTATGGTGTCCATATTCGTGACTTCGAGGCCTTCGAAAAGTGCGAAGATGTCATGTGTTTTGTGGAAATCGTTATCCACTAATATATACGCTGTTAGTAAGATAGTAACCGACAGACATCATGTTGCCTACCGATATTTATCAGGTACCAGGAGTTCATGATACTATCAATGAGATATCGACTTGGACTTAAAGCAGAGTGGCATTTGGCCCAATCAGTCCCTAGCTTGAAGGCTTCGTCTTTCCACGCTAGGAAGCTGACTGTCTCAATGATTGTAGGCTGCACAATCTCCTTGCCTGGGAAGACGCCCCATGTGACTGCATTAGGCCCGTCAGTGGGGGCATTAGTCCTTAGATGGTTGTCCTTAGTTACGGCATAGTATGTCATGTTTGGATTCTTTTCGATTCGGCTGATGAGCTCATCTATTAGCTGAGGAGCGATGAGGAGCTCAACATAGGCTTTCTGGTAGACATAACCACCGTGCGGGCCCCAACCATGCACAGGATGATTCGACCGTACGCCGTTCACGGAAGGCTGAGAAGTGATGGTCAAAAATCCCCGCCTGTTCAAGTCAATGAGCTCACTTTTGATGACATCGGCTTCGCTTGTTATGGGTGACTCGCTCCATGGTAAGCTTTTGAGACTGCCTTCTAAGAAGCGTATGAAGATGTTGGCCACGTCCCGTAATTTGTCTGGCTTGCCCCACAGCTTTACGTTTTGTTCGTTGGTGCCTTTCAAACCAATATCATATGCATCGAGCTCACCAAAAGCGGGCGACCGAGAGTCACCCCATCTACCGTTAGGAAATTCATCCCAGTCTTGGGTTCGAGCGACGTATGACTTATTGCGGTTTTTCCAGAAGATTGGCCGGACATCCTCTTCCCGGCGATTGAGACCCAGCGATTGCCGCCATGGTAGTGCTCTGTTGCTTGGCGTCCCGTCCTTCGGTACAAGATCGAGCTCTTCGAGAACCAATCGTGTCGCTTTCGCCAGATTCATGGTGTAGCTAGCGGCATGTGAGTAGGAAATACAATATCGAAATTCGGGGAAGGCTGCTTTACAAGTGCAAGGCCATTATTCCAGACTCAATGATCTTTTGGCACATTTCTGCAATAAGGCCTTTTCCCACCTCTTGTACTTGAGCATCGTCGTTTTTGATTGGCTCGAGAACGTCCGTAAATGTTTTTGGTACACGAACACCCATATGATTGACACGCCGCATGAAGGCGGCATGCGTCTGGATGGGCATGATTCCTGGCACAACAGGGACATTTATGCCAGCTGCCCTCACCTTCGCCACCCACGACAAGAAATTGTCCACATCGTAAAACATTTGTGTGACTATGAAAGTTCCCCCAGCGTCGATCTTTTCCTTCAAATGTACCATGAGCAAATCGTGATCTTGATTATCCTCAAGACCTTCCGGGTAGCCAGCAACACCAATGTCGAAATGGTTTCCATATCGTTGCTTGATATATTTGACGAGATCTCTTGCGTATTGGAAGCCTCCATCAACAGCCTGCCACCGCTCTTCTTCTCTTGGGGGATCTCCTCTCAAAGCTAGGATATTAGTACATCCAGCATTATAAGCGGCGTCCAATGCTTCGTCAATCTTTGTGCTGGGCATATCGGTGCATGTAAGATGCATACAGGTTTCCAGACCGTATACGGTCTGTGCTTTGTGTACCATCTCGCAAGTAATTTGTGATCTGCTACCTCCAGCACCCCATGTCACGTCAATGAAGGCAGGACCATAGCCATGCATATTATCCATGCGCTCGTAGAGATTGATAACACCCTGTTCGGTCTTTGGTGGGAAGAATTCGAAGGAAAAGACAGGTCGCTTTGCCCGGTGGGCATCGGCGAGCTTTTCTGATATATGCATACTGAATCGTCTAACTACTTACCAATTGTTAGCAGGTACGTAAACTTTGGCAATGAACGAGTCTTTGTAAGGATGGACCGTTTAAGAAGCCGAAGATCTGTTGCTTGCGGTCGATGAGATCAGAGACTTACCAAATGAACGCTCAACTTAATTAATCCGCAGTGTAACCAAAATACTCCAGCAACACGCAAATACTGGTACTCCGGTCGACTCCCACCAACAAGGCACAGGCTCTGCTATCCAAAGTATCGTTTGCGGGCCCACCTGTCAGCTTGCTGACGCGACATACAACCACTTTATTTAGTCTCAGATATTCAGACGAAATGTGCCGAAAATGTTGCGGTGAAGTTCGCTCGAGTTGTTCACTACCTAGAACCGATTGAAGCGCTCCAGAGTCAACATCGATATCAAAAACAGAATGAATGAATCGTACATACTCACAGCCATAGACCGGGGGCCTGAGCGAGTTTTATTCGCAGTGTGAAAGGCCGGCCATCGGTGTCCGATGAATCGATTGCTTGCATAAAACAGAATGACCTCACCTTTCTAGGGCATGAATAGGCGAACCTCCCGTACCTAGCTCGGGGGTGGGTGGGGGATGGCTTTGCGGGCCACTATTGCAGGGGTTGGTGGGGGCGCCACTTGACATCGAGGGACAGGCACTCCATCCACAGTTCAATGCCTGTGCTCACAATCCCAAAAGCCACACGCTACTTCATCCTCCCATTGGCCTCTCAATAGCTGCTAAATGTCCATGGCCGAACTTCATTCACCTACGCACGCTCAGGATGAAGACCCAGACGACCTGATCCCTTCGAATCCACCTGCAGACACAACCACTACCGCAGTGCCCTCCTATAAGACCAATTTCCTCCAAGCCTGTCTATCGGCCCAGGTCCTCACATTCGGCACCTTTACACTAAAGTCTGGTCGAGTATCTCCATACTTCTTCAACGCAGGGCTCTTCCACCGGTATGTAGGCAAAACTACCAGATACTTCCTCGTCTTTACAACCAATCAATCCTCTCAAGCTACATCTCATGAATACATTTTTAGCTTACTAGCATTCTGACCTCTCTGATTCCTTCAAAGAGCATCCCTCCTCGGCGCTCTTTCCACCGCTTTCGCCCAAACCCTCCTCACCCACGCCTCCCTCGATCCCACTTTCAAATTTGACATCCTTTTCGGCCCTGCGTACAAGGGTATACCCCTCGCGACAGCCACGATCGACAAACTCGCCTCACTGTCTCCCCAAGCATACAGTGAAGTAAGCTACTCTTTCAATCGGAAAGAGATAAAAGATCATGGGGAAGGAGGCGTAATCGTGGGGGCGTCATTGAAGGGGAAGAGGGTGGTAATCATTGATGATGTGATTACGGCTGGGACAGCGATGAGGGAGGCAATTGGGATTATCAATGCGCAGGGAGGGATATTGGTAGGGGTTGTGGTAGCGGTTGATAGGATGGAGAGGGTGAGGGATGATCCGACGCAGACCAGAAGTGCAATTGGGGAGGTCAAACGGGAATTCGGGGTGCCCGTGTTGAGTATCGTTGATCTGAATGATCTGATAGGCTTGTTGGGTACTTTGGGGAACGAGGAAGATAGGAAGAGGGTGGAAGAGTATAAGGAAAGGTATGGAGCCAGTGAGTGAATGTTGGATGTACTTGAAATTATATGGCCGTCTAGATACCCATGGAAGAAATGCAAATATATTTCGTCATCATATAGAGCTTGTGCTCTGTTCTTTCTAAGTACTTGTATGCTATGCGCATGGTCATGAACCTGCCATCTTCTCGATCTTACAATGGCAAGCCTGTTGCATTCAAAGCAAGAGACCAGCAGCCATTTCGACATTTCCTCCAGCCATTTCCAGGGCATGGAGGACTTCGTCATGCCCAAACCCCATGCTCTTTAGCTGTTCAATATCTTCTTTCGGAAAATTGAACTGGCTAGTCCTTGATGGCATTCCCTGTCCGCCACCAGAAGCCGAGTGCCCTGCTTGCGTAGTCGTTGACTGGCGTTGCTGCGCAGTACCTGTTGCTGACTGTCTGTCGAATAGGCCTGGTTGAGGGACCGCTCTCGGAGTAGCGCTCGTTCCTGGATCACCAGACTGTGTAACAGTCCCGGAGATGGCACCAATCCTACTTCCCGCGGGACCTTCGATGGTGGGTTCTTCTTTGTAGACTTCATCGTTCTTGGGAATATCGGCTTCCCCTAGAAAATCAACTTCAGTCTCCTGAATCAAGAGCTTATTCTTCCCTAGATCTATGCAGGCTTGATGTTTCTTTAGCATATCAAGCCCGAGTAACAAATCCACATCCTTGCCCTCCATGACCGTGAAACTGCAAGCCAGAAACAGTGTGCCAATCTTGATCATAGCGCTGTGAACACGACCAAGAATTTTTGCTGTACCAACACCCCTAGCTATACCAGCAAAGCGTTTGTCAATCAACCGTAAGAGCCCGCATTTCTCTGCACATCCAGGGGACATGATGGTCGTTTGCGCTCCAGAATCCACAAATGCTTTGACTTTGTGACTGTTGACTTCAACAGGGATGTATAGCATATTTACTCGCCCGAAGGCTATATATTGCATCGTTAGCGGTCTGATCATTAGAAAGGTGAAGTGGTGATAGAGTTATACTCACCTTCGGGGTTGTGCTCCATAGCAGTGTGCAAATTGTCGACCACGGCTTCAAGTCGGATGATCTCTTCAATCTGAGCCTGCGCCTCAGGGTTCATCGGGTCCGCAGAGAGTAGTTCAAGCTTGCGCGCCTTCTCAGCCTCCAATTCGTTTTGCTGCTGTATCACATCTTCGTAAGCTCGCTTAAAGCTTGCTGGATCTTGCACTGCGTCGGCAAGTCCAGGTTGTTGATGCCTCAGGTTCTCGAGTAAAGCTGGGTTCCCCAGAGCTTCCAGACGTAGATTTTCGGGATCGCGCGCTTGTCCTCGCTGACCTGCACCAGCTGGCTGTGTTCGCCTGGCTTGTCCCTGCATAGGTCTGTTGGCTATAGAGGATGCAGTTTGCGGGTTTCGAACTTGCAACCCAAGCATAGAATCCTCCACTATCTGACATTGTTGAAGTGTTTTTGAGCCATCGTGTAACTCCGTCCCGTTGTAGAAAAGTCGTTGGGCAGCAGAAGGTACACTTGTTTCGCTTTCGATGAAATCTTTAAGATCTGCAATTTTCATCTCTGCTCCGAAATCCTCAGAGACGAAGTCTTTGTCAAGGTTGAGCTGAGGGGCATCGATGGTCTGTATCGAGATGGTGACACGCCTGCGGATGACGATTAGCTTGGAAGATTAGATTCGAATCATATAACCCACATGATGGTGGTGGGACCGCGGATGAAGGCCCACGGATTTGACCCTTTATGACCCCAGTACAGCGGAGTTGTAGGCAGTGTTATACGATTGATGTGGAGTATCGGCACGCCGAGGCTGTTGATATCTCTGCAGATGGGTATGGCAATCTAGTTGAGGACTCTAGGAACGTATTTGTATTCGGAAGACTCAGGATCACAAGAAACAGTTGTCAGATGTATCAGCGGGTGGTTGGAGAAAGGTTGGGCACAAGTGGAAGAGTGATGGCGATTTTGAGAGGAACAATAAAGCTGTAGCCTCGGCGCCATTTTCTGTGTACCTATGAATTCAGAAGGCCAATTAGTAATCACATACAGGGGCTTAAGCAATCAAGAAGCTGGATTATGAAGCACATCACTAACCTGGTCAGTGTTTTTTATTTGAACATGCAAGTGAGATCTTTTGGCAAAGGCGAATGACTGGTGAACGCATCATGGAGCTTTGGCGGCATCCTCGTGACTGCCGGGCCAGTCGGGGACACCCTTCATCGTAAACCGGCATGAGACGCACACCTCCATTGGCGTCCAACATCTCCGAACAGAAGAAGGCTTCTCGCTTTCAGTATCGAACACCTCCATCAATTGCGGAGACATCTCGAATTCCTCCGGATCAGCTGCGAATTGGCGGAGCAAGAGTTGAAGTTCAGAGAAGTGCCGCCAACATTCCAATGACGAAAGGGTGCAGCGGCTTCAGCGAGGGAGACACGAGATTCGCCTTGGCCGAGACAGTCCTCGTGCAGAAATTCTAGAACTGTCTCACTCTCAATTACTTTGGCGCCTAAAGTGTACCTTAATGCCTGTTTGCATTCCTGTATGGTCAGCAGCTACACAGAAATGCCTCGCGATCTATTTTCTGCCGCGCCAAGAGAAGACACTTTGGTAGCCAGTCCTGAGTCTGCAACTCCAAAGCCGGAGCTTCTTGACGGCACCGAGGGCCCAGTTGCAGCTGGCCAGCATGGCCAGAACGACTTTACCATTTATAGAGACGAGACAGAACCAGCCAATGCTCACCCTTTACACCATGGCAGGGCGAAAGAAACCAAGGAGGACAACCTGCATCCCTACGTGCAGACCCTGTCTATATCCAACCTCGAGGATTGCCTAGCATTGGAAAAAGCAGTATTTCCTGAAAATGAGCGGTGCTCACGAGAGAAGGTAGGCGTGCCCAATCGTGTTCTCTACAATTCTAGGCCCTGTGCACGAACCAATATTCTTACCTGAATCTCGTCCCGATATGCTACTCTTGAGGTTTGGCAACGTTGGTAGTCTGTTCCTTCTCCCATACGTCTTGCCGCGAATATCTTCAGAAGCATCCCGTTACCTAGTGCCATCCATAGTACCTGCCGGTTCTAGGCTTTACTTTGTAGACCTGGACTGCTTATCCTGTTGCGTTGCCTTCATATAGAGGCATGATGCAAATCATCTTACTGTTGGCTCATGTTGTCACAGTTTATCTATCGTCTAACCGTATGCCCGGAGCTGTGCCTTGGCTTATTCTCCACGGTATCATCTCCACCTACTGCAAACGCAATACCTACGTACGAATCAGCCCGCCCACCAGACTCAGCCAAACCGGAACTCAAATCTGTTCTGATCGCCATGATCGTGGCGACCAAAGTTGGGTCTCACGCAGTAACTGACGAATCTATGGATATTCTTCGAAATTGGCAAGGATTGCAAGGATCGGCTGGTCCAAATAATGACACTCGCGGTCATCAAGAGCATGGCCGGACCATAGCACTTCATTCCCTAGGTGTTTTACCAGCGTACCGGGGCAGAGGACTAGCAAAGACCATTATGAAGAGTTATCAACAAAGGATGGAAACGAGCGGCATCGCGGATCGAATTGCCTTGCTAGCGCATGAGCATTTGGTGAAGATGTATAAAGATATGGGCTTTGAGGACCGAGGAAAAAGTGAAGCGAAGTTTGGAGGTGGGGGGTGGAATGATCTGGTACGAACTCATGATTAAACACAAAACGCGATAGACTGATGAGAATCCAGATTTATGAATTTGCTGAACATGGGCCCGGGTCATGAGGGCTACTTGTTGGCTTGCCTGTTGCCCCGCCTATAAATAAGCCCATTATTTTGAATATATATAAGAGCATATGTATAGAGCCGATTTCTCTACGTATCTGCTAGTTCCTACATCAGCCGGGGCACTAGTTTATTGCCTCGCAAATTCTTCTGAAGGGTCTTCGATGACTCAGGCCACGAATTGATCTGAATTTGGAAAATTCGAATCCTGCAACAACGTATTACATGGCATCTGTGGGTCTGTGACGTGCGAGATGCGTGAACTGATGCCTTTCAATGCGTCTTTTAGATCATATCAATTAGGGAATGTCTGCCTAGGCCTTGATTGGATCCGGTGCAGCTACTGACCTTTTCGCAGAGGCTCGATGTATGGCTTAATACATGGATAAAACAAGCTGATCTTACACGATGATACAATATTTGGCCCACCGGGATAGTAGCGAGAGAAAATATATGGATTGCGGCTACGATAATGTTCAGTTCTGCATTTGATGGTAGGACTCGAAAATATCCCTCCACACTTACCACAGTACACTTATTACCTAGGGCAAAGTGTTTAGTTAGCTAAAGCACGGGCCATATATGAGATTAGTTGGAAGGCAAGTGAACAATATTCCTGTCTGTTGTGTCATGGGTCGGCGCCTTTACCTCTTCAGGGATCTACGTATAACTTCCCTATCCGGCCAAAATCTCTGTGTTGTAAGAGGTAGCATGGACGATACTGTCAGAATGCTCGACTCTGGGAGAATCCTTTTCTTGCTAGGCCGATTTCTGTACGGGTACTTGCCACATCGTTCGATCGATAATCTGCCGGTCAGCATGACATTTTCCTGTCTCGATTTCCCAAAAGATGACAGTTACTTCACCCTCCAGGAAACCCCTCGGGGACTGCAGTATCGGCCTAACTTGCCTTTGCGTATTCTATCTGTCATAGACCTGCGTGTAACCATCAGCCGCTTTTCTTTCAACAGTGCCTAGGAGCTGGAACGGCGGGTGACAACTTCTTACGCTGAGCACAGCCGCAACCAATTCCCAAGCCCCTCTCAGCAGATTGAACGGACGGCTTGATGTTCCCAACGCTTCCCTCCGCTGCAGCCATGACATGAGATCGTACATGCATTGCTTTTTAGATAAGTAGAATGGTGCCGATCACGCGTGGTGAAGTGTTTGTGCAATAGATGAGGAGTTAGTCGGAGGCGAGAGGGTTTGAAGTTGCGTGGTATTATATAGGGGGATGGGTCGCTTGGAAGAAGGTGATGCTGCCCATTCATGTTCTTATAGCATTCTCTAAACATAGTCCCCAAAATCTAGCGTATTTGGAAAGTGTGCAGTAAGTCACTCATGATATAAATTTGGACTTGTCAACTTAATCATGCACAGCTCGCGCGACCTCCGCCCAACTCCATTCTCTATGTTATTTCGTGCACTCTATAAGCTAAGTATCCCGTATCCCCAAAGCCACACCAAAATTCCCGAGGAACGGAAGGACAGAAGCCAAAGAAAACAAGAGACATCCTTGGAGGCGCTGATGCATTTAAAAGTCATCGAGAGCATGTTTGACACTAATACGCGAATTATATGCAATTGGGCTAGCCGTTGAGGTAACTTCTTATGGCGCCTACGTGGACTTTTGTTAATGACTTTGTTGAGGGAAGAAGAATCGATAAATGGGTGGACAGACCTTGCAACTTGCTTGCCCCCTCACCCAACACGTTGGTTAGATTCTCCAGATCATCCCCAGCAGTGACACCGAACTTCCGAACAAAATCCCTTGCGGCGCTCTCCAGATCACCATAATTCCCATACTCATCTGCTTGCGGTATGTCGTCCTCGGGTCGGCCAAAATATGCATTGCTGCTGATGGAGGTGGCACCTTCGAATCCTTGTAAGCGTTGTTTGGCTTCGGACTGGGCGGAGGGATCGTAGTTGTTACGGCCAAAAAATTCATCAGAGGAAATGCCTTTCTGGGCTCCGAATTTCTCACGTGCATACTTCTCATCGTCGTCTATACAAGAGTAGTCAGCATCTTACGGAGTCCGCCAAACAAGAGTGAGCCCTGTGTACCTTCTTCAACAGTTCTGGTTCCTACAGATCCGAAGCCCATCTTTTTTGGCGCAGCAGCGACCGGCTTGCTACCTCCCACCTGCCCGAAGCCAAGCCGACCCATGCCCATACCTAATCGTTCCATCTCACTCTTGGTGCGCTCATGGCCTTTTGCTGGTCCGTAGCCAGCTTTCGAAGGATTCACAGGTGTTGGAGCAGCGATCTTAGTCTTTTCGGTGATACTAGCAGATCTCATGGTTTTCTGGGCAGTTTCTTCCTCAGCTTCCGGATCATATCCCAATTTCTCTATTCTCTCCGCCTCCTCTTTTGCTTTCTTCTCTGCTGCCTCAAAATCCAGTTCCTCAGCCCCTCCCAGTTTTTTTGCACCAAGTTTAGTCTTCTTCGCCCCTAATATATTAGCTTTTCGTGGTACACCTGTTCCCGCGCTTTTGCGAATTACGGATGATGGCACAGCACGAGAGGGTGCTTTAGAAGATTCGCTCTCTGATCCGTGAAGTGGAGACTTAGATCTTGTGGGGCCATTACCATTCGTAGTAGGGTTAAGGAAGGGGGATGCCGTGCGGCTGATTACAGGTGGTGTTTGGGTCCTTGATGGTGGGTTACTGGGCCGTTTGATCGCAGGCTTGTCCCAAGAGGAGAAAAAGTCATCGCTAGGCTCGGCAGGCGTTGAGGTACCATCTGTAGGCGTAGAAGCAACGATATCGGTGACTACAACTTCTTCCGGATAACTAACATGAGAGTTAGTCGAAAGCACGAGTACCTGGTGTTTTGTAGCATACTCGCGAGCATCTGCAGCCGCTCTTTTCTTCAACTCTTCCTTATATTTTGTCGCAGCATTCGAAGTGTATTTAGTCTTTGGATCTTTACTGGCAAGTGCTGCAGTCCCACCGTGCGATTGGAAGTACTTCGTCGCTGATTCGTTACCGCCTACTTTCATTATTCGTAATTGATCCCATTGCCATACTATATGATTGACGTGTCAGTGCAATGCGCCCCATTTAGAGCAAGGCCGCTTTACCGTCGAGGTTCGTTGATCGAACGAATGAGATATGCACTCCTAAATTGCGATGGTTCGAGGAGCAATCGAGACAAAGGTAGATACCAAAAGGGACCGAAGACCAGGTTGGATTCTTGGTGCCGCAGTCGAAGCATACCTATCGTTGTTGAGTCTGGGTATAGGGAAGCTAATCAGGCTATGAAGAAGACCCACCTTATTTGCTGGCTTGGTCTTCAGCTTCTCGAAAACCTTTTGCGATTGGGCTTTGGTGGCAGAGCTCATGGTGAGGCTTCGAAGGCTATATTGTATTGCAACGTCGTTTGGCACTTAGTGCAAGCTGTTAGGAGCAGTCAATGATTTAAGTGAGACGGAGTCGCTCTCCAATTCTTATCACTATCCGTGAAGGGGGAAACACGAAGACGTCCAGTCTCCATTCACAAGTGGCCTCAAAACGGTCGCTTACATAAGCGGCCCGAAAACCATCAGACCCAGGTCTCCGAGAACCTGGGTCTTAGAAATCTTTAAATCTGACTTCTTCCCAATGCAAAGCTATCATGGGGCTTTGCCACGAAGTGGGCACTCATTGCAAACTTTTTACAGCTATTGGTAATAAGCAGGCTTTACGTTTGCCATTTCATTGGCCCAGCAACCCTATCATCCTATCCAGGCATGTGCTCTCCTTGTCTAGACATTACGCTACCTCAGATAGCCCAGGAGTCCAAAAGTCGCCAAGTAGGAAGCAAGTGACGATTAGGAATGATGACGGCAGAGTGGAATGGAATGAATTGACAGTTGGTGAGAAGGCCGCAAGAACAACTCAACAGACCTTCAACTTTGGGGTCATATTAGCTGGCTTAGCTGGGACCGTATGTAATAACCGCGAGAATGGAACTCTAAAGACTGACCTGGAACAGATTACTGTTGGCTACTTCCTATATACAGAGGTGTTCGCCTCCGACAGCAAGACCCGAATCTTCAATCGAGCCGTTGACCGTGTCAGGGCTGACCCTCAAGCACTCGAGCTTCTCGGCTCTCGCGAAAAGATCAGAGCTTTTGGAGAGCCGACGTCTAATAAGTGGAGCAGGAATAGGCCGCTTGCGTAAGTGCGAATGCGTTACACCCTCATGCAGTCTTGAACTGATCTGTCTTCGAATAGATCGAGTACTAAAATAGACCAAAGCGGCATCGAACATTTGTACATGCATTTCAACGTAAGGAATTATGTCAAGGTCGATATGCCCATAAATAAAGCTCAAGAAATCAACAGGTAGTGGGCTCTGCCAATTCTGGGATTGTTCACTTGCACATGGCTAAGGGGCCAGAAGATCCAGATTGGCAATACCAATTGTTGGCACTTGATGTACAAGGTATATTTCGGGCATCTAGCACTCGCTATTGTAAACGCTTATTCCGCTATAGGCCATCCTAGGCTATATCTTGAAAAAGCCGAGTCTGGTCAGCAGAACAAGAGAGCCAGCTTCAAATGGCTCGGAGTTCAGTGGAGATGAATGCCTAACCAAAAATGCAACGATTTGGTTTCGACACGTTTCGTTGATATCTCTGGATCCTGGTCCTCCAGCTAATACTACCAGCCATTGGTAATTCTCAAAGCTTGCCGAGCCATATGCATGTCCTCCGTACTGAGAGTGCTCGCTTCATCGCAAACGGCGCTTCAATGTGCGAGAAGCCGCCAAAAATTATCTAGCGAAGGATCATGCAATGCGCTATCTTTTAGGCATGTATATGTCAGTATAATCGTCGCCATATTCCAGCTAACATTGCAAATAATTAGTATCATTGGTGCAATAGGGTTCATTAGCTCCTTGTACGCTCTACAACTTTGACTTTGTAGACATCTCAGTCATGGGGGAGAATACTCTACGAATACAGACTTCATGCGTCTTCTCAGCTGTCATAAATGAGTGCTAGGCGGTAACATGCATCATTCACCACACTAACCTAATCATCCTTCATGTTCTAGATTGCCCTACGAAACGGCCACTTCTCTGAAGGGCAGAGTGCCTTTGTCCAGAAATGACTGGATTGGTAGCCAGCAACAGCTCGGACTAGGCTGGAAAGCAATGCCTGGTCGCGGAGAGCGGGATGAGGAAGCGAATTTGCTAGCAAGGGCCGCAATCTCCGCGATCACACACTGTAAAACAAGATACCACCTCTGGAGCGGCATGGAGGTCATCAGATCCTACAGGGTCCTAGATTAGTTGGCCAGGAGGTGGGCGAGCATCAATGGATGAAAGAAATGGGTTGTCCATTGAAGAGCCTGAACAAACGTTGTCAACTACACTTCAACCTTGATGCTCTACGAACGACCAGAACAATGGAGGCTTTCGCCCATCGAAGGGCCGAATAGCGATTACCTCTAACACTGGGACTTTAGCTGTGACTGTAACACCTGTCGCTCTGAGGATCCTTTGATCTGCATGCGCTGGGGTCATCTAAAAATAGCCTAGCGCTCAATCGTCTCGAAAAGCCTTAACCAATGACTTGGATCAGCATACATATCTACAAACCTTCGGTTACTTTAAACAAATGGAACAAAGACCCTGTTCAAAAGCTCTGAAACCTGGTTTGAAGCTCGTTTATCAATTGTCCCGAAACATGGGTGCTGTCCTTTAGGGTGCTTTACCTTCGTTTGATTCCTTGTTTTTCACACATTAGCGCCAGTCGACCGCTTTGTCGTTTGTACCATGAGTAGAATGGCTTTGCTTTGACGTATCACATGCTTTCGTTCCCGCATTGTCCTGCACAGGTTCAAATACGTTGCTTCTCCTCTACTTACAGTATTTTCATTCCCCAGTAATCACTTCGAGCCCACTCACTCAGAGCTAGCCCAGAAAGAACCAGCATCTCCTAGTGCATCGCCCTTTAATTCTTCTGCTGTGCAGAAATCGTTACTATGTTGCGCCTTGCAGCCATATTACCCATTGTCCTTTCCTTCACATCTTTCATTCTCTCTCTGCTCTGCCTCTTTGCTGGTTCAAAGGTTGGGTTTCTGGAAAATGCAGACCTTTTAACTGTAAGCTTCCCCACGTGCATTCCTTCTGTGTTATTATCAGGTACTGATATGCTGTACAGCTTAATACTTCTATGCTCGGCCAGAGCTTTGTGGAATCTAAACTGTCCTCGTCTTCGTCCTCGTCCTCGTCTGTGCTCAGCTCGATCGGAAAGGACGTTGGTAAAGACGTTAGTAAGGTGGCCAGTACGGTAGTATCGGACATAGCTAAAGAAATCAACATCCATGACTTCTATAGTGTTCACATTCTGGACTTCTGCGAGGTAAGTACTCGCCATGTTGCCTCACGCCTGCACCTTGCAGGAAAAGCTCTACTTACACAAAAGCTTGACCTAGGGCTACTACACTCCATCACCCATCATTAATGCCACCTCCAACCCCAAAAAGAACGTTACTTCCTGCTCCAACCAAACAGCTCTCTTCCATTTCGACCCTACGACTATTCTTCAAAAGGAGCTGAAGTCTGGTGTTACACTCAAAGATCTGAAATGGCCATCAGCCGTAGAAGACGGCATCCGAGCAGCGGAACTCGCTAGCAAAGTTATGTTTGTGGTCTATTGTATTGGGATCGCAACGACCTTTTTGGCATTTCTAGGCGCCGTGATAAGTCTCTGGAATTTGAGCCTACTGAGCGCCCTCGTGAATCTCACGATATCCATGGTATGTCACTGAGCCTAGCTTCTGTACAGTGTTCCAAGAGAATGCAAGGTTCGCTGATGAGTTCGATTTAGTTTGCCTGTTTCTGCCTCATGGTCGCTTCCGCTATTGCTACAGGTATTATCAACAAGGTCGTTCAGATTGTGAATAGCAACGGCAACAGTATCGGCCTTTCAGCAACTAAGGGGACAACCTTCGTGGGCATGACCTGGGCCTCAGACATATTGATGTTGCTTACCGGCTTTGTCTGGTTGTTCCACTTCTTTCATAGCAGAAAGCAGGCAATGGCCTTTATGCCGGAAGGATGATGTTATGGAAATTTATCTTATGAGGTTTATGAGTCCGTTGATGAATTAGTGAGGTATCAAAGTTTTTTTCGGCGGCCGGAGTTCTCGAGCATCAAGTGTGTACTGTCGCATGTCAATGTACCTGGACAGACCTCAAGAGATCTAGCTAGCCCAATCTAGAAGCATGCGTTGTTTAAATGATATGAATCGAGCTATGCAATTTAAAATCAGGTCTCGTTCAATGATACAGACTCTACTTCGTGGCCATGGCAGAGGTTGAATTTGATACAAGTGTCTGGTTTGGGAGCCTCGCAATGATGTGGCTCAGCAGTGTAGATATGATTGGCGAATGGTACGTAGTTCTAGGTGGGGCAGGCACGGCAGCTTTTCTGTATTTGTTTCAGCCCCACTTTTCCCACCGTCGATACTTCATTAAGGTAGTTGCGCTGCATTTGTGCCTGTGAGTAAGGTAGTTTCTCTTCGTACTAGACGCCTCATTGGGCGGGCGTTAATAGCAAATTACTGGCTCTTTCCGAAAAGCTGCCCCTCCAAGCTCCGCTCAAGCCCCTAAAGCGGGTTTCCAACACACATCTGGTTCACCGCTCCTACAACCTCAGAAAATTCTCAATACACCCAACTTACAAGTCTGCCGGACTCGACAATGGGACTCAAGGCTGTTCATTTCGGTGGAGGCAACATTGGCCGTGGCTTCGTTGGTGAGAAGCTGAACCAGTCGGGCTATGAGGTAACGATCATGAAAGAGCTACAAGGAATTGTCACTAACAGCCTACATTAAACAGGTTGTCTTTGTCGATGTTATGGACAAGCTCATTGAGCAGCTCCAAAATACACCAAAGTACACAGTCACCGAGATTGGAGGTGAAGGCGAGAAGGTCAATACAATTACCAACTACCGTGCCATCAATTCCAAGACCCATGAAAGCGATGCTGTTAAGGAGATCTCGTCGGCCGATCTGGTGAGCAAAAAGCCGAAGAACATAAAGCAGTACGATGCTCATAACGTCCAATAGGTTACTTGTGCTGTTGGCCCAAATATCCTGAAGTTCATTGCTCCAGTCATTGCTAAGGCCATTGACTCTCGTACGGCCGCTACCCCACTGGCTGTCATTGCCTGCGAAAATATGATTGGAGCAACCGACAAGCTCGCGGAGTTCATTAAGGAGCCCAAGAACACTCCAGAGGGTCGACTCTCATCCATTAGTGAACGTGCCCGCTTCGCCAACTCCGCTATCGACCGCATTGTCCCCGGTCAAGACCCTAATGCTGGACTAAATGTCAAAATTGAGTCATTCTATGAGTGGGTCGTTGATAGGACGCCTTTCAAGCCTCACGGTCCACCCAAGGTCGAGGCCATAAAATGGGTTGATGACCTCACGCCATACATCGAGCGCAAACTCTTCACCGTCAACACCGGTCATGCAGCGGCTGCTTATTACGGACACGCTCGTGGCAAGCATACTATAGCTGATGCTTTAAACGACAAGGAGATCCATGACATAGTACGCGAGTGTCTTGCTGAGACATCTCACTTGATCGTCAATAAGCACGGCATCTCCGTCCAGGAGCAGAAGGACTACGTTGAGAAAATCATCAAGCGTATATCAAACCCTCATCTCGAGGACGTGGTAGAGCGTGTTGGTCGTGCACCATTGCGAAAGCTTGGCCGTAATGAGCGTTTTGTCGGCCCGGCGCACCATTTGGCGGAGCAAGGGGACAAGTACACAGCACTATTGGGGGCTATAGAGCAGGCTTTCAACTTTGTGAATGTAGAGGGCGACGATGAGAGTTTTGAATTGGGCAAGATGCTGAAGGACTTAGATGCGTCAAGTCTTGTCAGCAAGGTCTGTGGGTTGGAAAAGAGCGACAAGATGTTTGGTGAAGTGCAGGCAATTGTGGAAAAGGTGCAAAAGAAGTAAAAGCGTAGGAACAGCGCCTGAGCATGAAAATACAAAGGGACGCGCATGCATAATGGAGGCCAAGTATTGATGTGGAGCAGTCTATGAATACAACCGAGACTTTCTTTGCGTGAAGTGGCCTGTCCAATTTCCAATCTGTCCAATCTTCAATTCACGTGCCGGATACTGATGCTACCGCATGAAACGGCCGTACCATTCCCAGGAAATGATACGCTGATGATTCCTAGAATCCGTTATAATCCTTTATGGAGCTTGTCAGAGATTACGCAAAAGAATAGGGTTCTAGATGCTCATATCCTCAAGAATGAGTACATGGCCCGAAGACCGGGGACCTGATCAATGAGGTCCCTTTCGGGTTGTTTATCGTAATGTTTGACAGTTCATTCACTCAGCGTTCTGTTGGCTAGAGCTCGAGCCAACAAGGGTTCCCATGGAGATACGATGAGGCAAATCTCCCCAACACCTGTGTGAACCAAACTCAGGGACCCTCGCCCCCTCTTCTTGTGCGGCGACATCACATGCTAGATTGATATGGAATTGCGGTGAGAGCCCCGACTCGAAAGCACTTGCCACAAACAGATGCCAACCATCGTCGATCGTAATCAAATTGTGTCCCAACACTATCTCAGAGTGACACAAATCAACAATCCTTCCCTTAGCAATACAGGCCACCGTCCTTTCTCATCGACTCTCATTGAAGACCAGCAGTCTTGCCAGCAAAATAAAGCCCTTCAGGGGAATTTCGCATTTCCTAGCCCGTCAACAACGAGTAGCATCAATGTTGACATTGCTTGTTGGCGCTGTCACGCACCACCAGTCCCCTCGTTTAATATCGGCACAAGAAGCCCAAAAAGGGATCTTGTTGCTCGCGTTTTAGTTTGTCGTTAACCCGCCTGATATTTCAACATTGTCTGCCGTTGTGAGAGTTGCTCCTGCCTTCACACCCTCTCGTCAGACCTCTTCGACACTTTTGTCAGCCGGGTGTTGGGACGTGGAACAGCGGTTCATGGTCTCTTGAGTAGATCTGTCAATCCCTTGAAGCGTCGAAAGCGCTGATAGGGCAAGGTCATGCGCATCATGGGTACTTGGGAAGAGCTTGAGAGTGTTGAATCGCTCAAGAGCCACCTCAATGTTCCTGGCTGTGGACTCGGAAAGGTCCACCCAAGATTCCTGGAGAGTACGACATGGATCTGGCGCATTGACACCTTCGAGGGACAACGCCAGTATGGGAAATTCGTGGAGGCTATGATGAACCGGATTCGCTATGAGGAGAGTAATCTCGAAGAAATCAAAAGTTTTGTCGACCTGTTGGCTACTGAAGAGAACTGGAATTTCTTCTGGGTAGCTGAATCGCACATTCCCGAGTTGGGAGAGTCACAGTGAGTGTACAGTCTACCTAGTGTTTTAGCAAAGACAGCCTCTTGTTCATTTGCGCTGATGACTTGCAGGCTTCATCCTAACGAAAATAAGAACTTCCAGTTGTCGCTCCTTTTTTATCACCTGAAGAAATTGGTTCACAACAGGACTTGCAAATTCCAAGAATATAAGGACCCCTTAGTCACGAAATACTTGAATGGTCTCAGCAAAGCTGAACAGGCTTTTTTCGAGCAGAGTTTCTTTGGTTGTTACGCAGGCCCAAACAAAACACCAGCAATGAGGCGTCTCCTCGAGTCAACCTTAGAGTTAGCCTTACCTCAGAAAGGTAAGCTGCTCTACCACAACTCCCGCGGCATATTGTCCTTCCCGGACTGCGACATGCTGACATTGGCGCCTCAGCCATTAATCAGAAGATAGCCGTAACCAAAGCACACGGCACGGACATTGAACGGGACTCTGTGGGTCTTCCTGCTTACTTATTGATGCCCGGCGAGCCTCGAGGACCGGGACTATGGCGCCAGAGACCCTCCATAATCAGCGCTAGAGCGCCTTACTTGCCTAATTTCAAAGCCACCTCATCCAGTGTCTACGACGATGGTCCACCATCTAAGCTCCTTACTCACGTTGACGACGCTAATTATGCAAGCGCAAGCAAGGGGAAAGAAAGGCTTAGGGATTCATTACCTAAGGACATCACACCTTTAAAACCAAACGTTTTTGCTGCCCTGCCTGGATCCCGCTTCAAACTCACGCCTGAATCATCGGAACAGCAAGTTGGAAATCTCAAAATCGGTCTGTCTCGCAAAGCTCACCCTCGCAGGTTGGAATATCTCTGGAACCTGCCTGTCATACCCGGCCGAACAGCTCCACGAAAAGGACCTATATATCCTAAGGGAATGGATTCTAAAGTGGTACCATCGCAACCAGCAAGCCGGCTGTTCGACGAGACGTTCCCCAACCCAGCTAGCCCAACCAAGCCTAGTATTACTGCTGACGAAGCTAAGAAATCCCAAGCCACCATAAATGGTAGCAGCCTTAGCAATAGCGATTCAAAAGCCGGTCGTTCTGTGGCAGAGAGCGCTCAGCGGTTCAATCGGCCGCCGAGGAGGAGGAGCGTGCAAGGTTCAAGCCCTATGATGGTTGTGAAGGAGAATGGCGCATTAGTCACCTACACTTCGCCTACCTGTGGGGTTCGATAGCATGATTCGGGTAGGTCTTACGGAAGCTCAATGTGGGCTTTCCAGGTTGCCCTCTAAACTTGTGAGTGGCTAGTGGAACAGAAACACTGACACGAAGCGCATGATGCTGCTCGAAGGCTATGGTGGAGGAGCTTGTTGCAGGAAGACATCACAGGATCGCCACAATGATAGAATATCCCGCGACACTTCGTATAATGGGATAATCATCGTAGCCTATCAGCTGCATACGAAGATATACGGGATCATGAGTCCACTTCATTCGCCAATACAGGCTTGCGATAAACGGCCATCGGAGGCATGCACTTCGTTATAAAAGCAATTGTTAGTGCACTAATATCGCTGGCGAGTAATAGGACTTTAGGATATGAGATGGTCCACAAAATCAATGCTTGATGCATGTATACACCCTGGCGAGCCATGAATGAGGGGGGTTTTACTTCTCCTTCCTTCTATGTTCTATGTACAATAGAAAACACAGGCTTGCCTGCTATTCATCAATCATGCTACAGCATAGGGTAGCTGTGCATCCAAACATCATTTTTGAAATAAGGAAATGTATCCTCCTGACTTGCAAATTATCTGATCTGTTAGCGGCTTGCGCCTTTCTGTCTTCGCTTTTTAAGTACCAAAATGCTTGTAGGAAATGTAGCCGAATTAGTAAGTCCGAGGTGAGGTTCTGGAATCCCTCTATCGCAAAGGTGGTTTCGCTTTTTCCGAGCCCATCTCCATTTTGTCTAAACCTCCTTCTCTCGTGCAATTTATTTCGTTTCGTGTCGTTTCGTTACGGTTCATCCAGGTCAGCTGATCCATCCTCCTATTTACATATGCATCGCGCATTACATAGCATGCACGATGAATGCGTGCATGCAAGGCCGACGCAACGCATCCTTCCACCCACCCACACCTCTTAAGCCCTTGGCATATCCATCTTCTCCGCCCTAGCAGGACCACTCGGATTTCCATAGCCAGATCCAGTCGTGGCCTGCGCGCTTGAGGGCATTGCATTCATGGCCTGGTTGTTCATGGGACGGGTACTCATGTGCTGGTTGTTCAAACGCTGTTGCGATGGCTCCGGGACGTGATGGCCTGTGGGAGTTGCTGCTTGGCTTAGAGTCGAAGTTGGGGACGAGGGCCCTCCTATCACGACGTGGCGGCCCGCAGGCATCCTCTTTGGACGGGAGGGCCCGATCATAGTGGGAGCGGGGGCTGATGGGGCGGAGTACCATGATTTTGAGGCGTTGCTGGTGGGGCCTACTTGGCTTGGGGGCGTTGGTCTGGTTGTTGTGCCTGGAGGGTTCATTGTGGCTGTTGTGGGAAGGGCGGAGTGGGTTGTTGTTGTTGTTGTTGTTGTGATGTTGTTCATTCTGGTCAAGGATGTGAGATTTGGAGATGCGGGAAATGTAGCTTCAGATTGACTGATAGCTTGTGAGAAAGGGGTATTGTACATAAGTGTGAGTATGTACTGTTGTGGTGACGCGAACGAGCGTGAAGAATAGTCGAGGTGAATGAGACTCCTTGCTTGAATTTTTGACGTTGTGAGAAAACGAACAGTGGGAGCAACGAGGAGACATGAGAAGATATATGATTGCCATTGCAGGCCTTGCAAGAGAAAGCTTTATCACTTCTCTATACGCCGCTTTGGTTGCGTGCATCACACCGCTCGTTTGTGTTTCAATAATCGCATCACTCATACTTTTTTTCATCACACCGCTACATTGCGAAAGTACCACCGAACGGGAATCCCACAAAGCAAGGACCACGCTGAATCATCGTCATCAACATCAAGTCATTTTCTTCCGTTTTCTTTTTCGTTGATCAATATTTGGCATTGTAAGAACCAGATACGAAAGCGCTCGTAAGCGCTACAGCCTCACTCAGCTCGACTTACGTACGGATTGATGACAGAGAAGTGGACTGTGGCTTAAATCTCTCCAATTGATCCTTTGGGACAGGTAGCTCAAGCTCCGATTGGGATACGGGGATAAGGGAACTAGGGAGGATTCAGATCTTAGGTAGACGCAGCCTGATGGATGGATTACGACTGTAGATTTTTGCAGCTGGAAGGATTTTTAATACGAGGTTGAGGCTCCGGAACTGCTCATCCCTTGATCCTTGTGGCCTGAGGCAAGCTAGCGGTGAGGCTCCTAGGTAGGTAGGTAGGTACCCCGGGTGTCCAGGGTAGGTAGGCGAGGTAGGTACGTACCCCTGGACACCCTGGACACCCGGGAGCGTGGCATGGAACATTCTGCCGAGGCTTCTTTCAGGGCACGTTACCCCGCAAGCTGAGGATCACCTTACTTCGATATGCCCTTGAGAGCTGACGGCGTAGCTATGAACCACTTCTCTTGCCACACCCTCTTTGGCAGTGTGCCGTATTACCACCGAACCTACATGCACAGCTCACCGTCGTATTCTAGTCGGACTGCAAGAAATGTCTCATCAATCCTTTCAAACGCCACCCCCACCGACTGATTTCACCCGTCTCACCTTTCCAATTAAGCATACTTTACTAGTCACCCTTTCTCGACCCAAATCGCTCAATTGCATCAATAGTCATGGCCATCAAGAGCTTCATGCCATTTGGTCCTGGTTGGACAATGAGCCATCCTTAAGCGTTGGTATAGTCACAGGCGAGGGTAGGGCGTTTTGCGCTGGGGCGGATCTGAAAGGTTCTCTTCTTCCCGTATGAGCTAGGTACCAGCTGAGTTCCTGACGCACAATAGAATGGAACGAAACGCATAAGCCGGGAGCACGACCACGAGCACCCATGCCTCCCTCCGGCTTCGCTGGCCTCTCCCGCCGCCGTGGCCGTAAACCGATTATAGCCGCCGTCAATGGCCTTGCTCACGGTGGTGGCTGTGAGATGATCATCAATTGTGACATTGTTCTAGCTTCACACAATGCCATCTTTGCATTACCAGAAGCCAAGCGTGGCGTCGTTGCTCTAGCAGGGGCGTTACCGCGAATAACGAGGATAGTTGGCCGGATGCGAGCAATGGAAATGGCGTTAACGGGGCGGAATATACCTGCTCATGAGGCGAGGGAGTGGGGGTTGTGCAATGCTGTATGTGGTGAAGGCCATAATGTGGTGGATATGGCCATCAAGTGGGCGCAGGAGATCTGCGAGAATAGTCCAGACAGCGTCATTGTTAGTAAAGAGGGGATTGAGCTTGGTTGGGAAGGTATAGGAGTTGAGGAAGGCACTCAAAGGTTGGTGGACGGTATGTTCAAAGAGCTTGAAGCGGGTGAAAATATAAAGGAAGGAATCAGGGCATTTGTAGAGAAGAGGAAGCCGAAGTGGACGGCTAGCAAGTTGTAGATTGTCTGAAGAGCATTCTATGTATAATGAGTATCCAAAGATGCAGCCCAATGGGTTTCTCGAGGATACTGTTGAGGATTTGTACAAGCAGGTTAAGAATGCATCATGAACTCTCCGAGGCTTCAGTCATTTTGTACAAGAAGTCATACCAAACAACAAGCACTGTCCCAGCAGATTGTGCACAGAAAGTTGTCCTTAGAGAGTTCAATTCACGATATGTTGGCAGCCCCGGTTTTGTCTACAAGCGCAGCTGCCACAGATGGTGAAACATGCTGTCAGATATAGCTGGCACAGCTGCCATTTAGAAGACTCCGGGGTGGACTGTTGTTGTAGGGAGAAATCGTGCTCATTGAACCTGGTTTCAGTAGTAGTCCGTCCAAATATCTGGGGCATAGTTGTCGGTCAACCTCTCGTCTCTACCGTACCTGTGGTCTTGAATCAGCCTAGCTATAACATAGTCTCGAAAGAGAAGTGTAAAACTTCAAAAGCGTACTTTTCCTGCCAGCCCACAAAGCCTTGGTCTAGAACATAGACCTCCTGCTCCTGGAGCCCACTGGTATCCTTCTGAATGCTCCCGTACTTGATTTCAATTCCCGGCGCTCCAGCCAATTTATCAACCTCTCCACTCTTTAATTTCTTTGCTCTTTCTTCCAGATATCTACGTGCAGCTCTCGGACCTCTTTCCTGACTGAGAGCGCAGTGAAAGATCACCTTTTCCTTATTCGATAACTTCCGAACAAGCTCGGGTATCTTGTGATCCAATGATGATGAAGGCACATGCATCGACGTACGGATGTGTCCACCAACGTGGTCATCCCCACGAACATCAATTACCGCAATTTTGGAAACATCAGTGGAGAGTAATAATTCGGAAAGTTGCTCACGCGCCATACGCTGTAAAGGCGTTGATGGCTGCAAACTCATTGCGCTCTTATGCTGAAGAGGAATTATGCGGTTATATTTCTGTAGTCGCCTAGGGAATTTTCTCATATGAAAAGGAAGGCTGTGACCGTGACGTCGAGTTGCAACAAAGTGCGGAATCAGAGGCGCCCCCGCGAAAACCTTCCCTGACTGACTGACCCACAAAAATTTCCCAGCCCACACCACCACAAGGATCTCGAACATCAATGAGGAGACCGCTCAAATATTTGCTCCCTTCAAATCTACCGCAATGAAGACTACTTGGAAGGTACCTAGATCCTTAGAAATAAGTAGGATCCTTGCTAATCTTTACAGGAAATCCCACCCGTACCTACGAGTCAAGAGTTCCTCGATGTGGTCTTGAGCAGGACACAAAGGCGTCTCCCTACACAGATTAGAGCAGGGTTTCAGATCAGCCGAATAAGAGGTTTCTACACTCGAAAGGTCAAGTTCACTCAGGAGACATTTACCGAGAAATTGTCTATAATACTGGAAGGCTTTCCTAAGCTCCAGGACATACATCCCTTCCGTGAGGAACCTAGATCTTGGATTTTGCATGCTTGAGGCAGCGCAAATCACTAACAGCATTTGCCATAGACAAGGACCTCCTGAATACCCTTTACGATGCAGACCATTTCCGGATTGCCCTCGGGCAGCTTTCTACGGCTAAACACCTCATTGAAACCGTCTCGCGAGACTACGTTCGCCTCCTCAAATACGCACAGTCCCTGTTCCAATGCAAGCAACTCAAACGCGCAGCTTTGGGTCGTATGGCGACCATATGTCGGCGGCTGAAAGACCCTTTAGTCTACCTTGAACAAGTGCGACAGCATCTGGGACGGTTGCCCTCGATTGACCCGAACACTAGAACACTCTTAATCTGTGGTTATCCGAATGTTGGCAAATCAAGTTTTCTCAGGTGCATTAGCAGAGCAGATGTCGATGTCCAGCCATATGCATTTACCACGAAGAGTCTCTTCGTGGGCCATTTCGATTACAAATATCTCCGCTTTCAGGCTATCGATACCCCTGGTATATTGGATCATCCGTTGGAAGAGATGAACACTATCGAGATGCAGTCAATCACAGCAATCGCCCACTTACGGTCAGCCATACTATATTTCATGGATTTATCCGAACAATGCGGATATTCTGTACAGGCGCAGATTCAGCTGTTCCACAGCATCAGGCCATTATTCGCCAATAAGTTAGTGTTCGTGGTGATCAACAAGATAGATATTACGAGGCCCGAAGACCTGGATGCAGAGACAAAAGTAATGCTTGATTCGATGTTAAAGTCTGGAGATGTCGAACTCTTACAGCTGTCATGCGCAAAGGAAGAAGGAGTGACAGAAGTAAAGAACGCCGCATGCGAACGGCTAATTGCAGATCGGGTGGCCCAAAAATTAAAAGCTGGGACGAACAGCTCGGGAGCCGTTGGAGGCAGACTGGCAGACGTTCTCACACGGATTCACGTCGCTCAACCACTGGGTGGCATAGTCCGAGAGCCTTACATACCTGAAGCCGTCAAGAACATCAGGAAATTCTCCAAGGATGATCCCGGACGGCCCCGTCTTGCCCGTGATGTCGAGGAAGAGAACGGTGGCGCTGGTGTCTATAATGTCAATCTGAAAGACCAGTATAGACTCGATGAAGATGACTGGAAATACGACCGCATCCCTGAAGTGTTCGACGGTAAGAACGTCTACGACTTTATCGATCCGGACATAGAAAGCAAGCTCGCTGCACTCGAAGACGAGGAGGAGAGCTTAGAAGCGAAAGGCTACTACAACTCCGACTTCGAGGTCGAGGATGCCGATGAGGCCGATATACGCATGAAAGCGGATTTAATACGGGAGAAGCGGGAACTTATCAGGAATGAAGCACGCATGAGAAAATCACTCAAAAACCGCGCTGTGATACCCCGCCCGGCGCAGCCGAAGAAGCTCTCAGCAATGGAAGATTCCCTCGACAAACTTGGCTTCGACACCACCAACATCGCCGCGCGTGCTCGGGCACAGTCTCGGGGCCGTAGCGCCCTCAGGAGCAGAACAGGCACAGAAGATGTAATGGATGTGGACACGCCAATGAGTGCTGTTGATGCATTAAGAGCGAAGAGTAGAGCGAGGAGTCAGAGTAATAGGAGGGAAGACGGCGTGACGAATGAGGTTGCTAGGTCGAAGGCAGAGAGGCTGCAGAAGCTGGGACAGAAGAAGATGAACAGAATGGCGAGGCAGGGAGAGGCGGATAGGCATACTACGGCTGCACTGCCGAAGCATTTGGTGAGGAGTCTTATTTTTCTTTTGCGGAGACGGTTTGCTAATGAAGATTTAAGTTCTCTGGGAAACGCGGCATGGGGAAGACGCAACGACGATGATCCGGTTGATGCAAAGGGGTATCTTGAATCGATATGCATTATGAGACTTTCATGCTTCGACGATACTTTGGCGTTGCAATATGGTATGGGCTCAGAGCTGCAGGCGCTACATAGACCTCTTGCGCGCTCGATGTGTGTTTTTAAAGCCACCATGAATCGAGGTCGTTGGAAGTTGTTGTCAAAGACCGTCTATCAGCAAGGCCGTTTTCATGTCATCCTTACAGTATCTTCGGTAGAAGTTCCCAGGTAGGGATTGGTTTGACGGCTGCTCTTGAAGTAGGGGTTGAAATATGGATCAAAATCAATAGAGGAATTGTACAAGGATCATTTCATTATTTGCAGCTGATCTTGTGTAGCATCGTATGCATTTTAAGTCTGGATTTTCTAACCCAAGCACTAGCTAACGGATTTTGTATACACATGGCTTAAGCACCTTACTTTCATCCACCACTCGCTCTTCGTCATCCAAGAACTTTGTCTTAACCTGCTTTCCCCTAAACCCATCCCCAAATTTAGCCGCACCTCCTTTCTCATTCTCCGGCCTGAGACCTTTCATAAACCGCATACGCACAAACATCTTATTTACCATATCCGGCTCGCCCTTCAGGTTGAAGCCTCTCTTCCTGAAGACTTCCACAAAAGCACTCACATCTGTTTCATCTTTCAGACCTTTGGCTTCTTCAATCTCATCTAATGCCAAAAGGTCTCCTTCATCTTCGTCTTTTATCTTGGCTTTCTTTTTCTTCCCAATGCCATCCCCTTTCTTTTTGCCAATCTGGCCCTGTCTCGCAAATCGGCTTTTGATCTCAGCAACCCACACTTCCCCTCCGCCCCTCACTATTCTGGAACATTCGTCCACAACAGAGACCCAGTTAGTGTTCATGAGACTTAGACAACAAATGGCTATGTCTACACTGTTGTCTTTTACACCCATGGACAGGAGGTTGCTGATGTCTGCTACTGTAATGAGGTGCTTATTAGGCGTGTCACCTTTGGCTAGATCGAAGGAGAGAAGGTTCAGATTTGATGAGGTGCGTAAGGGATGGAGGGAGGCAGCGAGGTGTGCATCGCCGCAGCCTAGGTCAGCGATCGTACAAGTCCCCTTTGTACGAGGTAAAGGATCAACCTTCCCTATTATTTCCCCACTTGTGGCTGCTCCGTCGTTAGAAGGTTCTGTACGCTTCTTGCCCTTTTTTTGATCCCTCCACATCTTCTTCTGACTTGGTACAGACATCCTTCCCCGGGTCTTGACATCGTCAATAAATCCCTCCACGGGATTCTGTGGCCACACGGCTACTTGGGCGCGGAAGCCGGCATGGTATGATGTGTAATTCTGCGGAGATTCGGAAAAGAGACGCATGGCTTGGTCTGATGGCGAGGTATAGAGAACTTCGTTGAGATGGCGGAATCGGGAGGACAATAGTTTGGCTGTCATACGTTGTTGAAGTGGCGTGAGTTGTGTATTTGGGGGAAATGGATCCGAGGATTGGGGTTTGATGGCTGCTTTAGGAAGATCAGTAAACTTTGAGAGGTCTTCGCATGTAGCAAAAGGCGACTCTTGCTGGATCCTTGGAGACTTTGAGCATTCTGAGGCGTTTGAAGGATTTATGGAATTCGGTTGGGGAACTTTGGCAACGTTGGCCATTGCCTCTGGCCGAGTGGGTGGA
The DNA here is from genome assembly GCA_000482085.2 of Cladonia metacorallifera KoLRI002260. Lineage (NCBI taxonomy): Eukaryota > Fungi > Ascomycota > Lecanoromycetes > Lecanorales > Cladoniaceae > Cladonia > Cladonia metacorallifera. The sequence continues at coordinate 294,050 of KI911120.1, read as the reverse complement.
AGGGCACCATTAGCTTGAAGAAGGGCCTTTGCCTCGCGTTTCTTCGCAGCTTTGACCTTACGTTTTTCGAACTTTGCCTTGCCATCTTCTAGATCATGGGGGGATTCGATAGAATTAGGAGGATCATCAGCATTTGAAACACAATCATTCGCTGGGGCCACGGTTGGTTGCTCTTGATTCTGCCTCTTCTGTTTCTTTTTCTTCTTTATCGCTGCTGGCACATTCTCTAGCTGAGTCTTTGTCGGACCGCCTCCCTCTACGAAAGCCTCAGTCAAATCTCCATTAGCGCTTGAATTACCCTCCAGAGCACTGCCAACGGCGCTGTCCTTTTCACTCTTCCTCGTCTTCTTGTTCCGCTCGATATTTACATCGATTTTGCCATTTGATTGATGTAGACCATCAGCCTCTATATGCTTCTTCCATAGGTCCCCCAAATTTTCTTCCGTAACTTCGACGCCCTTGCTCGAGCCATGGCCTCGCTTACGCTTCCGTGATTTCTTTTCTGTCTCGAAGGACTTAGAGTCACGGTCCGGCTGGTGTACTTTCGAGTCCAGCTGGGTCTTCAATGCAGAGGCGGAGACAGACCATCCAGGAACCGCGAACATGGCTAGTGGTGTATTCCATGCCAAGAAATTGATGGTTGTGAATCGATATGCGCGGAATGAATTCCGAAGATAACAAGGCTATCCTGCTGCTGTACCTGATAATATTGTAGCATGCCTGCAACCATGGCTGTACCCAAGATGTCGCAGTTGCGACCTGGCGTAACGGTCAACGTGATTATCAAAGCACATCAGCAGTCGGGTGAACTCACCACTGGCCAGATCTCCGAAATCCTGACGCGGGGTGATCACCCTCGGGGCATAAAAGTTCGTCTGAGTACTGGCGAGATTGGTCGCGTCCAATCGCTGTCACTATCCGCGGAGCACATAGCGACTGCTCAAACTCCGCCATATGTACAGACGAGCTTACCTAGCGAATACGAAGATGCTCCGAATTGTTCTAGAGGACGACGCAGAGGAAGGTTCGCATCGCAAAGCGACTACAGACAAGATCCAACACCCTTGGAGTCAAGAAGTTTGGCAGACTACATAAATATATCATCATCATCGAAGGTTACTCATCCAAGTAACAGCACCGTGGTCAAAGACACCACACAAGTAGCAATGGAAAAAGAATTCCGTAAGCTGGACACAGCACTAATAGCGGCGATCTTGGCTGATCATGAGGATATCAATAATGCAAGAGGCATACTGGGATCTCTTTCATAACGCACTGAATTACTCGCTGGTGTTCGGGACTTGTCTGCACACAATATTGGACGTACGGCCAACAGCAACAATACAGTTCGATTAAGGCTCCCGTGACAGACCAAAGCACCATTCGGATACAGGAATTGTACTGTCGAGCATCAAGATCAACCTGGCTTCTAGTATCCTCACAATTGTGCTTCAGACTACGCTAGCTATGTGCGTAGATTATCGGTGATGTACGGAACAGGACTGTACAATGATCGCTTCTCTTGTTATTTTGGGACAAGTCATTCGGCTGGGAAAGAACGGTCCAATCTATGTTCAATATATTAGGCGGAGAATTCGCCCGAATAATCCTAGTCTGTCGTCCGGACTATTCGTTCAATTCCGAGCAAGGTATCCATCAGCTGCACATACACCGTTAAGATAACGCTTACAGTTCTGTACTCTGTCCATATATAGCATCGGTTGGACCGCTTTCACCATGTTGCAATCTATCTTCTGCAACTACATACTTCCTTCTGAGACCAACTTTGACCCAAGCTATTTGGAAAAGACCAATAACATCTCTTAAGGGCAAGCAGACCGTCCCTTGACCAATTCACTTCGCGCTAGACCTCATGGGTACATGGAGCCTGGAAGGCTTGGCAGCCATGGTGCATTCGCCACCAGCGTACCCCCACATTGCATATGTTGAGTACTTCCCAGGAATTATAGAGTGGACTCTCATGATGAAGAAATTGAAGCAAATACATTGCAGCGGCACCCACTTTGAGGTCAGCAGAACGGATTCTTGAGCTGCTTTATTATTGTATCCAGCTAAGAACGTAGTGATGTGTAGATCGGACTTAAACATGGAAAAGAAGCGAAGACTGAGATCGAACGTGCCTTAGTGTTTTACGAGAAGCTATTCAAAGAAACTACAGGACTGTCGTGGCCGGCGGTTTGTGAGACGGCTGTGACATTTGAGCCAAAGCTTCAGGCGGAATGGCCTCAGTACTGCGAAGAGATGAAAGGTAAGGCGCTTGCTAGACATCCAAAATTTGATCACTTGCCTGCATTGTGGTCGAATGAGTGTTTCATGGCCCCTGTGAGACAGATGGATCCTTATCATCCCTTATTTGACACCCAAGCTCATAAGAATCCAACCTTTCCCTCCATCCTTAGCTTTGCAACTTCCACTATTCCACGCGTAGCCTGATCCCTACTATTGCCGTCCATGTTGAGAACTGTTCTACAGTATCCTGTTCGCGAGTTTGAAAGCTTGTAAAATTGCTTTCCAGCTAACGAAATCGTCCCATAGGGGTTGCGAGCGGTGCTGGAACACGCTACCTTTCAATCTTAGCTTTGAACGTGCGCACGGAGATTGCCTATGGAATGTCCAAAGATGGCTGCACAGCTCTTTACTGGAATAGTGGTTCATCTGCTTACCTAGCTCAGAATTGGGACTGGCAAGAGGAACAACAAGAGAATCTTATCATTCTGTCCATCAGTCAAAAGGGGAAGCCGACAATTACAATGGTCACCGAGGCTGGGATCATTGGGAAGATCGGCCTGAATTCTGCGGGCGTTGGCGTGTGCCTCAATGCCATTAGAGCTCTTGGAGTTGACTTTCAACGAATGCCCTGCCACTTAGCACTAAGGACTTGCCTCGAGTCTTCGTCAGTGTCCGAGGCAGTGACGACATTGCAGAGAACAGGAGTGGCAAGCGCTTGTCATATACTTGTCGCAGATCCTCGCGAGGCCGTTGGACTTGAATGCAGTCACGTGGATATTGTTGAATTACCAACGAAGAGCATCTTGACGCATACCAATCATTTTATAAAACCTCATGGCAAGGTGGAGGATAAATTCGCATTTGCAGATTCTCCGATCAGGCTCAAACGAATTGATAAGCTGATCCAGGACCGGAGTCGGAGGTTGGATGCATCCACAACGTGGAAAACAGAGGACATTCGGTCTTTGCTTCAAGACCAGGAGGATTCCCCAACAGCGATATGTCGCTCAAGGACGGAAGAAAGTACTATCGCCACTCTTTTCAATATTGTGATGGACTTGACGAAGCGGAATGCTCAGGTCGTGGTGGGGAAGCCCTCACAACAAGGAGCAGAAATTCTGAAAATCAGCCCGTGAGTATCGCTAACTTCTGATATGCACGACCTCCCCGAAGACAATACAATCTGAGGTGACTGTCTGAACGGCCATTATAGAATGTAAATTTCGCTGCAGATAGTACATAGTCATTCTAGTTCTCACACAACAAGTTTAGAATGAAGTACGAGGCCGTGATGGACATTTAGGTAGACATTTGGTGAGCTGAATACGAACGCCAAACGATCATGAACGAGAAGACGGTGGATGGCCGCAGAGAGCGTGAGATCAAAACATCTGGGCACTCCACACATCATAGAAGCCGTATGATGCTCCGCTAGGGGTTGCTGCAAGTATTGGTATTTAAACAATCCTAGTCTTGCATTACATAACCAGACCCAGCTCGTTCTCATGCCATTGTAATTACACCCAGTACCATCTGCCGTCTAATGTTTCGCCTTTTGCTCCTCTGCATTGGCATTCTTTATAAAGTCTCTGGACAGCTCAAGTCAGCATTAAACCGCACCAGCAGTGCGCCATGGCCACAAACTGTATGAATTGCTCCTCCTCGGTACTCTGAGCGTTGATTGGTGGCCCTTGCTCCTTTGCCTTCTTTTCCCCGGACAATGCAAAAGCTGAACCAGCGAATAACGTGCCTAGAGTCGCCATTGAGAGCTACGTTAATACGCGGAATTAGCTTGATCTTTGAGAACGGGATTGACGAGTCGTTGTGATGGGACCTACGATGTGAGAGCCGACTTGGCGACCGAAAATCGTGTACTGGGCGACCATGATTGTCCGAGATATGTTCGAGAGAAGTTGGGGCTGTGAATTGGTGGTTCAATGGTACTCTCCAACAGGACCGCTCGTTGAATGAAGCTCGAGAGGCTTTTGGTACGGCGGCAACTGGAGAGCCGCGGCGGTTCAGCGGCAACACCCGGGGGATCATCACTACCTGCTCTTTCCTCATGAGGGGACACACTTCTCTGGTACTCTATCCTGGCTCTCAACGCTCTGTGAGAGCTTCAGCTCTCTGTGACTAGGTTTAGTGGTCATGTCGGGCAATAAAGATTCCAATGATGTTGTCCAACGGCGACCAAAGCCCTCAACGAGTGACCCGTTGCCTCGCGAAAAGCTTCCAGACAGTTTGCAGAAGATAGTAGACGATGAGGAAACTTTGTTTGAGCAGATATATGATGGAACGTGAGTCCTATACACATTCTGCCTGCCCAGATAACTATCCTAACACCTGTTCAGATCACGTCAATCCACGGATTCTGGCATTCGATATGCCGCTTATGCTGCCCGCTTTCGTACTATTTTGCTCAGCGCCCATCGTTACGTAGCTTATACGTCGGACATCGGAGAGTCTTTCCGCCCAGTTGCTCATCCCTGGCTCATCAGAGGAGCATATGGTATCTCCTGGGCCTACCTTGTCGGAGACGTCAGTCATGAAGGTTACAAGGCATATCTTCGGAATCAACGTGTTAAGCATCCTGGTATACCGGGGGTAATTTCGACGAGGTCAGCAGATGCTAGGGAGCCATTATCAACGGCAGATGGGAGATTTGAGATTGGTCACGTGCCCGCCATCGAGGATTATAGAAGTGTGATGGTGCAGCGAGCTGTGTTCCAGAGTCTAGCAAGTATGGGATTGCCAGCTTTTACGATACATAGTATCGTGAGATACTCGGGTAGAGCATTGAAGAATGCGAAGAATACGACGATCCGGACATATGGTCCCATAGGCGCAAGTAGTTCGCAAATCCTAGGTGAAGACAAGATCGCTAATAATTTGATATAGCTTGGTCTCGCTGCTGTACCCTTCCTGCCCTACATCTTCGATAAGCCAGTTGAAGAAGCAGTCGAATGGAGTTTCCATAAGGCCTTTGAGACTTTCGGCGGACCGGATGCTGTAGCCCACAAGCCTGAGACTGGCCGTGTCACTGAAATAATAGAGGAGAACAGGAAAGGAGCGAATAAAGAGAAAGAGCTTTGAGCCAAAGTTGCGACGAATCAGAGTTGTTCATACTCGCATTCTTGCAGACACATATATCACTACTCACTTTTAAGACACTGAAACGATTGATCGCTGTCGCCACAAAGTTGTGATATATTCCCAGCTCTGACACACGGTAACATTGCCTTTCGATAAGTTACAATGTCAAATTGAAATTTCCCTCGTCACTCTCAAACCTACTTGGAGGTCCAAACAAGCTACTGTCAACATGTGATATTGCAAGCACGTGTCAAGAAGCATCCAAACAGATCTTCGAAAGACGACGATTGAAGCACAGAAGTGCTCGACTTTAGCAACAGTGGAAGCCTTATAGAGGAGTTATGATACATTGTAGGCTGTCATTGCACCGATCAGAAGCGCTCTGATCGGCGGATCGTGTGAAGCAAATATTTTTGAAGTGAACTCAGGAGATGAGCTGGTAGATGGGTTGCAAGTGGGACTGGAAGGGCCATGTGCTGCAAAATCTTTCGCACTGAATGAGCGTAAAGCACTTGGAGATAGACCCAATGCCGTACGATTTATCTTTGACGTTTCCTACCATCTCACGAGGGCCAAGTACAGACGAAAGGGCAAAGCAAAGCTCTGTAGAGAGTGACGGAAGGAGTTGATGTTGCGTATATCTTCACTAGGTGAGGAGAAGAGTATACTGGGAGCTTAGACGATGGATGAGAGCTTGGTTGCTCTAACAGTCATCAGGTAGCCTTTCACAATTCGTTGTCTCAATCTAAGAAGGGTCTAGGTGCTTTATACCCGACTCCAGAAGTGTTAGAGACAGCAAGGTCACAGCCCAGGACATATGGCCAGCAGCTCAATGAAGATGTCATTGAGAACAAGGTAGATCTAAAAATGAAAGCTTGGAAGCAAGCACATAGATTTAGAACGCCAACAACATCCACAACAACAACAATGCAATAAATACGATGGAATGTGCTCCAGAGTCCACAGAAGACAATATGACCGGAGACAACGGTTCGCTGAGCAACAAGCATGCGAGTGATACACATCCTATTCAAAATGATATTACGGCTGAGAGGGAGGCACAGTATATAATTAGCAATCGAATGGGTAAGAGAATGGGGCATAAGTCATGCAGTTAAAGGAGTGGTTAGAGTTGGGTTCAATACTTATTAATTTCGTCTAAAGCAGTAGATATCTTTCAATATACACTTATTAAGTACAAGAAACAACCTCTCAAGTTATATTGTCTAGGGATTTTAATAGTAACAATGTATCAAGCGTTAGCTCTATTTGCATGACTTATGCCCCATTCTCTTACTTGTTCCTGGATTGAATCCGCTGTTCTCTGTATAGTTGTCCAGCGATATCGCAGCTGAACCTGGAAGTTTTTGGACATGCTGGAGGTGCTTGGGACCTTACCGTAAAGATAATTTCTAGGCACAAAAGCCCAGCAATGGTGTTCCTATTGTCTGAGCCCGCACTTGAAAACCTTGTGTGATCATGTTTTTGAAATGTTCGATAATAATTAATCTTTTACTTTCCGCTACCAATCTAGGAGTTGAGTACATTAAAAGAGATATGGAGTATGGGTATCATTTTACCGACCGAATTCCTTTGCTGAATTAATGAATGGCCGATGCTGAGTTTCGTGTCATTCTCAGTATGAGATCCCCATTTCATCTTTTTTATGGAAGCATGCTCCATATATTGGAACGGGCCAAACCAGTGTTCATGCGCCCAACTCGTATAATTCCGAGCTTCACCATATGTTTGCTTTACAGAGTAAGACTCAAAGTTTATGGCGCAGTCCAGCTCTGCCTCGGTTGACATGCATCTGTCGCTTCACCTGTACTACTCTCATCCTTATGGTTATAGTGAACACAGCTATGCATGACATGAACCCAAAAGCGGATGTTTCTACTCTCGCAAACAAGGTGTTGGAGAAGCTCTTCATAACAAGGTACCGCCTTGATTCACCGCATTCTCTCTGGTTTCGGTAGTCCACGTAGCGCGGATGTGGCTAGACCGGTATAAGAAGTTGCGGATACGAGCCTCATGTAACGAGGCAGCTTCATGCAAAGGCGTGCCCGCTTCTGAATATTCACCGCTCTCGGGCTCCTTGGGTCCATTAAAAAGTGATGTTCAATGAATGGAATACTTGTCAAGTGACCTATGTATGGGCTCATCGTAGAGTCGTATAGAGCTAGCAAGTGACAATCGCTATGGGTGGACTGGCTTGGGTTAATCTGATAGGGAACTTTGCTCGTTGACGCCATAGCAACTTCAGTAGAGCTGATGTTATTTATCTTTCACTGTTTATACATGCATTGATGCTAGCGATAATATTTTGGACTGTTGCTTTTCCCGTAATTCAGCACCCACGACACCTGAGTAGGCAATTAGCGCGTTTGTCCAAGGGTACCTGCATCTGTAACGAATTCACCGTTTATCCTTGTTCCTATCGGATCCCCATTCTTCCCAATCAATGCGCATGCATTATCGTCAAACCTCACCACCATACCGTCCTTTCTCTGATACTTCTTTCTAGTCCGGACTATGATAGCGTGCCGAATATCCCCTCGCCTGACCTTGTTTGCTCCTCCTGAGGCTGTGGTGTTGCCTGGACCGCTGTCACCCACGGAGCGGGCCTTTTGCACAACAACTATTATGCGGTCGCCTTGTAGAACTAAGCAAGATGCATGAGGTAGATATTGTTAGAAGTAGCATACCAACTCCACCATGTCTCTTCATGCCCATATTCCTAACGCATTCGACAATGGTAGCTCCGGAGTTATCGATGCAATTGAGCAATGTCTAATTTTGCTGCTTAGCATTGCTACCAAAACAGACCGCTCCTCGATGTCTCACCTTGAGCTGTATCATGGTCCCCAAAATATTGAGGCCGTAAGGCCCTGTGTTAGGGGTTTGTAGTTATGATGTACAACAATAGAGTGAATAGATGTGAACGAATGATGGATGATGATTGGCGGCGGAGCTATTCATAGGCGGGAGATCGGCCGCAGTAAGCCACGTAGTTGGACCAGTGATGGACTTCGCCTGCAAATTCCCTTTCTCAGGTAAATTCCGCCTCAATGGGCCTTCGCCTCCCGAGCCTCCTCGAAATCTCCTTGCTGTACATGTGGAATCCTTTTCAGCTACGTCGCTCCTTCCTGGTCCCTGATTGTACAAACCAGCCCGCGCTGTTTCTTTTCGTTCCTTTTCCTGCTTTCCTCCCGCAACAATCATTAATCCCAGAGTTTGAAGCAACGTCTTTGTAGTCAATGACATTGTCCAAGCCACCTAAGCTTGTGTTAAGCTGAACTACCAGTCTTTCCCCTGAGCCTTGTACCGTTTTTCTCTAAGACAAAATAAATCTGTGTCCTGTTTCTCCCACTTCACCGGCAACATGGGGCGTCCTCGAAAGGACGCGACGCCTGACACCCCACCAAAGAAGGAGCGTTTGACTCTTACTCAGCTGGCCGGCTACGACGATATATTGACAGATGCGCTAGTTGACCATGTTCGTGTCGCACGCTTCATTCAAGACTTCCATCACCGTTCACTAATACTTCACTTAGGTGTATTTCTGGACTACGATACGAAAGAATCGATCTAAGTATAACCTTACCCGAGGGATCTCCGAAGAGGATGTGACAGCTATACTTCTTCGCGATGTTATCGTGGCAAAAGACCCACAGAAGGCAGAGACCTCTCTCTTAGGACTCCCAGGCCTCAAGAAGTATTACAGCCAATTAAAAAGCGACAGGGAGAAGGAGGATTTCAGGCGGCACATGAGGAAGTACATAAATATATGGATGTGTGATTGTCCCTTTGAGGTCTCTACGACGAACCGGTATACAATTGTCACCCATGAAGCTGCGACCACGGCTCGACGCTCGATTAGAAAAGGCGATACCGTTAAATATCTTGTGGGCAACCTGGTAGCCATGACCCCTGAAGAAGAAAAAGACTTGGACTTGACAAGGCGAGATTTTAGCATCGTAATGTCAAGTCGGAAGAAGACGCCTTCCCTATTTCTTGGACCAGCACGCTTTGCGAACCACGATTGTAATGCCAATGCCCGATTGGTCACTCGTGGTTTGGAGGGAATGCAAGTCGTCGCCGAGCGTGATATAGAAGTCGGCGAAGAGATCACAGTCAATTATGGTGAGAACTACTTCGGTGAAGGCAATTGCGAATGCCTTTGTGGCACTTGTGAGGCCGAGGGACGGAATGGCTGGCCTGGGGCAGAACGCAGCTTGATTTCAAGTGGCCTATCCACTCCACCAGAGAATTCAGAACCGGATAGGGAACCCCGAAAAAGACGCAGGCCGGCTCGATACGACGAAGAAACGGACTCCAGCCTAACTCCCCTAGATTCTGATATCGAAGAGGAAAGCCCACCAAAAAAACCGAGGCTCAGCGTTGAACATATCCAGGCTTCTGTTGGTATTGAGATTACAGACGGCTCAGTGCATCCTTCGCCAGGGAAGACACCCCAACGTGGATCGCCGCTGCGCAATGTTCTTAATGTTGAGGACATCGTCGTTACTACTGAAGCAACTAAGAATCACCCCCAGCAAGCATTATCATTGAAAGAGGCCGGGCATCATGGTACTACCACCCAAGATCAAGACTCCTTGCTTGCTGGGGCCAGGGTTTCGCTGGCCGGCCACAGTAACCAGAGGCCAGATTCTGGCCGCTCTGAAGGAAAGCACGAAGCACAGAAGCCTGACCATCTGTCGTATTTTAACAGTGATTCGAATACTCCTTTCAGATTTGGAAGTCCATTCGAGTTTGTTTCTTTGAAAAGGCACAGGCCGAATTTTCTACATGCTAGACGCGTGAGATCGAGAGAGCCGAGCCTTGGCTCTTCTAGCTTATCCAGTGCCAAAGACTCAAGCTCGTTGAGCGAGAACAATACCACCTTCGACAGCCAATTCAAACAGAGCACAAGCCCAGCAACCACTCCGAGTGCGCATCTCCTTCCTTTCCTGCACTGGAAGTCACCTCCAGGCTTGATTGAATCAGTCTACAGCAGCAGTCTATCAAGCGCATTGTCAACGCTCTCCTCACCACTATCCTCATTGTCATCCAATGCTGAGATTGATGATGCTTCGCTCGCCATCATCAACAAGCCTGCACCCAGAAAGAGGGGTCGCCCTCGCAAACATGACCGTACACTCATGCCCACCATAACCAAAGTGGCCAGATTCAAACCTAAGTCAAAGCTTCTCACGCCTCGTAAAAAGCGCCATTTTCAACCCGCGATCGAACTTCAGATCCCTTCTATACGAACACCCGGTGATTATATTCGTACGCATCTTCTTCTGGGCGAGTCGTTTTCTCGCTGGGTTGATTGCCGCACTTGCGACGCATGCTGGGTCCAGGCCAATGGCTATCAGACGCGCAAGGAATGCCCAAGATGTGAAAGGCACAGCAAACTTTATGGCTACCAGTGGCCCAAGACAGAAAAGTTGGGTAAACACGATGACGAAGAGAGGGTCATGGATCATAGAACTGTGCATCGTTTCATACCGCCCGAGGAGGAGGCAATGGAAAGGAAGAGGGGCAGAGGTGTTGTGAGGATGGAGTTGGACGGTGGGGAAAGTGAGAGATCCGAAAGTACTGGGGATGATTTCATTTCAGAGAGGACCGATTCGAGAGCAGGCAGGGGCGGTGGGAGGTTCAGAGGAATAAGTCGGGTGGCATACACGCGGTGATCACGTCTAACTGAGGACATACCGGCGGCGTTATACGCGTTTCTACGCTCTTGGAACATACACTAAGCGATTGATATGTGGCCTTGAGGACTTGCACTAAGAGAGTCGGCTTTGAGTTACCGAAGATTTGCGTACGATACCAAGGCAGCATACACATGGGCCATTGCGAGATATTTTGTACATCTATGTTTGTATGATATAGCTGACGCGTGGAACGAAAGAGAGGAGCATGAGCGTTCGCATTCAACAGAAGCGTATGTATATGATTGGAGATCCTTTGAAAGAGACTACGAAGCAAATGCAGTCCACCATCTGTGTGCCAATGTCTTTTTGGTGATTGCTGTCATCCGAAGCTCTTGCACCTTCCTCATCAACCATGTCCCGCCTTATTATTTGCTCAGATAAGTCCTTCCTTCCTTGACTGACCGCGATAGGAGCATCATTCCTTCTTCCACGCGCTTTTCGTACTCTATCAAAATTTTCTGCCTCGACTCCGTAGTTCATCATCATCATCATCATCATCATCATCATCTAGACAGCAACCAACTACTACACTGCTATTCGCAAATCAACAGGAGAGCCATTGCATTCTCTCCGCTTATAGTCATCTTCATTTGTATATCTTAGTCTTGTTCATTCATTACAGACGGAAGCAGGCGATATTACACGACCATGTCACAGGAGCGCGATTTCAGTATGGAACTTTCACGGGAGGATTGGGAAGAGCTGTGGCCTGACCTCCGAGTTATTCTGGACGGAGTAGAAGAAGCACCTCTCAGGAATGCTGTTGGGAAAATCTTTGCCACCCAGGTAAATTCTCCACAGGCAAGAGAGAACTTCTGGAGTTTGCTGGACAACCCCTCGGCTACCGCCTCCACCGACGGTCTGAGGCGGTTCATAAAAAGGACGGAGAGAATAGCTTTCGAAAGGGCTATTGGAAGGGGCCTTGGCCTGCTCCGAGGTGGCCTTGCTGAATGGGAAAGACTTGCTGAAGAGGGCAATGTAAGCTCCCGCCCCCAAGGCTTAGACCAACTTAGCACAAACATATTAATCGATGTTTATAGTTCTGGTCCTGGTGTTACCAGGGCTGTGATAGCGTTCAAAAAGAGGAGGTCGCAAAAACCTTGGGGCGAAATTTATATTTTTCCAATGGGTCAGCATGGCAAGCTTTATACGTCCAGAAGAATGTGAACGCTTCTGCACTGCTGGAACGGCTCTTGGACGAAATAGTTGATCTTAGTGCAGCTTACGCTTGTCCCACCGGTCACGCGCCATTTGCTGGATCTGATGCGGACCGTTACGCGCGTTATGAAGCATCACTGAAATCACAGCGAAGAACACACTTCTTGAACATGTTGGCTAAAGCACACGGGGATACTCAGGAAGGTCCATTGTTAGGACTGCCACTGCGGAATCCTCTGTCTGTTCTTTCGTTACCGAACGACGGCCGACCGCTGGTGAATGCTCCGTCGCTGGGTCATAGTCAAGATGAGGAAGCGAAGAGAAAAAGGTCGCTTGATAACGAATCGAACCTAAGCTCGAAGAGGCCCAAAATTGCAGAACGCCGAGACTATGATGGAGATAACTCCCTAAGCCTACTACGGAGTGAACATGAAGGGAATGAGAGTCAAGAATTTGGCCGAGCCGGAACGCCGCATCCGAAGAAGGAACTTGATGGGGTCTCAAGGCACAAACGTTGCCATCGACTCGTCGATTGGCTCCGAGATTTCCCTCACAAATTCGGAGCCTCTCTAAATCGCCGCATGCCTTTCTTGAAAAAGCTCGGCAAGGGAATAAGATCAGAGCCTTCAGAACTTGAACTTGAGAACCGACGCAGACACAGCTCTCAGTCCAGGTCTCCTGGTTTTCGGGGTGGCGCAAGTCTCAACTTGAGCAGGCGTAGGAAGACAGGCAGCCCGGCAGCATTATTCTTGACGACGAAGGGTTCCCTTCGATCTGCACCCTACCAAACTGCTACTTCGCCATTGCATGTGACGGACGATCCCTCGCAAATTCGAACGAAGAAGTATTCACCGCATTCCCCACTCGAGATGGCGCCCTCACAGTCGCCTCAGCCGCAAGACTCACCTCACTCCTCACCTGGATCAATTGCCTGCCCGAAGCCACGTAAAACGCAGGAATTTGTGGATGGTAGCGATGAAGAGTCCTAGATGTGACTTTGTTCGCTTGTTGATTTGGATGAGAAAGGATGTGCGAGGCCTTGAAATTTTTTTTCATAGGTCTAGAGAAAATTGAATTCATTCTTATCTCTCGATCCTTGTCCTTGATACTCCATTGATAGTTTCCCTGCTTGCTTTGGTACTTTCAAGCCCCTTGTCAAACATCCAAACATGCCCCTTTCGCTCAATTCCCGGGACGACCCCACCACCACAGCCCTTATTATGGCTGTTAGAATCCGCAAGCGGTCCAAAGCTGCGCCCTTGGTCATCAATTCTTCTATGTTTGCTCGGGTTTTGGTTTTGCAGTAGTAGGGAGCTAATTACACAGCAGAAACCCCCAGATTTGTGCTTCGTGTGGTAATCGCTCTCGTAGGTTCTGTGGCTTCGAGACGCCGAGATCTCCTTAGAGACGGTAAGCGATAGTGGATAAACTTCCGGCTCTCAGGACTCCGGCAGCATCTCTACTTCAAATTTTATTCCAGCCTTGATCATTCGGTCTATGAACGCCTGTCCTAGCGTTGCAGGCGTAAGTATACCGCCGTTCAATCTTTGCACCAGGTCATTATCGTTCAGCATCACCATTGCTGCTTCTGCGAGGCAAGCCCCTGTAAAATAATAGATGCTACCATCCCATCGGAACCTCGCGAATGCACGTCTTGGGTGAGGACTATCCTGATCCGCTGTGGCAATGGCTCTGAACTCGAGAATTTCGCTGCTAGCCTTGTGCTTGGAGGGACCTCCTGGCGCGTAGAAGAACCTTTTCGCTAGCCAGCGGACAGGTGGTATTGCCACCGCGAGCGACATGAATGTGAAGACAAAATGCACGATTACAGCAACGGCGGTATTGCGGACACTCAAATATTCGTGGTACGTAAAATTAGGCCCGTACAATTTGCCCCCTTCAAGTAAGCCCCAGCTTCTTTGTACTGTAGCTACGTTTGGACCGGCTGAGATCGATGTCGTGAGCGTGCCTAGCCCGGGGACTTTGCGAACTCCGAATAGTTTGCTGATGAGCGAGGGGCCATCTTCTGGTCTAATTCTGGGAATGGGGGAAGTTGCCCATGTGCCGGCAGACTTTGCTACCTCTTCAAGGCTGTAGCGGTCTAAAATTCCTAAGGCGGTGGCAACCGAGCCTCCAGACGGAGTACCTTTGATCTCGTGCATGCAGCCAACGACTTCTTTAGTCCCGACTGAAAGCTCTTTTCTGATCAGTTGGGTCAAAGCAAAGGCCATCATGTCTGACGGAGCAGATTCAACCGCAATTTCTGGAATGATAATTGCGTGGTTGGCTTTGGCTGTTTCGTGATATTTGGTAATCATCTCTAGCACCCATGGCGATTCTCCAGTGACGTCGAGGTAGTGAGTACCATTCTTGGCACAAGCTTCGACGACTGGGCTACTATATAAATAATAGGGCCCTACTGTATTGATTACAAGTCTGGTTTTACGAGTTAAAGTATATAGATCTTGGGGATCCAAAGTGGAAATTTCGATTTCTGGCTTGTGATAAGCAGAAATCGACGCAAATGGGGGAGTAATGGATTTACCAGGCTGGCTCCTGTCGGGACAGATCCCCTTCAGCTCGTCTAGAAGGCTAGATAGCTTTGATTGGGATCGGCCTGCAACAGCCCACTTCAATGATGTAGGTAGACTTGTGGTGATATACTCTGCACATAGCTTTCCCGTATATCCTGTAGCACCCAGCACGATCAAATCATATTTTCTTTGCTCAATTGAAGGCATGGCAAAGACCTGGAATGATACCCCGGTTTGATTTGAATTGAAATATAACGAATGTGGTAACAGTAATGGGAAAAGTAACGGGATATCAAGACGAGGAACCCTCCAATACGAAGTTTCAATATACCTACACAGTAGGCAGTAATTCTCCAAAATGATGTATCAATATATAACTATGTAAATATCTTGAGGGTTGCTAATCAGTATAAATTTGTTACAGAAATCGGACAACCTCGGCTGAGAAGCGCCAAGTCTTTGGCACGCTAACCAGCGGACTAATACAGATCTTCTGTCCGGCCCCATCTCTTCCTCCTACATCACCTGTCTTTATCAATCTATGTCGTTGATGAATCCCATCCTCTACAGTATCTGTCCATGGCAATAATATCTCGCTCGAGGATGGGTTCTCAGCATCGAAATAGGTCGGTACGGTGCTATCGCTACGATGTGGACGAAGCGCGCACACGCTTCTCATTTTGTACAGCACTCGCCGAACAAATCTCACCGCCGATAAAATGCAAAGCTGAGCGGAACCAGCACCCAAGGCGACGATAAAAGGCGCGATTCTATCTGTAGACCCACGATACCTCCGACTCATGATACGAATTTGGCGATTGCGGCATTGGTAGAGCTCCCAATGGTCGTTGAAGAAGCGTGCCTGGAGCAGCCATTCTACCAAATCTACAATGTACCTTTGAAGATAGATGTGGAGGATGAAAGAATAGCATCAGAATTCCAACTTGATAGCTAAGAGGCTCATCGATACGCTCCCTTATGGAACCTGTCGGTGATTAGCCGCTCTTCGACGCACGCAGCTGCGCTCAATGACCACTTCTACGTTCGAGAAACCCTCCATCGCGAGGATGACGCTATCACGTCGAACTCGATCTACTAGGGGTGACCGTACTGCTTTACGTGACATGTTCCTCTCAAAATATAGATTATATCTGCAACGCTCGTTTCGCTGGCTTCACTAGGATGAAATACCTTAAAGGGTTTCATACGCGAGTGCCGGTGCCGCCTAAGGTGAATGGGCCTTCTGGGAGCTTATTACTGGCCTATAGGCATCAGCCTGCCTTGCGAATACGTGTCACTGCATCTCAGCTCCCTAAACTGAGGCCTTGGGCCACGCCTACTTAGCCGCAACAGGGCACACACTTGTTCCTGGACCGCACCAGCCATGAACACCCATATCACTTTTAGGCGGAAAGGTAACCTAGCGCAAACGAGCTCCGTAGGCGGTCAAGCATACCTAGACGTTTTCTTTCTAAGCAACTGTTCGTTGGTGACCACAGTCTTTGTTAATATTGGCTGTGTTCGCTGGACTACGAGCCTAATTTTTCTTCTTTTTTTCTGTCATTCCGCCGTTCGTTTCCAGTTTCTTTTACACTATCAAAAGAAGCGCACTGAATCATCACCAGTGCCCGCATGGTCTGCATATGACCCCCCCAAACGCATTAGCGTGCGTGGGATCGGCGGCTTCGCTTCCGCCCCCGTACAAAACCAAGCCCTCGCCTGCATCAGTGGACTTGACTTCTTCAACCTCGAGTTGACCATCGAATTCCATCTTCCCTATCTTCATGATTTTTCTTTAAAAACAACTCAAGGTGATTACATCACTTTGAACGACCGTCATCATGTCAGAAACATGTATTGTTTGTCTTGGCGACCTCGAAAGCGCCAATGCGCTACCCCACCCTTTGGTCCCAGGTATCAAGTCAGAAGATGACGAGAATGTTCGCCTGCCACCTAGCGCAACTAGGTCACCGTTGACCCCTGATGATGGGGAACAGGAGATGATAGCTCATCTTCTACCTTGTGGACACGATTTACATAATGAATGCCTCAAGCCTTGGGTCGAAAGGGCCAACAGTTGTCCTATATGCCGTCAAAGCTTTAACCAGGTAGAGCTCATTGTCAAGATTGGAGGTAAATTCTCGACATATGCCGACCAAATACCTTTAGGTTTACTAACATATTGAATCAAGGTCCTGTCATATCCTCCTATGGCGTCAGCGACCGTACTCAAACTGCGGATATCGACCCATCCATGCTCATCGAAGATTACGACGAAGAGGACGTCACAGAGCAGCCGTGTCCTGTCTGTGGCGATGATGATAATGAAGAGTTGTTGCTCCAATGTGACGGTTGTGATACATATTACCATACCTACTGTATGGGCTTAGACGATGTACCTATGGGCCACTGGTTCTGCGAAACATGTGACACACAAAGAGCAATTGAAAGTGTTTGTCCGAATGGCGCCTCGCAACCTGTACGTCGGGCTCACAACCCAGCGGATAGACGAACGCGTGGTCAGCAACGACGGGTTCGACACCGCAATCAAGCATCCTCTTCCAACTGGGCCCGTGTTTGGCAATCCGTATGGGACAATCTAAACCTCGATCTTGACTTTCCTTTCGATGAAGGCTCTGAAGCTGCGCAGATGGACAGAGTACAAAGAGCTGCTTCGCAGCGTCGTGATATGGAGATCTGGGAGCGACGATTCGCAATCGCCGAGAGGCAGGGCGGCGGAAACCGGCTTCGGGACACAGCATCAGCAATTCTAGATATTCAGACGACGCGTGAGAGAACAGGCCATCCAGAGCCAGAGTCTCGCGAGGAGATTCGTGCATGGAATGCTTTTGAAAAGGCAAAGGAAATCGAATTAGATCCCACCCCAGGAAGGAGGAAGAGAAAGTCTGCCACTGCTTCGCCTTCGGATACCGAACCTGTCACTGAACCAGCGCGACCTTTGAAGAGACCTAGGACGAGACGGATCATTGATCCACCAGAGTCATCTTCCAGTGCCGCTAGGGAGGCATCTCGCTCGAGACGAGGATCTGGTGCTGCCCCGTCATCGGCTCGCAATTCAAATGCCCCCAACAACGCAGTCCAAAGCAATGGTCCAAGTTTCCTTCAGTCAATGCTCAAAGAGATAGAGGGTTCCCACGCCCCAGACGAGACCAAAAGTCAGGCTCATTACTCCTTGCAATACGCTACGAACCATTCTTCGCCACAGCCCTCTTCTCCTGGATTATCGCCGACATCGTCCAACCATGCCACTCCCCGTGCGAGGTCTGCAACTCCGCCTCCTTCTCTAATTACTCGCCCGGGTTCTCCCTTGTCCCTGACCTCCAAAGTTGAGCCAATCTACCCACCTTCTGAATTCTCACTTGAAAAGTCTCCTGTTGATTCACACCTTGCCTATCGTTCTCCTAGTGACGCCCGACAATCGATCAAAGATCGTCGACTTTCACGTCCTATTACACAAGGTACGAACCTGCCCAGGTCAAATGACACATCACCCACACGCAATATGCCATTATCGACAAAGTCCGACTTGCAGAAAATGGTTACTGCTGCGTTAAAGCCGCATTATCCGCACGAAATCTCGAAGGATCAATACACCGATATCAATCGCAACGTTTCTCGCCTGCTTTATGAGAAGGTTGGAGAGAATGGGAGCCTTGATGGCGAGACTCGTGAAATTTGGGAGCGGCTTGCCCGCGACGAGGTGGCCAAAGCTATGGAGTCACTTAAGGCAGTGACCTGATACTACGAGACATGACTGCTGTATTATGTTACACGATGGATATGCGGTTAGCGGGTCTTCATAGCTGGGCAAATGAGCATAGCGACACAGACATGGCGCTTCAGGGAGTCATTTCGTGATACCCCAAGACGGCGATTTCTGGGATTTCTTTAGACATACAAATCCACATTGTGCAGCGATCTAGTAGACAGAACCGAAGTACTCAATTGATTACTTTTTCATAATTTACTATTCCATAACACAAAGCACGTATACCTTGAATGATGCCCACGACGACAAATGGTTTCTTCGATCTCGTAGGGCTAGCTCCGGCGTTATATATACGCAGTAACTGGTAACACGACCAACTTTAGATAGCAGGACTGACCCACCGCCGTAGGCGCAGCTAAATGATATTTACTCTAATTCTAGGGTCGACTTCTTAACATAATACTAGATTGCATACACCACTTTCACCTCTCACAGGGGTCTGCGTGTCTACTGAGTATGTCTTCTCGATTCTGAAAGCTGGTGTGTATACCTAGTAGAGAGCTATGTAGGTATATCGTTTATGGCATCATCGACTAGCGTCGGATCATTAAAGATCTATAATGTCTCAGGTACCTTCCTTCCCTACAATATAATTTACTCATAAGCTTATGTTAACGCCTTCTATAGAAATCTGCTCACAACCCCACAATAAACCTTCAGCAAACAGACCTATGCGGTGACAAAATATCCTCTACTTGTAACAATCAATTGGGGGAGTCACTCCGACCGAGGAACAAAGCAGCGGTTTTCTGGACGCCCGGCCGGGAGTGTATTGCCTTTTGAAATGTCAGACTTATCCAGAAAACCAGACCACGACTTAGAGCCAAGCTCGTCACGCTCAGCGAAGGCTTTGGGCAAAGCCATCGTCAGATTCGATCTGGACGGCCATGATTTCCCTCCTTCGCCTACCCCTTCGAGCCCGCGAAATGGGAAGAGATATGCCCTAGCGACGGAATTGGTATACACAGAAGGCTCCGATCAGTATAACGCCAGTAGCACGCCCATATATCAGGTGGGTATTTCTGAATTACTGTTGTTTGGGGGAAATGCCTGAACTTGATCGGTGTTCCGTCCTGATGCACATACTGATTTATTTTGCAAATTAGTCGGCGACTTTTAAACAAATATCTGGAAGTGGAGGGGGAGAATATGACTACACAAGATCTGGAAACCCGACAAGGACACACCTTGAGCGGCATCTCGCTAAGATCATGGGTGCTGAACGGGCACTGGTAGTTTCTTCTGGCATGGGGGCCTTGGACGTTATCACAAGACTCTTGCGCCCAGGTGATGAGGTTGTGACAGGTGATGATTTATACGGGGGAACCAATCGCTTACTGAAATACTTGGCTACCAATGGCGACATTACTGTGCACCACGTCGATACGACGAAGCCGGAGGTTGTACAGCGTGTTTTAGGACCTAAGACTGCCATGGTGCTTCTGGAGACTCCAACGAACCCTTTAATTAAGATCGTGGACATCCCGGCGATAGCTAGCGCCGCACACGAGGTCAATCCCAAGGCTTTGGTGGCCGTTGACAATACCATGCTGTCGCCACTTTTACAAAATCCTTTAGAGTTGGGGGCTGACATCGTCTACGAAAGTGGAACAAAATATCTGTCCGGCCACCATGACTTGATGGCAGGTGTGCTTGCTGTCAACGATAGCGCCATTGGCGAGAAACTTTACTTCACAATTAACGCTTCAGGCTGTGGTCTGGCGCCGTTTGACTCTTGGTTACTTATGCGAGGAATTAAGACGTTGAAGGTCCGTATGGAACAACAGCAATCGAACGCCCAACGTATCGCCGAATTTCTTGAAGCCCATGGCTTCAAAGTGCGATACCCTGGCCTTAAGTCACATCCCCAGTACGCCTTACATAATTCCATGGCACGCGGCGCTGGCGCTGTGCTTTCATTCGAAACGGGGAGCATACAAGTGAGTGAGCGAATAGTGGAGGCTGCAAAGCTTTGGGCCATTAGCGTGAGTTTTGGATGTGTAAACAGTTTGATCAGCATGCCATGCCGTATGAGTCATGCAAGCATCGACGCGGCGACGAGGAAAGAAAGAGCATTACCGGAGGACATTATTCGGCTGTGTGTGGGAATAGAAGATGTCGATGATCTGATAGATGACTTGAGTAGAGCTGTAAGTCTTTCGTCCGGTGTACGTAGGGTGTGTGTGGTTTCGGCTAATTCTCTACAGCTTGTTTTGGCTGGGGCAGTTAACATCACTCCAGGGGGATTCCATGCTGTTGATCTAGGAACACCTCCGAAGAAGGAGACCCTATCCATTCTAGCAGCGTAGCAGTATAGACTCAAAAGCAATCCATTGATTACAGTCAACCATCTTCATGACCTGAAACGTGACACGGTGCAAGCCGTCTTCCAGCAATTTGTACTTTGTATGGTGTAGACACAAATGGGGGTTCCTTGCCCCCATGCCACTAGCCCTAACGTTCCTCGTATGGGGTACTATTGTACTTCTAGGTACCGGTGTAGCCTTAGGGGGCGCCATTAACCATTAACCATTAACCATTAACCATTAACAGCGGCCACCATCAAAGTCCGGCATCGGCTTGATCAAGCCACCAACCAGATTTTCCTCTCACATTTTCCGTACCTTGCAGCCTCCTTTCACATATGTATTTTACCTTACCTTACCTTACTTTACCTCTCTCAACTTTTCGCGTCATATTACTCTTTGACTCACCCGTCAGCAAGCTCGGGATGGATCAATCTCTTCTATCACAACGAACCTCCAGATTATGACACGTAATATCCCTCGCAACGGTCTCGAAGAGGCAATCAGAGAAGAGTCCCAATTCGATGCCTCGCCTAACGTCATTGTGTCCCGACCGCACAACAAGCCTCCCTCCATCATCCCTTTCCAAGAACAGGAGTGGAACACAAAAGACCTACTATGGCGGATCACCTCCGATGTCACAGCAGCGGCCTGTGCCTCCGGTTCCGTAGCACCTCTTATCACCATAATTGACCGGTAAATTCCATATCCCTCACATATTAAGCTTACTGGCTACTATAACACCTCCATATACAGCGCTCCTACTGACCTTCTCTCCCAGCGCCATCATCGAAAAAGCCGCCAACCGCTCCACCCTCCGCGCCTCCATGCTCTCCTCCCTCTCCTCCCTCCTAACCCGCCCCCACCACTTCCTCACCTCCAAACCCGCCCTCCTAATCTCCACCCTCTACTTCGGCACCTACGCCACAGCCAACACCGTCGACACAATCAGCAGCACCATTTCCAACAAACCCTCGTCTACAACTACTTCCGGCCCCGCTAAATTCCTCGCAACCACAGGCGTCAACCTCTCCCTCTGTCTCTACAAAGATAGCCAATTCGCTAAAATGTTCGGGCCCCCGCCCAGTAGCATCGGTGGTGCTGCTGCGAAAACGATTCCTATGGCCAGCTACGCGCTGTTCACGCTTCGAGACTCGCTTACTATATTCGCATCATTTAATCTCCCGCCCTTAATCGCGCCTCTGTTACCGATATCGCAGGAAGTAGAGAAACAAATGAGTAGAGCGAGTATAGCGCAGTTTATTGCGCCGGCGGGGATACAAGTGCTGAGCACGCCGTTGCATTTGTGGGGATTGGATCTGTATAATCGGCCGATGGGGAATGGGGTGGGGTGGCAGGCGCGGGTGAGGAGAGTGAGGAGGGATTGGTTGGGGAGTAGTGCGGCGAGGATGGGGAGGATTGTGCCGGCTTTTGGGGTTGGGGGGGTGGTTAATGCGGCGGTGAGGAGGAGGATGCTTGGGGAGTGAGTTGTGGGAGTTGGGGATGGGGATTTTGCTTGCGGTTTAGCGGGTTGGGCATGCGCATTGGCATAGCGATGGCGTCTTAGAGGTATTCTCTAGAGGTATGTATAGAGGCGTAGGTTTAGACCCGCGTATTAGTGACTATGTCTCCGCTCCTCCATTCTTTGTTTTGAGTCTTCACATGCCTCGCCGATGCTCGTGACTACGGCACTGAAAACCTAGCACCGACTGAAACGGAATTGAGATTATTGTACTGTTAGATGAAAAGTCTTTCAAATTCTAAACCCAAGTGTCGTACATCCAAGCGCCATCGCTCCCATGGTATCGAACCTATCACAAACGCCAAAAGAAATATCCCATCCCTCTAGTGCAAGAAGTAGTCGTCTCCATCTCATTGAAAAATCGTCCCGCAAGAGCAACAGACAAAGAAGAGTTTCTAACACATTCGCCACACATCTTAGCACACAACTCGTGCTCCAGAGAAAGGGAAAGACGTGAAAAAACTCACCATGCCCGTATCCGCTGACCGCTGCTGCGACTGGAAAAAAACGCATTCCGTCTCGTTGCAGTTGGTGCAATGCCGATTCGATCGCGGAAGCTAGAGGTGTAGAAAGGAACGAGTCAGCCGGCTGTATCAAAGCTAAGATATCTTAAGCTCCGGGTCTCCTCCATCATCACCGAGCCCTTGCTCGACTTCTTCATCCATTTCCATCTCCTCGTCTTCCAATCTACTCATTTCCTCCAAAGTAATCATCCCACCCCTCACCGCCTTCACATCCTCCTTCTCCTCTATCTCCATCTCACAATCCCCCTCCTCATTGCTAACGATCTCCCTCCCACAAAACGTGCAACACCACCCCTCCTCCTGTCCCTCTCCCCCTCCTTCTCCCCCAACAACCTCAAATTCACAAAAACCGGAACTACCCACCGTAGGATCACTCCCCACATCCTGCGTCACGCCCGCCGTCTCCCCTACCGTGTTATACATATTATTCCTAAACACGCAACTGCTCTGTGCCTCTTCGCTGAACTGGCATGTGCGACACGCGAACATGAGTTTGGAGGTCATGCGGTCTTCTTTTGGGTAGAGCATGTTGCTGCATTCGCGGCAGAAACGGAATGTTATTTGTTCTTGGGGGAGTTTGGTGTTGTTGTCCGTGTTGGTTGAGGGGGGTGAGAGGGCGGCGGGGGAGGACATGGTTGGGTATGGGAGGTTGGAGAGTTTGGGGAGTGATGGTGATGAGCTGGAAGGCTGGTGGTGTTGACTGGTCTGTATGTACGAGTATTCGGGTGATGCTGTTGCGGTTGTTATTTTTGTGAGAAGAAAGAGAAAATATGGTGGTGAAGGAATCAGTGAAGTTTGAGATGAAGGTGACTTTCGGGACTAGCTCAGCCCTAAACCGTTCAGCCCTGTGGCGTTTCCCCTGTACTCTAAGATACGAACGAGAGGCTGGGCGGCGTTAGCACTAAAGTGGAGGGGCAACGGCGGCCGAGATGAATTCTCCACGTTTACTAAGGTACTTCGTATCTCGAATCTCATTGCGCAAGCTCGTATTTACTTTTCGTATTCCCCCCGCTACCTCCTCATTACATCCAGTCTACAAACCACGCTCATTTTCCCAGCTTCACTCCCCAAAGCTCCTAGATCAACTCATCTACAAGCTCAAAGCAAAATGGTAAACAGCCCCCATACCTCTCCCAGCATTCCTTCCTCTAGCAACCTCCTCTCACTAACCTCTGCCCCCGCAGGCCACCCAAGAAACCGGCCTCCCCCCCACCTGGGAAGTCCGCCACTCCAATTCCAAAAACCTCCCCTACTACTTCAACCCCTCCACCAAAGAATCCCGCTGGGAACCACCCCCCGGCACCGATCCCGAAAAAATAAAAACATACATGGCCCTGCACCATTCCACAGCCGCTCACCCAGTCCCCAGCAGCGGCGGCGGCGCGCAAGACGAAGGAAAGATCCGCGCGGCGCACTTACTGGTGAAACACCGCGACAGCAGGAGGCCGAGTAGTTGGAAGGAGCCGGAGATTAGGAGAAGTAAGGAGGAGGCGGTGGAGATTTTGAAGGGGTATGAGAAGAAGATAAGGAGTGGGGAGGTTACGTTGGGGGATTTGGCGACGAGTGAGAGTGATTGTTCGAGTGCGAGGAAGAAGGGTGATTTGTATGTGTTTCTTATCAATTTTTCTTCCATAACAACAACATCATGGTTGCTTGTTCTGAGGGGGTTCCATTTGCAAATTGATTGCCAGATTGATGGCTAATGGTACCTTGCTTTTAGGGGATTCTTCAAAGCCGGCGACATGCAGAAGGAGTTTGAGAATGCGGCTTTCGCATTGAAACCAGGAGAGGTTAGTGGGATTGTGGACACAGCTAGTGGTGTACATCTAATTGAAAGGTATGTACCACTCAGCCTCAGCAATGCGCAGGAAACAACCAATGCTAGGAATCATGATGGTTGCAATTGAATATTTCTGGCTACTTCCGTCGTCGTCCAATTGCTGACAATACACCTAGGCTAGAATAAAAATGCTCAACAAGCAGATCAGAACCGGGAGGAAAACATGGAGGATTCAAAAGGGCGTAAAAAGGCGGATGATGGCTATGCATCGCTTGCATAAGGAGGACAACAAAAGTTCGGCATATGTAAGCAAAAGCGAATGTTCGTTTTTCGGTACATATTCACGCCAACGAAATGGTGGGCAGACGTATATTAGATGATTCGCAGGATTGAGCTAGATATCAATGAATATGCATGCGTGCGTGCATTGAGTCTTATCCGTTGAGCTTGGTTTGAGAAGAGAGTCTCTTTGGAACGGGAACGTATCTGGTGTCTAGGATTGATATATTGGATCATTTTCTTACGAGAGTCATTCATGAGGTTTTGTTTGGATGGTATCCATGACTTTCCTTTGGATCAATGTCTGGTAGGAGTATGGGGCCGTAGACGACGGAAGTAAGTTCTTACAGACCACGAGCCGGCCAGTTGGCTATTTCGAAATACTGGGATTTCACACGACAGCGGATGGGGACTGGAATTGCTATTTTTACGCCTTGCACATACGATGATAAGATACAGCTGCCAGGACTATCATATGTACAAGCCTAACGAGGCCTCATCTCGTCTCGTCTATCTACTATCCTTCCCCTGCACTTCCCTCTGCCGTTTCTTCATCTCATCCCGCATTTCATCTTTAATCCTCGCGATCGTGCCAACACCACCATAGACGAGAGCTGTATACACCTATTCCATTATTAGTAATCCATTCCTTTCATGTTCCTTTCATAAAGACAATATGATTCGAGGGGTGTAATACCTGAGCAACACTCGCGCCAGCTTCAAGAACTTCCAACGCTGTATATACATGTAAGCTTGAGATATGTTTAGATGGGTGTTGTACTGTGTCTCGTATTTACCTTGTTTGCCATTAACGATGCCACCTGTTGCGAATATCACTTTAGGCTTGGGACTTCTTTTACCGCTAGAACCAGGCTGCGAGGGAGCAGCTGGGGGCATTTGATGCGCGTGATGAGATATAGAAAGAGCAGGAACATCTGAGCTACCGGAGTCGCCTGAAGAGAGCGGGTTATGGCGCTCTGGCAGCCTGATCAGGGGCTGCGATTTCGACGAAGCTTCAGCTTCTGCTGTGGCGGGTTTCAGATTTTGTGCATCGCGGGCAATGCTCGCCTCGATTCTCGGCGATAGATTTTCATCAGGGTTCCCTTGGGAGGAGTCTTGCTTGGAATCTTGGGGTTTGGTCGTAGGGTCAGATCCGCTGTCTGATTCAACCCTCCTGTGCAACCCCTCATCAAGTAACATCCTATACCTTCTGGTCAACTCCCTTGTCCTTTCAAACATCTGCGGACCGGAATAGCCCCCCTGCTCCAATAGAAGCGCTACCTCCCTACTCGGCAACTTCCCTACCATCTCTGGCCTCCTCTTCGTCGTATTCCCCACGATCACTCCATCTACCCCACTCTCCCACACAGCATCACAGATCCCCCTCACCTGCGCCTCTTCATCCTCGTCCGGGCTCACCTTAACCATAACAGCTGGCTTGAGCTTTTTGTTCGTCCTCTTCGCCGCTTCCACAACCCCTTTCAATATCTGCGTCAAAGGTTCTACCCTCTGCAGGCCCCGTAACCCAGGCGTATTAGGGCTCGAGACATTAACGACAATAATGTCACTGTACCGCGCCACTTTATCAACGCAATAAACATAATCCGCCCTCACAGCCTCAATATCATCGTCCGGCGTCCAACTATTCTTTGCGACTTGCACAGCCAGCAACCTCCCCTCCATCAAACTTCCCCCCGGCACCCCCGCCTCCCCATCTAACACTCTCTGTTCTGCGTCCTCATCAATCCCAAATCCATTTTCGTATGCAAACTCCCGAACACGCTGCCGTAACCGCATTGCTACGTGATCTGCCCCCTCGCTGTTTAAACCGTAGCGATTAATAAGAGCATTCTGGCTTGGTAGTCTCCAAACGCGAGGTTTCGCGTTCCCATTCTGTGGGTAGGGCGTGCAGCCGCCAACTTCGACGATGCTGGGACCAAGGTGGAAAAGAGGCGTGGGGATGGCAGCGTGCTTATCTATGCCGGCGGAGGTGCCAATTGGATTTGTGAGAGTATAACCAAATACCTGTCTTGCTTCGTAAGCTCATAGATCTTTCTGTAGAAAATCGTTTGAGGTCTTTAGGTATAGCTACAACAAGGTTCCGGAACCCTTTCACTCACCTCAACACCCAACCTTTCCCCCTCATCCTCCCCTTGCCTTCCCTTCAATTGTGCCCTCTCCCTTGGATACAACCCCCACCTCCATAACCCTTCTAGAATCTCCGTGCCCCTTTCATGCGCCTCCTCCGCGTCATCATACCACCACCTTAACCCTGGAACAACGGCCCATTGGTGTACACCAGCTCTGACGTCTGTGAAGTAAAGATAGCCGAAGGAGAGGGAGAGTAGAATTGAAGTACCAAGGAGGAAATTTCTAGAGGAGGTGAGGAGGGAGGAATGGTGAGTTGCTCTTTGTGGGGAATGGGATATTGTGGAGATGTAGTGGGGATGGGGATACAGGGCGAGGAGTCGTGGCTGTGGGAAGCGTTGTAAAGGGCGTGAAGAGGAGAGACGGAGGGAGAAGGGTTTGGGCATTGTCATGGGTAGGAGTGGTTTGGTACATGCATGTTCTATAGTGATTGTTTTAATATTTTGAGTGGTAAGTGTTTTACAAAGCCTATTCCATGCGGAGATGTATTTCTTAAAAGCAGTCACAACGCTTCACTGGCCTGTACGGTTTGAATAGTATCTCAGACGAAATTCTGCACGTTTGAGTCCCCCGTCTAATAGTGGCTTCAAACAGCCCTCAGCTTCTATATTCCGTTCCATTTTCGGGCCACTTTGCCAGGTATTCCTATCCTATCTCCATTGGCAATAGTAAAATTCCATACAACACAGAACGCCAAACCGCGAACGCTTTTGATTAGAAGGGGATTCACGTTGATCTTCCTCAACCTTCGATTCTGAACACTCTAGAATTTCTATTGCCGCCGATCATTGCAGAACGCTTCATTTGCCCCCGTGAGCGCCAAGTAAACATGCACCAGCCGAGCCCATTTGACCTCCCACCGTCTAACTGTATGAGCGCAATTGTACCTCTATAATTTTGTTCTCGTATATCATAATTCGTGTCGAAAACCCAAGGAAGCCTCCGTCCATCGCCGATGTAATAATGCAAGATGAAGAGGAGAGCAAAGGAAAAGTCCAATCCTAATACACCATCTTGAAAGAGATGATACCTAAGCTTTTGAGCCGTGGTGGATAATAGGGTTATTGTAGTCGCTGATTTGTAAATTGGTGAAGTCTGAGTCGGATTTTGTGCGCTGGAGAGGTGTATTGGTCCCAGAATAGTAGTGAGATTGGCCGTATTCGTCAGGTGTACCGTAAGCTAGATGATTCCAGTCAATTTCATGGCCATGGCTGTGCGCCTGTCCAAAAATGCGAGGTAAACCTTGGAATAGATTACCAGAAGCATGTTGTCTGCTATTAGAAGGGAAATTTGGTTCTGTCACGGGCCCGGTAGGGGAAAGCTGACTACGTGCTTCGTGAGAGTACTGATATGGCGTTGCTGCGCCGCTCGATGTGATAGACTCAGGGGTAATATGACCAGTGGAAGCGTACTCGTAAGTGGTAGGAGGATAGACTGTTGTGTTCACCATGCCTAGGCTTGCCCTGTTAGATGTACTGCCCGTACTACCCTTGGACTTTTTGTGACTGTTTGATCGAGAGACTTGGTTCGAATTGTCACCGTATTGACGTTGGCCGAGGCTTAAAGTAGTGATATCAAAGCTCCCGTCGAGGCTTGTCGGGGTGTAAGAGGTCATTTGCTGGTTCCGGTCGGACATGGTTGGAGTCGAACTTTCCAAACGTGCTGCCTCTTCCTGCGCCTTGGATTTCCGATTGGCTCTTGAGTGAGATAGATGGCTCTCCCCTGTTGGATTGCCCCGTCTTTGAGAGCATTTTTGAAAATGGCGCTTCAGTATGTCGCTTC
This sequence comes from Cladonia metacorallifera KoLRI002260, assembly GCA_000482085.2. Classification (NCBI taxonomy): domain Eukaryota; kingdom Fungi; phylum Ascomycota; class Lecanoromycetes; order Lecanorales; family Cladoniaceae; genus Cladonia; species Cladonia metacorallifera. Next base: position 265,158 of record KI911120.1, on the reverse strand, counting down.
GAGAGAATGTATCTTTACACAAACCACAGGTGTAAGGACGGACGCCAGTGTCTAGACCCAGATTAGCTTGTCAAGCAGCAAAGCCCATAGAGTACTTACGCCTTAGAAGATGGCGCTTTAGATGCTTCGCATGTAGGTAATTCTTATTACAATGAGGGCAAGGAAACTTTCCTTCGGCGTCTTTCGCGGGTGTGGGAGCTCCTTTCTGGCTACTTTGATTGTCGCCAGGAACAGCTTCGGGACGCCCAGCAGCACTTGGAAGTATCCCTCGACGTCCTTGCGACCCGACCACGTGCGTAGGTTGGGGTTCATCTTCCGACTTCGCTGGATTGCTTGTGTTTCCAAATGATACTGGAGGATTCCCTTCACGTGGTGGAGCAGGTGCCAAATCTGCCAAGCGATTTTGCGAAGGAGCAGAAGTATACGGTGACAGTGGGGACAGCACGTTGAGAGATGGTGGCCTTGACTTTTGAACGGGATGATGAGGCTGGGCGGGCGACCCAAAGTTCATCTGAGTATTGAAGTAGGTGTTCGCCGTTGGTGCATATGGTGCGAAAGTTTGGCCATTAGGGTCAGCAAGAGACGTCATTGACGTCGGTACGGCTTGACTGCGAGCCATGTGGAGATTGTCACCGGGGTAGGACTGGAAGGCATGGCTGGGGGTGGTTAGAGATGGTAATGGATGCCCTGATGTCGGATGGATGGGTTGAGGTAGGCCGTTTGGGGGAGGTCTGGATGATTGAGGCGATTGATGATGGCTTGCCTGGTAACCTTGGTGGTATGTTTGGCCATTGGCAAATTGTTGGTTCATTATAAGAAAGCGAATGTGAGTGTGGTAGGAAACGTTGTCTGAGGGAAAAAGAAAGGACGGCCTCCTTCATTGGCAAGCCTCTGATTGGAGACAGATCCGTAGTGGAGTGGCCTTTGAAAGGTCCAATTGGTTACTCAAGCGGCTCCAGACCAGGTCCGTGAGACAAGTGAGGCGTCAGCGCTCGGCGACGCAAGTGGGTCGTTGATACAGAAGACCTTGATGATAAAGACAATAATTCTGCAGCGAGTAACTGTAGGCTGTACCTGATGTGGGTGTGCGGCGAGGGTGACGTGCAACGCGTGGCCGGGATGGGCGGCAAAGCTCTGGGTGCAGTAGCCGATGGTTAAAAAATGCCTGAAAGCCCCTCAAAATCCTGCGTTTAGAGCTGACCAGATACAATTCGTTTACCAAGGATGCCTCGACAGTGGGGGCTGTGGATACACCTTTTCTGCAATATCCCGAAGGATGCGGCTCTTGTAGTACTAGGGGAGGATCTTATCAATAAAGATTCCCACTATGATAATTAACCGCAAAAAGGTGGATCGCGGAGGTGCTGCCCCGTGCCTGGTGTCCAGGCAGTAAATTTGGAAAGATTCGCTGTTGGTTTGAATCTGAGTGGGGTACACCACCGTCGTAAGTGTACCTGCACACAGGGCTGATAAGGAGGAAGGCAGAATCCGTAAAAGCGCCCAAATGCCGAATGATGTTGTCTATTAATAAAAATGGGTGGATTGCCGGACAATTGCAGTTGTGGTGGTGGTATTGAAGATGGATTGATGCAGAGAGAAGACAGGAATTGAAAGAGCGAGGGAATACTCGACGGCCGGGAGGCAAAAGGGCTTACTTATCCCACCGTAACTTTACCATTCGCGAGGCCTTTTCCAACGTAATTTTTCTTCATACTAACATTTACGCAAGATTGGGACGGAACTTACGCATGCCCTCCGCTCTTCGGAGACCGACGGATCGCTTAAGTTTCCGTCCCTAAGGTACCTTCACTGCCCAAGCCATCTTCCAAGGCGTGATATGGCGTAACAAAACACATCCTCTTTTTATCTCTTTCATAGCTACTGGACGAAGATCAACGATGTAAAGAATCAGGTGTAATCGATCCTTAATGGGGCATGAAATTAGCTGAGGTCAATGGGTACCTGTCCTGATGCTGGTATCAGCAATACAAATTCAGAAGGCATTCTATCGCATATATTGTTGTCAATGTGAGAGGGATATACTTATTCATAAACGCACTCTTCTATTTCCGAATACTCTCGCACTACTTCTCTGCTAATGATACATGTGTTTCCCGCAATGAGTACAGGCTCATTCTACTTCTCTGTGAAAGTTCGGTGGAGGCGACCCTTATCTCGCGGTGCCATGGTCACGACTCAAATCATGGTTTGGACATCTATGAACAAGCTTTCAATATATTATTGGAAGACACTGTGACCCTATCAGCACAAGCTCTCGCAACGAGGCTGATTGGCTGGAATTGATGCCCCAAAAGCCGACTTTCAACAAACGAGCGATGCGATTGGTGAATCACTTCTTGCAGACCCCTTTTGCGCTCCTTTCTCATGGAAAATATTCAACTGGTCTTGGCAAGAGTCGTTCATTCTTCATTCATGTCAGACCATGATGCTTTCCAGAGGAGATATGCGCCATCCACCTTGTCCGAATCCATACCATCAGTCGCATTCACTGCAATTCAGACCAGCCGTTCTTACAGTTTTCCTCCCATTCAATCACACACACTCGCAAAATCGGCATGCTTCTCTCCACTATAATCTTCCCCAGCCTTGGTGCCAGCGCTGTAGCATCTCATGCTGTTACTGTCGATGTGACTTGGCTAGACAGGCGAGTGGAACACACTGGATGGCCTGCAGGTTACGACCATGACCACATGAATTGCCAGCAACCTTAGCTTCCAGCGTGCTGTACACCTTTCCCTTTTCCCATATTCTCTCAGTAATTCTGTCAGTTGTAATCACTAGGTAGGTACCTCTCCAAGGCTGAATGACGTCACCCAAATCACCATCACATGATCGACGTGATGCACGCGTTGTAATCTTACCAATCAACGCGCTTGCTTCATGCGAGGATAGCCCCCAATATCCCATCCACATCTTTCAAAGGACCTCGCAAAACCCCAAGCCTGCCCATAGACCTCCACCCGCCTCTGATTCACCATCCAGCTAATCTCGAACTCCCTAAAAGCTACGAAAGACTAGCCACAACACTCGCTATGTGTCGTAGAAGAGACTCTCTAGAACTGAGGAGCCATCGTAGCGTAGCAAACAAGGTGGTCGCGGTACCTTCTTGATGAATTTCCCGTGCTTAAGGATAGACTGTCATAAGAGCGTGAAGAGATAGTACAATATTAAGACAGTACATAATTTGCTCAACGAGTTCATTTGGTAAATCATGAATGCCGGACCACTTTGATTGCATAGCGCCTTTAGTAGGGTCCACTGTTGGGAATTCCAGGTACGCTTTCCTCGCCAGAAGTGAAGGCACAAAATGGAAATGTTCGCATCACATTGCAAGCAGGAAGTAGTTGATATTGTAGAAATGGAGGAGCTGTCTCTACCACTGGAAGCCATCTCCAAGTATGGGATTCGTTTCGCATTGTCTTTCACAAAGAGATGAGCGGATCCAGACACGCAATGCCCCACTACTCGTCAGCTTCGCCTGGTCGCTATAGTCGCAAATACGAGGCCAAGCCGTTTACAAAACCGTCTCACAGTTGAATGGGAGGTGGCCATTTGTATGTGATCTCTTGAGGCACACTAAGTTCTCGAAAAGGCGAATAGTCCTTGAGCCCCAAATAGAAGTCAACTTACTTAGCTTGGCGAGTCCTACAAAAGCACTCCAAGTACGTAGATACTGGCAGGCTTCCCGGTATCCTGGTTCAAGACTACCCAGCATCGGCCATTGTTGGTGCAATGAGAATGACCGCATCTCTGCGCTAATGACGAGAGCCATGGCCAACCAGTGATTTGTCTTGACGTTGACGTTACAACCTTGGCTAAGGTATCCGTTTCAACATCCGTTAGTCAGTTGGGATGCAACGGCTGCATCGCGGGCTCTTAGCACCAAAGAATCTCGCAACAGCGTAGCTCAATACACTTCTCATGTGACACCTTTGACACCACAAGATCTGAGGATCGAGAAAACCGTTGAGCCCAACACCCTTGAGGTACGGCCACGATGTCAATGCCAGAACTTGTGAGGATCTCAGCAATCTAATGAGCCACACCTTCCTGAGTACCTACTGCTGGCAGGCACAAGCCCATGCATACCCGCGGAAGGAAGAGCTGATAAGAGCGCATGTTCATGCCTACTCCCATATCTTTCTTATTATACTCTCAACTGCATGAAGGGCTCCCAGGGGCTCAAGCTGCATGCTGTAACTTGGGATAACACCACTGTCCTCGATGTTGCCAATCTAACCCCAGGGCCATTGAGACTGCTGATTGGTATAGCCTGCCTGGCAGAATTGATGTTCTTTGATGTTCTAGGCGTTCTATCAAATCCATAGAGGCCTCGGCTCACATTTGGAATGGATGATAGCTTAATGATGGTCGTCCGGACTCCGCTGCGGTATGCATCTTCCCGACGTTTTGGTTGGGACTAGCCCCAAATCCTGCAACATAAGGTGACTGTCAATATTCGCCAGGGTCCAGCACTGGATTATTTACCTGGACGACACCATCGAGGCCAAGGATGAGCTATGATGGGCAGTAACCAGAGTACACGGTCTTTAACAGTCAGGTTATTGTTATAGATTTACCATTTGTCATTGAAGGGCACCGTAATGCCCCGGACATTTTGAATGCCAAGGCTAAACAAGCGCGGGCGACTAGGAAGAATAAGCGGAGCTTATGACGCAAAAGGGTGTGAAAAGAATGCGAGGGGTGGTACCTGACGGGACGGGTAAGGCTGAAAAATGTTGAGCTCCCCAACGCAATTTTTGCGCTGGGGTTACCTTTGGGGAGCGATGAAGGGAAGCTCCGCGATGATGAGCCTCATACTCTCTCCAACCAAATCGCTGCCAATCACACCCATTTGCTGCAGCCTAGCCACTGGGCTCAAGTCACAATATGCTTTCACAATCCCTGCACTTTCCCTGCCTCTAGCCTGCATCTCGAGTGGCACTTCAACATTCACCCTTCTCATACAACCCACCAACTTCTTATATTATCAAGACCCTTCGCCGCTTCCCCCCGGAACCACTCCTCCCTTCTCTACATGATCCACACCTATCCACTCTTTTCTCTTCTCTTAAGACCATCTTGAGAGACCTACCACCCTCTCTCTTACCTATCACACATCAGTCTTACTTGACTGAACAACACACATTATGCCTTCAAGCCAGCCAGCATCCGGCCACCTGGCTGTGAAACCAGAGTACCTTTCCTCCCAACCGTCCGCGGCAGCGAAGAAGAGTGAGCCAAACCGTAACAGGTCATACGACCCCAGGAAACCACACATTGCGGACACCAAGTTGAACTCGAGCAACTGGTATCTTCATGTGAATTGGCTTAACACAGTACTCATCGTTGGCGTGCCTCTCCTGGGCTGTGTTGCTGCGTTCTGGACCCCTCTATACTGGCAGACAGCTATATGGAGCGTTGTTTATTATTTCATGACCGGGTTGGGCATTACCGCCGGGTACCGTAAGTGCAACACGTTCCCTTGAGCCGAAACATTACTGACATGGAATCAGATCGATTATGGGCCCACACCAGCTATTCAGCTACCCTACCACTCCGCATCTTCCTTGCCGCAACAGGTGGAGGAGCCGTTGAAGGCTCTGTAAGATGGTGGGCGAGAGATCACAGAGCCCATCACCGATATACCGATACCGACAAAGACCCATACTCTGTCCGCAAGGGACTCTTATACTCTCACTTCGGATGGATGCTTATGAAGCAGAACCCCAAGCGTATAGGCCGAACCGACATCTCCGACCTTAATGAGGACCCCGTCGTTGTTTGGCAACATCGTCATTATCTCAAGGTTGTCCTATTCATGGGTCTGATCTTCCCGAGTATTGTTTGCGGCCTAGGCTGGGGTGACTGGCTCGGCGGGTTTATCTACGGCGGCATTCTCCGAATCTTCTTCGTCCAACAGGCCACTTTCTGTGTCAACTCACTTGCACACTGGCTCGGTGACCAACCATTCGACGACCGCAACTCACCCCGCGACCATGTTTTCACGGCCCTCGTCACACTTGGAGAAGGATACCATAACTTCCATCACGAGTTCCCCAGCGATTATCGCAATGCCATCGAGTTTTGGCAATACGATCCCACCAAATGGTCCATCTGGCTGTGGAAGCAGCTCGGTCTTGCCTTCGATCTTAAGCAATTCAAGCAGAATGAGATTGAGAAGGGCCGAGTCCAGCAATTGCAGAAGAAGCTTGACCAGAAGCGTGCGAAATTGGACTGGGGCGTACCACTCGAATCTCTTCCAGTCATGGAGTGGGACGACTTCCAGGACCAAGCCAAGAACGGCCGTAGCCTCATCGCTGTCGCAGGTGTTGTTCATGACGTGTCAGAGTTTATCCAGGATCACCCCGGAGGACGAGCCATGATCAATTCTGGAATTGGCAAGGATGCCACCTCCATGTTCAACGGCGGAGTTTACATGCACTCCAACGCTGCCCACAACCTTCTCTCGACTATGAGAGTGGGTGTTATTCGAGGCGGCTGTGAAGTCGAGATTTGGAAGCGCGCACAGCGGGAAAACAAGGATGTCCAATTCGACAAGGATGGCCAAGGTCAGAAAATCATCCGCGCCGGTAACCAGGTAACCAAGATCGCGGAGCCTGTCGCCACAGCGGGGGCTGCTTAAGCGATATCGCACGGTTGCTTTTCCTGAGCATACTACCAAAGCTACGATGTTCACGACCGACTGTTCCAATATACATATTCCTTCTGCACGGCGTTCGAGGACGGACTTGATGGGATGATATCTTCATGGCGAGGTGATGATTGTGCATAGACAAGCAAGAGATGGATGAATCGTGATGATTCTGGGGACTGTACATAGAATCGCCTTAGAGTGAGCGATCGCGAAGACTTTTGGCCTGTATATGTGGCATACCTGCGACATAGATAGAACTTATAGAGCTTTTGCAACAACAAATAATAGAAAGCCGAGAAAAACGAATATATGCTTTCTAGGAAAGATGATGGCGATGTGAGGGGATGATGTCTGCGGGGTTGATGCATGCATGATATTGACGCAAACTAAGTAACCTTCGAGGTGGAGAGCCAACAAAACTGGAAAATGATTGATTTTGCGGGTTTAAGTCGTGACATCGCCCGCTAATGTCCGTAGGGAGATAGAAAAATCCAAGATCACTCCTAGAGAGAACGGCCATGGAAGAAACATAGCAGTAGTTGAGTGCTCATATACTACTTTTGTAATCTTAAATATTGGGACGCAAGCCCGCAAATAAATTCGCATTCAGGCGTCCCAGGCGTCCCATTCGTATATGGCTCTCGGCTTTGGCTACAGTGGACTTTTCGAATTCATGTTTCTGGGATATTGGTACTCTATCTACGCTTGACTCCAGGCACCTTCCCTCTTCCTCTTTACGCCTCCAAATACCCCCTCAAACTCCCCTCTAAAATCTCTGAACCCAACCCTCCTAATCTTCCTATCAGTACTAATTTCCCCTTCCCTTCAGCCCTCCCATCTAACTCCACCATCTCGAAAACTTCCCGTACGCCTTGGATCATGAGTTGTTTCCCTTCGGTAGTCAGAACGCGGCCTTTGAGGCGGTGGATGTCTAGGGATGGAGTGGTGGGGGTGGGGGCGGGGGATGTCTGTGGTTGATGCGTTGGGCTGGGAGGGAGGACGCGGTCCCAAAGGAGGGAGCGGAGCCAGGATTCGAGATGGGGGAGTTGGGAGGGAGAGAGGGTGGGGAGGGGGATGGTCAGGGTTGAGATTGTCTGATATATAGGAGGTTAGTGGGAAAGGTGTGCTGGGGTTTGAGAGGAGGGAGACGAACCGGATCGAGATGACTGTGCCCCTGGCTTGCGGTGTCGAGATTGTCGATACCGTCGTAGGCGTGGAGGTCGAGGAGGAAGCTTTCGAGGTGGGGGACTTGGCTATACTGGGTTTTGTGAATTTTGGCAAGGCCGTTGATTGAGCGGATGCGAGACTCGACTGTTGATAATTGGTCTGGGGTGACGCTGTCACATTTGTTGATTACGATTATATCGGCATGGGAGATTTGGAGGTGTGCTGTTGTTAGGTGGAGCCCTGGTTGCTCGTTGTCGTGCTCTGGGGTCTCTACAGGCAGCTCGTCGAGACTCAGAAGGATGTTCTTTGCATCGACTAGGGTGACGATGCCGTCTAGATATATGGAGCTACCTAAGCCATCGTCCACCCAGAAGAGAGGTGCCAGGTTTCCTGGGTCAGCTAAGCCGGATGTTTCGAGCATAATGTAGTCGAAGCTTCCCCTTCGATCCATGAGGGATTCGATCGCGTTGACGCCGGAGTCTTTGATTGAGCAACAGAGACAGCCATTGCCTAGTTCAAGCCATTCCTGGGACTCCCGTCCGTCTTGTGTGACAGTGAGGGCTTTTTCGATGTCCGTAGCTGAGCGACACTCCTATTAGAACGGCTGCACTGAACGTCGATTAGGGTGATTAATCTTACAGTCACCGAATTCTGAGAGCGGTATTAGCACAAGAGCAAGCGTTTGAGACAGCTCATGGTGTATACAAGCCGTTCAATATGACTGCAATCCTCTTTCCATGCTGTTCTCTGAGGATATAGTTGACTAGTGTGGTTTTTCCTGCTCCTAGATATCCTAATACTATTGTTAGCGTTGTTGTGGGATCAAGAAAGGTAGGATGATAGTCATCGATAAAACCCTACCAGTAACAATTGTCAAAGGCACTTTTGATAGACCCAGGTCTTGCATCTGTGTGGTGATGGGGCTGGGAGCAGGCTTGTCTAACCCGCTGATATTGACAAGGTCTGGTGGTCCATCCTCTTCAAGATCCATGATCATCACACCCAATACTATGCTCTGATGCTTGTCCTTTTGTCTATCAGAGACCCATGCAAACAACCTTGAGACCTGGGATGGCAAACGCATTTGCCGCTCCCGCGTCGGCTGACCTTCCTAATAGAGAGCTCTCAAAATATTGAGTAGTTTCTCAAAGGATGCAGAATCAACAACGCCGACACAATTGCGAAAGATCGCTTTTTCGAGACCTTAGTCCTTCTCACTCCTACATTTCTCTGATCGCATCGCTATCCCCAGGTGTTGCTGACGGAATAATCAATCGAGATTTGTCCATGACCAGAGTAGCCATGGGTCCAGCATCCCCAAGTTCACAACGGCTACCCAGTCCACCACCGTTTCCAGAAGTCCAGATCGGACCCAAGTCGCCAGGTATCACTAACCCCGGCGATGCCACCATGGAGGCAGAGAATACTGCAAAGTATGACCAGCAAGCAGTGAGACGCATCCGTCCAGGTACTAAGGCGGCCGAGATGGCAGTCGGCCCTCCTCTAGTCCCATTGTCTGAAGTAAGTGAATACGCAAAATCCATTGAGGTTAATTATCTGATCGTGGATACGCCTAATACGATTGTAGCTCGACTCGCCATTTCAGCTCCAGGAGCACGTGACAGCTCTTTGGTACCATCTCACCCGTCCTAATCGTTCACCAACTTCGCCAAATACTACAGTCGCATTGACGCATGATACAGCACTTCAGATCGTCACTCCGCCCCAAGGTGTCGACAGATCCTTGTGGCTCTATGAACTAAGCCGTTGGAGTGTCATCAAAGCTAATGAGCTCCTTATTGCGTTCTTCGCCGACAACCCTCCTTGCTCTGCTGAAACATGTCCGGAAATGCGCGCCTCAGAATGGCAGTACTTATGTGCTGTGCACGAGCCACCGAAGCCGTGCTGCGCGATCGATTACTGCTGCCACACGCTGGATTGGGCTGGTGATACCCTCTCATCAAACAAGAATTTCCCAAGCCGGTTGACCTCGGGAAATGGAGCTGCTGGAGGCAGTACTGCGGCTGTAAAAATCCTGACGAACATTATGAGGAGGGTCTATCGTATTTTCGCTCATGCATGGTTCCAGCACCGATCGGTCTTCTGGCAAGTAGAAGGCCAGGAAGGGCTTTATATCTTCTTCAAGACAATCTGTGATGTTTATGCACTTATTCCCGAGGAAAATTACACCATTCCGCCTGAAGCTGAGGGACTAGCAGCAAAGGAAGATGAACCACAGCCAAGCAAAGTTTTGTTGAAGAAGGCCCAGCAGTCGGATCAGGAGGCCACACCGGCAAAAGACGCAGATACGACGACTTTGGTCTCTACCGGCGCGACTACCCGGCGGCATAAGCACACGCCATCTGTTGGCTCAACGGTTACAACCATCCAAGAAGGTGACGAGGAAGACAACAGTACCAGTGAGCCAGCAGAGCAAAATGGACCCTTAGGTGCCCTACCAAGCTCCCTAGCAAAGGAAGCACCACTAGCCCAAATCTCGAAGACAGCCGAGAAGAAGGAGAAGTCACCTACACGTGTAGTTGAAAAGCCTACCACCACGGTCAGTGCCGCCGAGGAAGAGCAGGCATCTACTAATGTTAAGGAGGATGATCAGAAAGATGAGGAAGATAAAGGCAAAGTTGCCGGAGCTGAAAAGGAGGAGACCGAGAAGGAGCAAGGAGTAACGGAAGCACAAGATGCTAAGGAGGAGCCCATTAATGACGCCACGCCTGTCTCAGAGAACATAGAGAAGGCTGCTGAGGAAGAACCTTGATAATACCGCACACACTATTTGCAATAGCGAGAGTTTGCCATTACATATGAAGAAAATAGCGATACAATGAGATACCCCTTTGCGATAGGTGTTCTCAAGGACCACAGAATCACATCGCAGAAACCGGAGAGCAGCAGAGGATCCTGCCCCAACGTTCACACGAGAACGCTCGTATCACCATCATCAGCATTGGAGAGCGAAACAACACTGCATCATAATGTTCACGCAGAGAGCTAGAGCCGTTCAGGCAACGATAGTGAGCTGTAATGGCTTGTATTCCGATATCCGCCTCAAATAATTATCAACGGAAGCAAATAGTGGGGGTGGAAATGGGCGGGCAGAGCAATTGACTCCGTAAAATCTAGCCTGGTGATGGCAGCTTGTAGACTAGATTGATGGTTGGTCTTCCATTATATGTTCGGGTCATAAATCTTTCTTCTCTAATCATTCTATCTTAGGATTCCTTTGCCGTGAAGCATGAAGTTCTAAAAACCTCTCCCTTCCTTCAAACCTTGATCTTCCCCATCTCGCCCATGTGAAGAGTCGCATCAGACTGTTTCAAAAGGGGGTCTGTCATATCCCACCTCCGTAAATATGCGGCCCGCTTTACGGTCACCAACATCCAGATGCAAGCCTTTGCTTCCGCTGGAAGAAGCTTAGAAATATCGAATACCATTTATCCCTCCCAGATGAGCTCCAGCTTTCGTCTCATTTGCTACATTCCTCTCCATCCTCATGCTTGTGGTAGGTACACCCCGGTTTCCTATACGGAGCACGGAGCTTCGATTTCGAAGTCGATTGCATGAGTGCTTCGAAGCATTCAAGCACAAAGTCCTGGTTGCCATTGTCGAGATGTGACTTCAATTCAGCCGTTCCTCCGCCGTCCTCGCTATCCGCGTCCCACAGTGAGCTTTCTGAGAGAAAGCTATCAACGACGTAGGAGCGAAGTGGAGAACCACTGGGTGTATGCTCATATGTATATGCGATCAGGTTGCAAGAGTCCGAGCTACGAGTCGTCCAAGCACAAAGCTTGTCTATGATCTTGTTCTGTAGGGCAGGGATGTCCCATTGTTCGGCTTGGATGTATAAGCTAAAATATTGCCTCACCTTTTCAGCTATGTCCCCGTTCTCCACGCAGATATCCTTCAAGCTGCCACGATAGAGCCAATTGACGAAGGGATCCCAGATGTCTGGCCTGTGCAGAGGAAAGTGCAATTTTCTGGTTGGGTTTGCTTCGAGGTATTTCCTCCAGTATTCACAAGAAGCCAAGAGGCCCTTGTGGACTTGGTATTCTTTCCTCTTGGGACCGACGTACATCGTTAAGAGGCCTCCAGTGAGCAGGCTTGGAGTGCTTATTAGCCTGCTCTAAGTGAATCGCATCAATTATCAACGCACCTTGAGATATCATCTTCATTGCTTGCCATTTCTTTTCCGTCGAGTAGTCTGACTTGTGTCAATCCTTAAGTATGATTAGCAATGGCAGACTGGGACAGAGGGAGATGATGTGTACAGGTACCCAAATCCGAAGAATTATGGGTGATGTCGGGGAAGGCGAGGACGGAACGTCTTGTACGGTAGATGAGGAAGAACGGATGAGCAGATGAGGAGATCCGAAATTGAGCCTTGAGTGGATGCTCAGTTCTAGCCTGCTTGAATGGGAAGTTATCTAGCAAAGATGATCGTTTTCGAGTGGTAAGCTTGCGAAAAGGTCTGATCAAACAGTAGAAGAGAAGGTGAAGGTACCTTAGGAAAGTGGAATTCGCGGTTCTAAGTGAGTTCATTGCCGAAAAATAACCAGCAGTGAATTTGTAACCAAATGTCCGAGGTTATGTTTATGGACTCATAGTTTCCACACACTAAGGCAGACACGCTGAGAAGGCTTGTACTCAGACGAGGTTTTGCAATCTAAACCAAGACCAACGCCGGAATGCTAGATTACTACTGCTGCAAGATTTCGTGAAGCGTTTATGGACAGTTATTACGCAGTAACGGCCTCTACTCTTGTCCAACCAAAGTGTCACCTTCACGCAGGCCCTCAACCACAAGCTCTTCCTGCTCTGCTCGTCGATAGATATCTCTCACGTCATCTGGCAATAGAATTAGGAATCCTACCTCTCATAATTAAATAGGAGTACTTGCCTGTGGTTGTCTCGAAGTGGCTAGTTGCATCGTAACTTTTCGATATGAAAATGTTATCGTTTCGGCCACTCTCTAGAGGCTCATAAAGTGGGATTGGAGGACCCATGAATTTCTCTTCGATCTTGCCGAGCCGTTCGAAGCCGGGCTGGAGTTCGAGATGATGGTTACTGGAACCTTCTGCAATCGTAGATACGATTGCGATGTAGTACCCTTTCGGGCAGACATTGTGCGCGGATGACACAATGGCGATGTAGATATCTATTTCTCGTCAGAAAAACAGTATGTGGCAATTTTCGTGTGAAAGCCCTACCATTCTTCCGGCCAACCTGCGATTGTGGAATAATAAGTTGCGCAGAATCGCTGTTATCCGTGTATGCCACGGGATGCGTAAGAATGCAAATAGCCTTGAGCAAATGACCCACAACCTGTACCTTTCCGGGAAAGTATGATGGGTCGCCAATGATTTTTTTCGTTTTCGTTGAGAACTTCATACCCTCACCCTCATCACTTTTCTCCTTCATCGTCGCTTTTATACCCGACACTTTACCACCTTCCATTTCAATCTCGTCAATATTGGTATTGAGCATGTATGTACCGCCATAGATAGCTGAGAGGCGAGCGAACCCTTGCGGCAGCTCACCGAGTCCGTATAATGGGTATATATAGGGCGATTTGCCATACCGGGCCATCGAATTGACATATAGCCTTATCCTCTGGACTGTATCTTTGGCGGCACCCTTTTCATTCATGTACTCGTCAGTTTGGTAGAGGGCCATTGAGTGACCGATGAAGTCACGTGTCGTAGCTTCAAGACCGAACTTCTCGTATACCTCCCTCATCGTACACCGGTTGAGATCGAGACCTGCGAGATCGAGTCAGATGTGGTTTGATTTATCAATACGTCATTCCCTACCTCCATATGTTGATGGGTTGTCCTCCTGAAATGCTCCAACCCATTCCAGGAACTTCTTTGCTCTCCGCTTCTCCCACAGCCCCATCAAAGGCGATCGCAATGCCTCACTCGCATCTGATGGCACTTTCGCCACTGTAGCTTTTGCTCCACTTCCTTGCTGTACATAGCTCCCGGCAATTTGCTTGAACTCGAGATAACGTGTTACATCCGTCGAGACCAGGATGTTTGTTAACTCGCCATTGGCCATTAGCAGCTTTGGAACCAGATCCACATTCCAATCATTGACTCTTCCGTACTTTTTCCATGGCTCTTCGCCTTTGTTGTAATTGCCATACTTTTTGAACAACTGCTGCGCATTAATCAACAGTGCCTACCGCTTCAGGCCGTACGTACTGATTCAATGTTCACGGAAGCAGCCTCGCTATATGCAGTCAGTACGTATTGCAAAAGCCCGCCTAGCTTTTGACGAACCCGCCATAATGGTCATTCCGGTCAATATGTAGCACTTTCTTGCCCTTGACACTCATGACCCTTCACTGACGATCAGCCGCAACCGGAGCTCGTGGGAAAAAGCTCTGAAATACCCTGAAAGCACACATTCTGTCAAGCCTGGTGAATAATCAGCGTCACGCCATGCGGAGCACCATAGTGGTGGTAGAATGACCTGTTCCAAGCACGACAACATCATATTCTGGAGCAATCTCGTCCATTTTCTGCCTTAGGTCTGCTTAGAGCTTATTAAAAGGTCACGATAAACATGAAACAATGGGGTTTGAATTGCTCGTCTGTAACATTGAGGCTACCTACTGAGATGATCAAGTAAGCTAAAGCTAAGCGAATTAAAGTCCCAGAGTTCCTCCAAATAGGATATGTCCCTTTGTCGGAGGTTTGGCATCGCCAAGCCCGAGTTGGTCGCAAGGCTTTAGAAGGCTCAAGAGTTTGTTCATGTATGGGTCATAATTTTTGAAATCTCTACATCTATAGGCACTCATGGATGAGCTTACACTCGGTCAAAAGTGTAGGGCCATTGATCATAAGCCTGTACATTGCCGTAAGTATCGTACTTTACATCTACAATTCAAACCAGCCATAGCCAGCTTCAACCACACAAATATCGGCGAAGCAAATGAACCCTTTTGAGCATTGTTACCTAGACTGACTCCCCTGTAATATCCCTCGGTCACCTTGAAGCAGAAGTGGGCTTGGCAGGCTCTTCGTCCATGGCGTCCTCCTGATCTTGTTAGCGATGATGGTTCAGAGTGGCTTCACAATGCTACGAACCTCGAGCATATTAGGCTTGTATGCTGCAGTATCAAGGTCGGCGTTCAAATTCACTTCTGGGTCATCCTGAGCGACTTTCCAGGCGTCTTCCCAGGAGTACCATCGTTCTGTAAGGGCTAATTTTATAGCTTTTTGGGTTCTCCGGACCTAGGAGAAGTTATCAGCCTCGCTAATGGTAATAATCACCGTGTGGCCCGGGATATAAAAGGCCACTGTCGATGCCTACCACCATGTCTCGTTCGTGGGCCTCTACTGCCCCAGCCTCAAGACCTAACCGTTTTCTCTCGTAATCCTCGGTTGCCAACCGGTTGCGCTCCTTACAACACACCCACCACAAGGAGTGTAGATCTTCCCATGACTTAAGTCGCAATTCTTGGAGCTCCCAGGCGCGCCCTAGTTCAACATTCAGCCAGCTTCCGACCTAAGGGCAGAAACATGTGTATACCATGTTCAGTATCTGCTATTGGCGTAGATAAAGCCTGCTTTTTCATATTGAAAAATCCCCAGAGACCATGATCCGGATCTGTTTCGACCTTGGATCTTTTCTCAGGATTGAGGACTGGTTGTGGTAGTGGCATCCTAGCCATCGATAGAAGTGTTTTTGGACCTGTCCTCCGTAATGCCGATTCACCTCTATGAGGGTTGCCGTCAACTCGTTTCTTCTTTCGAGCGTTCACAGGAGCAGTTGTCGAAAATGCATTCCGTAGAGCTGGATGATTAGGTGTAAATGCGAGCAATGGTGCCAGAAAGACTGGAGGAAGCTCTTTCCGTTGCGTTCGCAATGATTGCCCACGGAGTACGAGGGGACCTGCCATCTCCCTCGACAATGCTCACAACCTTGCCAATTATTGAAAACGAACTTCAAATCGTCTAAATTCCGGCATCTGTATGGCAATATTAATACGCGGCAAGCGCCAATAAGCGCGCGAGCTCCCCGCTTATCGGAGCCCTTCAAGCCCAGATACAATTGTGGCCTGCAATTCACCACACTCTGCAAGGCAGGAGCTCCTAACAATCATCCATATAGACACCGGTGGCCATGAATCGATCAGGTAAGCAGTATTATTCCTTCTGTGCATTTTCCCCAGCCTGCGGTGAGCCGGCTGCAGCAGCAATTATACGGCAAGGCCCTATAGTTTCTGGAGCATTTCTATGGCACCTGAGGACCGCAGCCCGCCATTTATCCTACCGGCTGGAGGGCCACGGACTACAAAGAAGAGAAAGAGAGTCAACCGCATATCTTTTGAGGATTTCGTTGGTGACGACGATCCTCTGGATCAACAACCGCAAGGCTCTCTCTGGCAAGTCGCAGCAGCACAAGGCCGTCCTACGCCGTTCAACGATGAAGCTCAATCCCTGGGAGGTATAGCCCCAGAAGAGTCAGGGACACAGGAGAGAAGCCACGAAGGCCAATACAATGGATTAAACGAGCCGGAACACACAGGGCCACTGGAGAATAGGGCACCTATGCCTAGCAGCCAAGCGGATCACGGTGTCCAAGTTTCTGCGACCAACGGCTTAGGGTCACGAGATATGAAACAAGCAGAAAATCAGAGCATGGAGACAGCGGATAGTAGTCTTGTGCACTCACACACCCCGGATCGCTTGAGCGAGACTCATGCTATGGCGGACTCTAGGCGTGAAAGTGTTGAGGGTGCTGAGTCGGATTCTTCGTATGCAACGGCTCCGGAAGAAGAGCACCAGAACCACGAGGAAGGAAATAGAGCCTATAACCCGGCCGCAGCTTCACCACCCACAATCCAGGTTCAACGTCCGACGCCTCCAATCGCTCCAGCTCGAATAGCCCAGTACCTGGAACCTAGACCGCTCAGGGATCCTCAATTTCTTGCAATTCCCGGTGAGATCCGAAACGGCTTCAGTGGGACTGCCGCTGATCAAAGCACGACTGGTAGAGGAGACGCTGAAGCTTCCAATCCTAATCTCGAAGCAGCTATTGAATTTTCTACCGGGGACCATGCGACTGGCGCCGGACAAATTCCAGATACTACCGACGGTGTGAGAACCTCTGCTGGGACACCTGTCAAGAATGCCTCTAGACAGGAATTGAATGAAACTGTACACGAACCAAGGCATAATCAAGATTCACGAGAATCTTCTGAGCCGACCAGTGAGCGGAGTGCTTATAATGTTGGAGACCACCCAGACCCGGATCAAGCTAGAGGAGCATCTGCTAGACCTACCAATGGACAGAATATCACTAGCACTGAAGAACATGCTAACGAAGGCCCATTAGAAAACATACGTCCAACTCCGCAGAACCTGCGGTATGGGACTTATCCAAGTCAGCCAGGCCCTCAAAATCGGAACCCGCCGTTGGGATCTAGTAGGCTGCAGAATACTACAAAATTGGGTGCGTACATGGTCAATTCAATTCCCTGAAATCCTCTGCAGGCTCCTAACGGTAGCTGACCTATTTAGGCAACGGGACAACAACTTGGGGCCTTGGAGCACAAACGAACGGTGGATATCCCAGACCATCGGGGGTCGGAACCGCAAGCTTTGCGCAGACTATTGGCGGATCTCAGCCAAATACATCATTAGACTCGTGAGTGCGCAGCCAATCATCAAAGTAGTCTATCCTGTATATATTATTTTCATTGATACAAGAAATGCATGACGCAAATCAGGCTTGGCTGACCACTTTGAGTTTTCTATCATAGAGAGTTCCCAGCATTAGGCGCCAATAGTGGTCAAGCGCAATTAGGGAACAATAGCAGTCAAGCACAATATCAGAATGCAAGTCCGGCTATTTGGGCAAATCAACGGCCTATCCAGCAAACGCCAGTACAGCGTCCTCAGCAGCAGCAACAACACACTGTCAACCCACAGCCCCCTCAACAGCACCAGCAGGCTCAGTCAGCGCAAGACCAATCTCAGAGAGGGAACGATGACCTCTTCGCTTCTACATCTCACCTACAGAGTGTAATGGATGACAATCGCTATCAGAGTGCACTTGGTCAAATGCCCATATCTCGGCAGCCTCCTACGACGAATGCCGATGAATATCCACCATTGGGCCGCAATAGTGCAGATGAAAATGACGATCGAAGGGCGAATATGATGCAAAATGCTGGGTTCGGTGGTTTCTCGAACGCCAACGCCTTCTCACTACCGCAAGAACAATCGCAGTCCCGTAATCAACCACCGAGCGCCTCAAGTAGTCAACCTGACACCTCTAGATCATCTGCTGGTGCGGATAGACTCACATCACCAAACGGCATCAGATTTGGAGGTATCTTTGCCAGTTACTCTGGTTCATAAGAACAGAATTCTAATGCCTTGATTAGCTACCTCCGGCGGACGTTCGCCATTAGAACCAATCCGTCAAGGACACTCTGGGGTTCAAGACCATGATAGAAATGTAAAGCTTTTCCCTTCTGTCACTTTGGTGCAACTGTATCTCACGTCTTGACAGAACGTCAATGCAATCCATGGGAACCAACGAAACGAGAACACTATGAATGCATTACTGACTAACTTTGGGGACTCGCAATTTCCGCCGCAACAAACAACGAGTCAGCCATCTCACGGCCAGCAAGAATACGGAGGTAGAATAGGCGATCCGCCTGGATCAGCGCATACCCCAGATCGAACACCTACGTCGCAAATGAGTGCGTTGGATGAGTTCGGTCTTGCGGGCTTCTTAGCAACCGTACGGAGCGACAATCCAGATGTAGCTGGCCTCGCACGGGGGCAGGATCTGACTTCCCTTGGTCTCAATTTGAACTCACCAGAGTGAGCTATCCAACTTGTGTTGGGGAATGCCCCACCAATACTTGACCTACAAAGTTAACATCACTCTCAGACCTCTTTATCCGACTTTCGCGGGTCCTTTTGCCGAGCCAGGATCAAGACCATTTCAACAAGACTTCAGATTACCTGAATGTTATACTGTGGACAATGTTCATAGAGTCCGAGATAAGATTCCTGGTTTCACTGAAGAGACTTTGTTCTGGATCTTCTACACACAACCGCAAGATATCCTTCAGGAGCTTGCTGCAAGTGAACTGTAAGTCAGGAGATTCACTTTCTCACTTACTTACTCTTCTTTCCTTTGCTAATACGCGCAATGAAGGGAATCACGTAACTGGAGGTTCCACAAGCAGCACCGCATGTGGCTCACCAAAGATCCCTCCCTGCAAGAACCAGTAACGCTGGGACCAGAGAAGGAAAATGGCAGCTACATCTTCTTCAACCATACCACATGGGAGAGGATTAGAGTAAGTCAACCAATCTTGAACTCCTAATGCTACAGAAAGAGCTGATCACGATGAACAAGCTCTCAAATTTCGACCTTCATTACAACCAATTGGCGCCGACGTCAGTTCGGCCTACTGGTCAGTAATCTGAACGGTTTAGCGAAGGCGTTCGATTAGGCGTAATCCTACTCTATCACAAGGGTATCAGGGCCTTATCAAGAACCTTGATAGGTATGGCTGGCTTAGCTTTAGCTTTGCGTCCAATATTTCAGATAAGTAGGTAGGTAGTATTGCTACACTACTGGCTTATTGTATTATCAATCAAATAGAATCTCAGGAACCGGGGTATCCATGCATATTCTTGTCTTTATTTAGCTCTTGCGTTCAAATACGGATAAAATAGTTAGGTAGTCTTGCTTGCCACTTTCATCATCCCAAAAACCCACACACGTCCCTCTTCTTCTGATCATCACTCCTCCCACATACAGTGAATACCAACATAGCAATCAATGTATTACCAAACTACCCCCTCTCCCCCCTACCCCCCTTCCCCCTAACCTACTCTCGGACCTTAAATCTATACTCCTCCTTCCGATCCAAATACACTACTTTCTCATTTAATCCTGCTTCTTCCATTGCTTTTTTGAAAGCGGAAAGGGGAGAGAGGAAAACGTCGTAGTCACTAAAATTCCAAATGTCAACCAATGATCTCTTCCATCCTTCCCTTCCCCTTCCCACGCCACAAAAACCTCCCCTTAACTTCCTCCCTTCCCCCACAAAAGCAAAAACGAAATATAAGGGGATATTGATGACTTGTTGAGGAAGGGGAGAGGGGGACTTACTCATAATGCACCGGCACCACCACCTCCGGTTTCACAAGTTGCACAAGCTTCACACCCATCTCCGCATCCATGGTTACCATTAGCAGGGGCATAGAAGGCGAGGGAATAGTGGTGCCGCCGAGATGGATAAGTAGGAGATCGATGTGCGGGTAGCGTTCGGGGATGGAGGAGAGCTCGGGGATCAGGAGGGTGTCGCCTGATATGTAGATTCTGAAGGGGTGGGTCAGATGAGGGGGGAAGGGGGTTTGGGATGG
>KI911120.1:0-244333 GCA_000482085.2 Cladonia metacorallifera KoLRI002260 | reverse complement strand
GGGGGGGGATTTGGTGGGTAAAGGGGAGGGGGAGGAAGGGAGACGGAGAAATACGTACCGGTATCCGGGTTTAAATTCTTCAGAAGATGCAGAAGGGTGGTAGCCTAGTTCGATCATCCAGCCGTTTGTAGGGGGGACCTGAAAAGTTAGATAGACATCCACTTCATCAGTGCCCTGCTTCTCTGTCCCTTTCCACTTTGCTAATCCTCCCAAGACCCCGTAAATAGAAAAGAAAAAAAGAATAAAACTCACAGCAGCAATCAGATCATTCAGCTTCCCCACCATCCCTCCCGGTCCAGGGGGTACATGTTTCCCCGGCATTCCCGTCACTTTGATCGCAGGCTTCTTCTCCTTCTTGACACTGGCGATATCAACCATGATATCATCATAGTGATCCAAATCGTGGACAGAGGTGAATGCTTCCTCGGGGGTTTTGTGGGGTGCTGTGAGGTGGGATTTTGCGTGCGGGGTGGTTATGATGGGGAGGGAGCGGCGGAGGGAGGCTTCGACGTGGTCGTCGAAGTGGTCGCTGAAGAGAGGGTGAGGGGTGTGTTTGTGTGTAGGGGGATGGGCCAGGGGGGGGGGGATGAGAGGAGATGGGGCTTAGGCGCAATGGGTTGATAGGCAAGGGAAAGGGGAGACGCACGCGTGGTAGTGAGATAGACATATTAGGTCTATACGGGGGAGCTCGTGCAGGTCTACTGCTGGGTTGGTTAGGCGTGTCCCGGTTACCTTGTGTGTCGTTAGGAATCTCTATAATTTCTGATTGAAGGTGAGACGCCGTCATACGCCAGGTCCCAAATGTACATGATCTCCTGCGTGAAGGAAGTTCTATAAATTATTAGATATACTTCTGATTTGTCGGTTCCAATTGAAACTAGGTTAAGACTTACCGGATCGGTCATCAGGCGGATACCTTCCCATTCCCTATGCAGCCCCATTGGATTTTTCTCCCTTTATTGATCTAATTGACAGACATTTGACTTACAATATGGTAGTAGCAGTCCCTACAAAGAGTAAGCTGGCATTCTCCCCGCCAGCATTGCTTGGGTGAAGCTTCGTTTCCGTTGCATTGGGTAGACTTTCTGGAAGTTTAGCGTCGCTTGGGTAATCCCTTGTTGGGGGTATGGCGGCACTGGGATCAATGGTAAGGTGCTTCATCCTGCCTTAAACAGGGCCTGCTGTTATATTAGCGATTCTGTCAGTTGGTGGTCGCTCTCTGAATGATGTTGGAAAATCGAAGTGTATGCGGTCATAGTTATGACGACAGCACTGGCGGGATGCAGCGCGACCAAGTACGCCGACTGTTCAATAGCCAGATAACCTCAATTGATCTGGTACTTTCGGGGGAATCGCTTAGTTGAGGGTTTGGGCTCACTTTGAAAGTATTGGACCCCAGAAGTTCAATTGCAGCAAGTGATTAGAAGCCAACCGAGATGTTAAATGAGCCTTTGGAAGCCGGCATACCAAATACTTGGTCCGTACTAATACAACATATCCAAGAATAACTCGCTTTGAGAACACAAGGGACAAAATCATCATATGTCGTTAAGTCCCAAGAAAAATGGTAAACGCCCGAGATATACTGAACACAAATGTTCCCGTAAATGCCAAACACATGTGCCCCCAATACGATCTGAATATACGATCCACCGAGCAGTAAGACGGCCCTTTGGTGTGCTTTGCGAAAAGACGCTTTGTAATGCTGCCATGCGAAAAGATGTCTGATCTATCACTAATCGCACTCCAAGAATGCCATCACTCTGTGCGATCACACCGCAATCAATGGTCGTTTTGCTTGGGCTATCCATGTAGCCTCCACCACAAATATTTCGAATAAAAGGCTCAAGCCAAATAGGGGAGCCTTCGATCCGAGTACACGATATCCAATGCATATGAACTGTAGATGTTATTGATCTGTCAGTATGTCCTCGCCAAGATAATGATCCTCAGGTGCTGTTGTTCCCTGAGGCTCAACTTTTTCCTCCTTCTGCTGCTTCACCCCCAGGTCTTCTGTGATACCCTGAGTAATGTCTTTATGATCCCCGTCTCCCACTTCTACTTTAGCTGTTGAATACTGAGAAGCATCTTCACCAAGAGGACGCTCGACCAGAGACTCATCTGGGAGATGCTGCCGCACATCTGTCCCGGCTTTCGGATCGATATCTAAATCATCTGTAATACGTTGGGGCGGAGGGCCGTCGCCGCTTGTCAGAGTCTCATGGCCACCAATACCAACTAATTCCAAAGGGCCATGGGGCTCTATTGCCGAATCAGGACCCATATCTGCAAGTCCAGAGTCCACATGTTCGATTATATCATGTCTCCACTGTTCGACTCCTTTCTTTCTACGTGCGTTTTCTGTTTCTTGGAGTTCGTCAAGCGATTCGAGTGTGTCTCTGTGAATGAGATAGGGGTTACCATCACGAGTGATTTCTTGCCAACCGCCATCGCCCGTTGGCGATATGGATATGACTTGGGCATCTTCGTTATTGTAGTCTGCAGGAAATTCTGTGGAGCGGTTCGTGAAGGATAGCTGCTTGCGAGGAGGATGGGCTCCTTGACGACCGATGCCCAAAGTTGGAGATTCATCGAGTGGTACGCCCAAGGTGCCCGACCGAACGGGTGAGTAACGCCTCCCACGAAAGCCTTCATCATCATCAATGTCTCCCCTATGATTACGCTCGTGCTCCGCAAGAGACACAAGGTGTGCTCCATTTGTCCGCTGATATTTTGTTTGTCTCTCCTGAAAAGTCAAGCCCACCTGCTCGATTTCCTCGGATTGCACGTTCTCACGTTGCTCAGGGTCCGGACTCCCAGGATTTTCGCTGGCTGAGAGTGGGGACATATCTTGCCGACGTAAGTCAGAGAATAATGCTGGAGCACTGAACATCGCAAGCAGATCCTTGGCTGCAAATCGTCGCTTTGGCTTATCATTTAGGCAGATTCCCGTTAGATGCTTGTAGTACTGTGGGATCTCGCTTCCGGCATCTTGTAAGGATAAAGGACGAGCTGCTCTCTCAGGCTCATCTTTCTCCATAGCCAAAGCCCACAGCACCATACCAAGCTGATACAAATCTGACTTTACACCGATGTACATGGACAGTCTTTGACCGCTCTCGACCAGCGGAACCATTTCGGGCGACTCCCACCCCACAGGACAGCCCCTCCGGTTGATGTCAATGATTTGAGCTTCATCCTTATCATCAATTACTATGTTTGACAGAGTAAAATCACCTTGCACAAAGCCAGCTTCATGAAGGTTGGAGAGCCCATTGATTATCTGCTTTGCCCATCGCTCTCTTCTTGCCCACGGCACCCGGGGTATGTGATTCTCCTTGCTATCGTAGATGATGTCAACGAGAGCGCCCTGCTCTGCATAGCCTAGTAGGAGGCCTTTGATCAGCTTGCCATCGTTGTCGATTACGAGCCCTTTTAGCTGTATGACGTTCTTTGAACCTACGAGTTCGCTGAGCGCGTTGACTTCGTACAAGAATTCATCCACACTGTCAGGACCTGGAATTTCCTTCTTGATCCACGTGTGCTTGCCAACGTTGACCCTATACACAAAACCCGACATGTGCTCATCGAAATGTAGCTCTTTCTCTTTGTATCTATGGACATCCTCCAGGTGGTCCACCAAATGTATAGGAGGGTATGGAATTATCTCATTCACATCTTCCGTAACGTGGACATGTAACCGGTCATCTTTCGTCTCGAGCTTTAAATTGGTGACCGTATCATAGAATTGTATATCTGGTAACGACATCCGTATGGACTCGTAAATACGAGCACTCTTGTCCTTTTGATATTGTAGGTTTTGTAGGTCTTGCTCTAATGAGTCTTTTGGTGCGTTACGGTAGTCGCAGGAAACGGTCACTCGTCGCCATCGATCAGTCGTTTCAGCGTATGTCAGGAAGAATTTTTCTCGTGGAGATTTGTCTCGGAAATGCATGCTGAGGTTCAATATCCATTTCTTCTTTAACTCTTCCATCAACTCTTCATCAAGAGCGTCCTCGTCGTCATAAGATGCCTCCGAATATGTAGGATCACCATCTTGCTGTGACTCGGGATATTCTGGTGGGGGCTGAGGCAGAGGTGGAGGAGGCGGGGGTATCTGTTCCTGTTCCATCTGAGCCGCGTTGAGGTCGGTGGACGTGTTCTGGTTAAGATGTTCATCAATAGAATGATATGCATGTTGAAAGTCAGGGGGCACGGAAGAGCCTCTTTGATTAGGCCTTAGGGGAAGTGGAACTGGAACCGCGCTCAACGCTCTTTGACGAACTTTGGAATGATCCCTACGTTCTTGAATTGAGGGTTCGACAGGTTGGAGGTTCTTTCGCTGTTCTTCTTCTTGCCTTCTGAAGGTTTGTGAACGTGGTATGCCGACCAAGCCTCTGCGTGACAATCGTCGAGCCAGGCCTGGTTTGGTAGGTGTTTGAGGAGGGGTGGCTTGTATCGGAGCATCCGCACATGAAGCAGACTCTTCCTTGTTTCGCCTTCGGTTGAATTTTAAGAACTCTCCAGAGGCTGAAAAGAAGCCTTTCAGCCCCCATTTATGCTCATTTTTCTCCGACTGAGATTCGTTCTCGACATCGAAGGAGACAGCAGAGGATGGCTGCTCGGCCATTGCCACTGCCATTGGCATCGAAGATCTATAGGTAAGGAGTCTACCAAGTCGTCAACCGTCATCGATTGGAATAGCTGCAAGCTCCACATATGTATCGTCCGAGTCGGTTGGGACGAGCTCGGTAAGATCATTGAGCAGATGGAAGAATTCGGAGTAGAGGCATATACAGATTTAAGCAAGTTGTGCGTATGTCGCGTCAATGACAATTGGAAGCCTTGACTGTGGAGTGCAGTATATGACTAGTGCGATCGGTGGTTGGGATAGAATAGAGCGGCTGGGTAAATTGAACAAGGCTGTTGGATTATGCATTCCTTTGAGGCTGCTTTGATGGTAAGCCGGGCCCTTAAGGATAGGCGTGATGTATGGCTGCCTTAGTTCCAGCTTAACCGCACCAGCGACTGTCCCGCCCCGGGGCCCCGGCAAGCTGCGGATTAGGGTACTCCGACGCAATGACGCTGGTGCAAGGGGGGACTACCTTACCTTACTGTGCTCTGATTGCGTTAAAAGGATCCTTTTACAATCACTTCACTTTCTATTCTATCTCAGGCATCTCTACCGCCGGTTTCGGTCATTGTATGAATTGACAATTGACCGCCTCGAAGCCCAACTCGTCATCAGTCATCTTTTGGCGTTGGCCCACTCTAGGCTCGAGCGAGGCTGATTGCGGAAAGAAAAATTCATACCGCTCATACCGCTCGATCATTATTTAATTACTCAAACCTCAAACCGCAAAGGCCTCACGCATTGCATTCCAATTGCTTTTCCCTGCTTCATCTCGCATCGTCACTTCTGTGTGGTCATATTCCACTACAAAAGCCCAATCGGTCCATGAGTGGCCGAAATTGGGCAGCAAGATGCTTTCAATCACAACGTCGAACCATCTCCCTTGGTTCCGCACGTCGTGCGTTACACTAACCCCTTGAATTGAGTTTGCGTTGCGACGTGGCAATACATGAACTACACTGACCCCAAAACCGGTCGATGCCACTTACTGCTTCGTCTTGTCTCCCTACAATAAAATACTGTTTGAGAAATGACCTCAACAGCCCCAGGTGGTTGGGTTGATACCCGAGTTGACTTTACCTTATGCAATGTGCCATGCTTCTTTCCCTCTCCTGACTGGCGGGCCGTTGCTTAGTACGCATGAACGACATCTACCGTGTCTGCTCAATCGTGTGAGATCTTTGCAGGGAGCCCGTCAGATTCGTCAAGCTGTATGGGTTGGGTGGTAAAGTTCATTCATTTATTGAAAGAGAGCATGCCAGTGAAGCGAACGAAATATCCTCCTCTGGTCCAATAGCATGCACACTCTGGTCGGTACTCCACTCTAGTCCTCCCCACTGCACGAATCCTAGATTCCTTCACTTTACCTCGTGAACTTTGCATGAAAGGCTCGGATGGCTTGCACTAGCAAGCCCTGGGACGAAAGAGGTCGATTGTTCCAATGCTGCAATGTTGACAGAGGCTTGGCAATACCCTCATTTCCATGTGCTTTTTCTGGAAGAATTGACAAGGTAGATAATCGCAGTTAATTTGAGATGCCGTGCTCCTGCTTCATGTTTCTTAGCCCGCTGTGGTGGTACCCAACAATGGCTGTGATCGAAATGCCGTAAGCGGCGGCACATCTGGTGCTGCTGAAGGAGGCGTGCTCTTCTAGAAATCTAGATAGTCCAGCTAATCATCGGAATTGTCCATGATTAGGCGATGCTGAGCCGTATCACAACAGATAGATATGAATACTGATCACCATTGGATGGCGAAGCCTTGGGCTTGAGTCATGTGATATGTCTAAAGGTCGACACTGTATGGTCGAAGAAAGCCTGGTATCAATCGCCCCAACTGCCTAAATATATATACATCTACACAGGGAGTGGAGTCATAAGGCGTGACTCCGTATTCCACTATCGCCACCGTCCATATTCAGATTCCTACCCAATGCAAATGCTACCCAATCCCAGTAAGATGCCAATTATGCGCTTTGTGATTATATGCCGCCGGCTGAAAACTCCAACCATAATGCCATCACATACACCCTACCCATCACTCGTCCTTGGGCGTGTGTTCTTCCTTATCTATTTTTGCCAATTGGGCTTTCCACACGTTGTTCGCATGTTCAGCATCGATGTTGGGGAAGACGAGATCGAACACATCGGAATACCAGCTGGCCGCGTGACCATCAATACCCTCTTTAATGTTCTAGACATATTGCATTAGCGCTTGCCCCCACACAAAAGGGCGAGTAAGAATGATGTCCTCACCTCAGGCAGTTCCAGCCAATCCGATGTATTGTCAGCGGGAAAGATTATTGTCTTGGCACCGGCGCGCCTGGCAGCCACGGTCTTCTCTCTGAGCCCTCCAATTCGTAGCACTTTACCCGTGACCGTTAATTCGCCAGTCATGGCTATGGTAGGGTCCAAAGGCTTGTTCAGAGCGAGTGATAGCAACGATGTCGCCATCGTTATACCAGCTGAGGGGCCGTCTTTCTGGACAGCTCCCTCGGGACAGTGGAGATGCACCTTAGCTTTTTCGAAGAACTTATTCTCTGGGAATAACTTGGCGAGGACTGATTTGGCAAAAGAGTACGCTATCACGGTCGATTCCTTCATCACATTCTTTAGGTTGCCTGTTCGCTCCAAACCAGGCCGGGATGCGTCATTGAGGACATTTTCAAGTATAGACTCCACGTACAGAGCTGCACCGCCCATGCTAGTCCAGGCGAGACCCATCGCAACACCTGGAGGTGTCGTCTCGTACAAGCGATCTGACGTGAATACAGGAGGGCCGACATAGTCTTTGAGATTGTCGCGGTCAATGGTAACGTGTACGCTATCTGGGACCGTCAAGCTACGTCGCGGTACAGCTGTAGTTGCTTTGTCAATGGTCTCTGGGGTTTCCTTGACATTTGACTCGTCCTTCTTTGATTCTTCGAGGGCGATTTTCCCTTCCTCTGTTAATGCCTTCTCTTCAGAGAAGACATCTTCGCCAAGATCACGGATAATGTTCAGTGCTGACTTGCGATAGATCTTCTCAATCTGCTTCTTCAGATTTCGGACTCCGCTCTCGCGACAGTATCGGTTGATGAGCTCTTCGATAGCATCCTTGCTCAACCCGACATCTACATCTTTGAGACCACTTAGATCTTTGGCAGCAGGTGCTAAGAACCTCTCTGCGATCGCCATCTTCTCATCTGCCACATATCCGGAGAGCTCTATCAGCTCCATCCGGTCAAGCAAAGGTCGCGGTATGGTGTCCGTCATGTTCGCCGTACAAACAAAAAGGACTTTGGATAGATCGACAGGGACATCCATGTAGTGGTCAAGGAAGGAATTGTTCTGCTCAGGATCGAGTAATTCTAGCAGAGCAGAGGCAGGGTCGCCTTGGTGACCCCTTCCAATCTTGTCCACCTCATCGATCAGGATAAGTGGGTTCTCTGTCTGGCATTTTTTAAGGGCTTGGATGATCCGCCCTGGGAGTGCTCCGACATATGTCCGCCTATGACCTTTGATCTCGGCGACATCTGTTAGACCCCCAACGCTGAACCGGTAATACTGGCGGTTCAGCGCACGCGCAATGGACTTGCCTATGCTAGTTTTGCCAACACCTGGAGGCCCAACAAAACATAGTATTTTGCCTTCCACAGTACCTCTGAGCTTCCCAACAGCAATGAATTCTAAGATGCGATCTTTCACATCTTTTAATCCATGGTGGTCCTCATCCAGTACTGTCATTGCATTCTTGATACCAAAATTCTCTGCACTTTGTTGACCCCACGGTATCTGTGTGAGCCAATCCAGATAATTTCGAGTGACATTAAATTCCGATGCTGCTGGTTCAAGATGAGCTAATTTGCTCAGCTCTTCCTCAAAGGTCTTTTTGACTGCTTCTGGCATTGCCAACTTGTTAGCCTTTTCTCTAAATTTTTCGACCATCCTATCTTTGCCATCAGATTCGATGCCCAGCTCTCGGCGAATGCCCTTCATCTGCTCCATGAGCCAGTATTCTCTTTGCCGCTTTTGTATTTTGCTTTCTACATCTTTTGATATTTTGCTCTGGAGTTGTGCATTCATCAATTCCTTTTTCAAAACCATCAATGCTTTTGATAAACGTTCCTCGATGTTCATGGTCTCTAGCACATCTTGTAACTCTCGTATTTCACCCGTGGACACTGCCGCAGCAAAGTCCGCCAATTTTGCTGGCTCTTCGTGTACATTGCCGGCGGATTGGGTCAAAGTAAACGTCGAGATCTGGTCTCTGAACAAATGGTTCAGTTGAGCAACCTCCCTGAATACGCTGACAATCTCGCTTGTAACAGCCCTCAGGACGGGACTCTTCTTATCATATTTTTCATCAACCAAATTATCGACATCCACCAGGCTAACAGGATAATCGCGCAGGAATGCGGTTGGTTCGTATGGTTGGACATCTACTAAAGGGGGAGGGCTGCTCGACTCTTCGAAGCTGGCTACCACGTCGCCAGATTTATCGGGTATCCCCTGCTCCTTCGGGGGCTGTTGCTTGACTTCCTGGGCTTGGATGACAACAGGAGGTTCTTGACTGCTACCAATTTTTGGTGGTATTAATTTAGACATCTTAATTCTTCGATGGGGATATAGAACGACTGTCAGACTTTCGGCTTCTCCACTGATCGGAAATGCACTTGTAATCTGCGCGAAGACTCCGACGTCATGCACATCTTCAAGTTTTTCTATAATATCCTTGTCCGAGCTTTCATCTTTGAACAGGAATGCGCCTACGTATGGTTGACCCCGCCGCAGCATTTCCTGAATCGCCGCTATGACATTCGGATCTCGGACGGTAATTGCTTTGTAGAATCCAGGGAACAATGGTCGCTTTGCAATCGGAATTGCCATGACCTGAGGATAGATCTCTGGTACCGTAGGCTTTTGGATTGCTCGTTCCGTAGAAGACTTCTTGCCTCCTTTCCTGCCACCATCTCCACTGCCAGAGCCGGACTCTCCGCCACTACCTGACCCACTGCTACCTTTGGCATCGCCTGCTGCAGGCCCGGGGGCAGGTGGTGTGTCGGGCGCTTTCCTGGCTTCTAAAGGCGTCTGTTTTGCTACCTCCTCCTTATCTAGCTGGTCATTCTCATCCTCTTTAATCGGTATAGGCTCCGGAATGTCATCGGGAGCACGCTCTTTTCTTCTCGGTAATGTCGTCGTCAAAGGGCGAGCATTAGAGGGAGAGAAGGCGGAACACTCAAGTCGAGGGGGTATTCTATGAAGAAATGCTGGTCGCAGTATGCTATTACCGTGTCCGATAGATATTGCACGATATCTGAGGGTACTATTGCGCGTATTGTAGAGGGTGGTCCTCCATGGCAGCATTTTGGCCTGGGATCATGCTCTGTAGGATCAGAATAGAAAAACCCTTGACGCCCACTCCTTAGGAAATAGAAGGGTAAACGATAAATAAGAAGCCTTTATAGCCAGAATGGCATATAACCTCGCTGGTAAAGAAGTGGCGGATGTCAATATCAATATTTTCAGACTTTGAGCCAAAATATGTCGATGATGATGACCTAGCATTCGATGCGCTAGGTCAAAAGCTCCTCCATCTCCGACGCCGCAGTTTTCCCCGCAACAAATGCTAGAACAACAGTCAATGGCTTGCTTCCGTAACCGCCAATAACGCCGCTTTGTAGACATTGATCGCTTCTGCTGCTCACTGTGCCTTTCTACAGCGTTAGCCTACTGAATGTCGTGCGGACCAGGGTTTCCTGTCCCTGAAAGACTCATGTCTTGACAGTAGTAGCATGGAATGCTAACAGCTTGTAAGGGCTTGTAAGGATGTATTGTGTACGACTAGCTTCAGCAATCCTGAGCTGGGGTATCAAGTCATAGGCTTAGGATGAGAACAAAGCCTACTCACTGGTTCCTGCCAGTCTCTTGTCATGTTTCTCGTCTCTCGTGCGCGCTCTTTCCTTAGTGAATTGTTGAGTTCAACCTTCAAATTGAATACTGTTCTATAACTTGATTAATACGTTTCCTGCTCCTACTATCACTGCATTTCCGATATGTATTTTTCTAGCATGTCTACCAAAAGCGTCCACCCTTAGAGCATGCCTTCGCTAAATCGTCCTAACGCCCCTGGCCGCCTCCCAAGCTCTGACTTCGGGGCTCTCTTCTCCAGGCCTCGGGCACTACGTGCTTCAGACACTCTCAGCCCGAGTTCTGCCATTTCTCCTTTTAGCTTTTCACCAAACCACATTCTTGCACAGCCTCGAAAACGTCGCACGATACGTTCATCTGAATCTGATAGTCCCAATTCAAACTCACCTCTGGTATCTCCAGGGGTTGCGACCGCGCAAGGACGGCCAAACTTGGTGGAGCATGATAGTGGTAAATCGGGGACCGGTGATCAATCTGGGCAATACCGAAAATCAGCTTCTCCTCCGGGAAATTCCAGTATTCTCGAGGATGGATCGAGACTAATAAGACATCAGTCGTCCTCAGCCATCAATTCTAAAGGCATACAAATTCTCGAGATATCGGATGCCGTTCGTGCTCCTGATCGCCACAAGGAGGAGGAACCATTACAGGCTCGAAGTGACCCTCAATGGAAACATGAACTTTTGGG
Source organism: Cladonia metacorallifera KoLRI002260 (assembly GCA_000482085.2). Lineage (NCBI taxonomy): Eukaryota > Fungi > Ascomycota > Lecanoromycetes > Lecanorales > Cladoniaceae > Cladonia > Cladonia metacorallifera. The sequence goes on along the minus strand of KI911120.1, from coordinate 233,103 downwards.
AGGCAGGCTTGGAATCCGATTTGGTAGAGAGATTACGCAAAGGGAGGAACCCTCGGAAGGGGTTACGCCCTCGTCTTTAAGCTACATTACCACACTTGGCATACCATCAACCGCATCATTAACAAGGGTTCAGACTTTAAGCGATAATCGCTGGACCGAGAGTGGTAGCAACCAGCTTTTACTGGAGGAATCACCGGAAGAGGTCAAAAGCACAATCCCTGCACCAAAAGAAGGACTTTACTGTCGTACAAAGCGTGCCCTTGGCCTCAAGCGCGAAGCTACCAGTCCTACTTATGAGGTGTATCGGTCGAAGGACGCTACAGCCACTGTTCTTGATAGGGTCTCAAGCAATCTTCGTGGAATCGCAGCGAAGAGGCTCTTGTCATCAAGCACGAGGACTAGTGTCAGTGATCTATCAATAGCCACCCCTCGGCGACACCGTTTCCGACCAAATTCGATATACTCCACTACAAGCTCTCTCCGTGAGAGGATGATGGGATCGCCACCAATATCTACGCCGAATTCAGAGGCAGTATACATGGAGCCAGGTTCACATCAACACTTAGCAGCTGGATTGGGTGAGGACGATGACCCTAATTTTCTTCCTTCCGAGGCACGCAGGGTCACTACACCACCTCTGCCAGACGGATCTCCTGGTAAGGGTAAACCTCGGGGCTTCTTCTTTGATTACCAGGCACTGCAGGTACAAAACTTTGCTCCACGTGATCCGTCCCGCTCTCGGTCTGTTAAGAGGGTAGGGAGCGTCTCGGATACGGAGTGGTATAGAAGGAAGTTAGACACCATTGATGCTGAATGTCATTCTCCCGAGGAATTTGCGGCAAGTGTTCCTGAGCATCTTCCGAATAGTCCTCTATGTCCTAGGCATCCAAAGCATAAGTCAGAAGGAAAGGGTGTCTGTCCCTATCATGGTAAGAACACGCCATCACCTCCGGTAAGCAGATCTGCGACGTCAAAAGCGGACAGCTTCATGGTCTGGGACATGAGGTATCCGAGGCAAAGCGATGGTGAGGCGACAGAGTGAAGAAATTGGAATTTTTGATGTTGCCATACTCTAACTGGCAAAATCTCCGATACGAAACAAGAAAACTGACTCACCTTTCCTTGAGCGTGTCTCCTTATTTTGCAAATTTCGCGGTATCTCGTAATCTTGACCTGCCCCAGTGTCTGAATTGTAACAAGGCGTGACCCGTATATATGAGTGTACCTAGGAGGGTGCATCCCCCAACTGTATGCACTACAAGCCTGGACCTGAAGCTGGCGATGCAGACCCTGAAGACACCCTAAAGCTGGGACATTCTGGGGACCATCTTCGTCGCCTGGGCGACCAGGCTTGGGGGTTGTTCAGGGCCCACTTTCACCAGCTCTAGGTCCAGCCTTACAGGGCTACCTAAACAGCTGACAGTACCGATTTCGTGGTCAAAGCTTCGAGCTTCATTCAACATAACCAATGTCCACCTTACAAGCGCTAGACCTCGATGCTCTCCTAAGCTAGGGCCTTATTTCAATCTATAAGTATTGAGATGTCGTCTTCCTATGACCCGCTCATTAGTTTGCGCCGCTCTATTGCCTCGAACAATCCTCCAACACCCACAACCTCCCCAGATGGATCGAACCCAGAGAGCGCGACAGATAATCTGGGAATTGCCACTCACCTCCATTTCACTGATCCTGAATCTCATACCATTCCTCTCGATACCCCGACCCGGTTTTTCTCGTCAGACAAACCAGTTGATCTCCGTAGCATTTACTTTGCTTGGCAGAAGAAGGATGTCAATATTCCCGACTACATTGCATCAGCGCAAGCACTCAACGACGGCCTTGGAGGTGCAGATGGAGCTGGCGCTGCAAGCAAGGTGCAAAATCTGGTGTTCGTGGAAAGATTGGACTTAATCACTTGGCTAGAAGGGGCGTCTGATGAGAGCGAGTACATCAAAGCGCTGGAATCAGATGGTACGGCTACAAGATCGGCGCAGGTTGCGTCAGGTGCCGTAGGAGGGGTGTCGACGGTGCCGAGTGGTGCTGCTGGCACAAGACCAGGAAAGCAGATCGACCCAAGACTGCAGCAGATATACAACCTGGAGAGAAGGATGGGAGACAGGAATAGCGTTCTACGGGGCATTAAACCTACGGTGAGCTCTCAAATCCTGCCTTAGCTTTCTAAAGGGGCTGACAAGCTCTACAGGACTTCTCCCACGTCCGCAAATACTCTGAGACATTCTTCAAAGACCGCAAGAAAACTTCGCACGCCAACGCAGCACCCTCCACAGCAACCACCTCCCTCGCCTCTCGAGACAAAAAGTCCGGCCGCCGCCCCGACCCGATTATCCTCCTTTCCCCTTCTGCATCCTCTCTGCTCCGCATGAGCAATATCAAATCCTTCCTTGAATCAGGCACTTACATCCCCGCCGACTCCAGCCTCGCAGGCTCTTCTGCCAGCGCCAATATCCTGCACGTCTCTCGTCTCCTACCCTCAATAGATAACCAGCGGCCCTTTCGCTTTATCCTTGTCGAGACACCCGAGCAATTCAAGCCTGACTACTGGAATCGCGTCGTCGCTATCTTCACGACAGGACAGACTTGGCAATTCAAGAGCTATAAATGGCAGAATGCACCAGACTTGTTCAAGAATGCGCTGGGAATATATGTCGGTTGGAAAGGCGAGGATGTTCCCCGGAACGTTAAGGGATGGGGACGAGGCGTGACGAGTGCCCAGGTCGAGAAATGGAACCCCGCGCAAGGAGTCAGTGGAAGGTGGCGCGATAGGGAGGTGGTGGAAGGCATATGGGATAAAGTGGAGGAGAGCATGCGGAGCAAAGGATGGAGCAAAGACGGTGGGCCAGTTGAAAAGTGAGGCGTTGATCATGGTCAATTGTAACCTTTTAAGAGCGAATTAAGCATGGCGTTGGAGGAGCTCATAGCCGGATACCGAATGCAACCGCATACACGCGTGCATCCCACCATGCTCTTTCTCTTCACGAGACCGTATTGGATAAAGAGAGCCCAATGGCACCCCTCCCAAAAACTTTCGAGATATCAAGCCAATCTATGACCGAGAAAACCATAGCCATCGCTTCGTACTCCCGCGTGAACCACTCCAGTGCGCTGACCGTGGCGTTCCATTCGCTCCACAGCATCGCCGGGTCAGTATTAGGTAGTAAGCTCAGGATCACGTTGCCGGAGCTGTAGACTTGTGGACCAGGTACTGGGGATTCGGCATCGTCGCCGGAAGGTATGTCAATCTGTGCTTCTTTCAAGCATGCAAGAGTGTCGGATTTGGAGAGAATCCTTTCTACATTGTAGGTTATCATTATGGCGAGGGCGGTGGTGAAATGAATGATGATTTCATGTGTAGGCATTGGAGGAAGGGGACTTCAAAAGAAAATGTCAATATCTGCGGTATAACGTGGACGTGAAGCCTGGTTTGGCTTACTTGGTGCTATTAGAAGGCGAAATCGTGGTGGGGACGAGGAAAGTGGTGTTTGGACGGTCGAATGGCAATGACAATGACAAGGGCGTAGTTAGTTCTAACGGTGCTGCGAGAATCGAGACGCATCTCTGGAGTGCGACTGTTAGTATGAAAAATCGGATCATTGCTTTGTCTCATGGGTAGATGCAAAACCCTTGAAATGCGGCTGCCATTGTCAATGTATATGTGCAGGTCAAAGCTTTGCTGTCGCGTGGCGCATGTCTTCACTTGCGCTGCCTTATCATACTTTCAGAGAGCTATGAGATATAACAAAAGCGCTCGACGAAGATTGCTTACTGAAAGACATGGCAGGTCATGATCCGCGAAAATCCCCGCTTGCGAATCAATAAACGCGTTTTTGGGGTAACGTTCTTGACAAGGCCTATTTGATTGATGCTGGGAGCCCCCAATTGTCATAGCTGAAGCTGAGGGAGGGCGAAACTGGTAGCATCATGTGTCAATGTCAAACCCCCACGGGTGCAGGCTGTGCACACGACCGCTGCTTGTGCAGGATTCATCGGAGCGCATTCCACTGAACCTGGAGTGAGTAGAGTCCGATGTAGGTCGTACCGAAAAGGTAGCTACCGGAGGAATAGGAACCATGCCCGCTCCTAATTTGGCCAGTCAGGGTGTAGTGTCTATATTTTCCAGGAAATTTAGCTCTGGGGTCTGGACTTGGTAGGCACGTTGATGTTCTCGAAAAGGTGTCGAGTAAGAATTGTAACCTTCGAGGCTAATGAGACCTCTTAGGACATAGATAGGCATTCTCAGATCGTTGGCACCTTCACGTCAATGGCCACCTAAGACGGTCGAAATCCTTGATAATTCTTTTCGGCTTTGTGGGTCCATTGCCTCGCAAGAATATCATAGAAGTCATGGATAGGATTTTAAGACTAAGATTATTCCAATAGAGGGAAACCAAGTGGGTTTCAGCTGGAATCCGATATGTTCGCGCTGAGGCAAACGACAATGGCTGAGAGAGACATAACATCCATCAAATTTTCATTAAAGCGTTGAGCACGTAATTGATACTTTGGTGCAACCCATGTGGTGGAAGTGGCAGAAATGTTAGAACAACAACGAGGTTCTCACTTGCTGTAAAGTCCGAAACCCGCCCAGAAGCCTGTGGACGATTGAGTCTGCTTCATTGAATTTTCATGCTTGATCGAGCATGGTGGCTACATGCACCTAAGGCCTGTTCATGCATTCAAAACTATCGCGTTGTAAATTTAGCATGGAGGATCACTGATTTGAGTTGACGGTTGCGCTACAGTTGTTTCATACCGCATTAACAATAACATTGATCTCGCGGGTATCAATAACACTCTATCGACGTTAGATTTGCCTGAAATCAGCTAGGCGGCTGGTGGTGGTTTAGAGCTTCCGACAGTAATGTGATCAGGGTGACTTCAAAGGTTGCATTCGTTGCGCCCAAGCTCATGACAATAGTCGATTAAGAGATAAACTACATATTAGCCTTCAATTTTGGATCCTTCACGCCAAAAGGCAATTGTTATGATTGTGTAAGGACGTCGTTTTCTCAGCGATCATGAAGAGGTGAGACAGAATTCTGCTATTCATTAGCAGCCCTCGGCTTTACATCTGCAGCCTTATGAGCATGCCGAAAACTAGTAGGGCTCAAAGGAAACCGGCATGCTTGATGTCACGGGAACGCCAGCTTGATTCGATTTTGAGAGGGCTACTCCCCAATGAAGTGCTTGAGCAAAGAGGGAAGGGTGTTTTGGACGAGGTACATACAAGAAAGTATCACTCAATTCCAGGTATGATCGATATCAACAAGTGCGGTTGCTATACGACCATTTTGGCAGAGGGTTATTGGGGATTCGCGGTTGCAAAAGAACCGAAGACCATAGCCCTGCCAGACTCCTGCTCTCTTTGGTGAAGCGACTTCTCCACAGCCAGCATCAGATGGGTGGTGCTTATGAGCAATTCTAACATATTTTAGCTGGTGTTGTTGATGCTAATAATACCCCCTGGTAACATTAAGCTCCATAGTGAACGTACCTTGAAGCTCTAAGGAGTAACTAACTGCCTGGTCTTCATCCCTGTGAAGTAGGATAGGCACATTTTTCCTCCATCCTCGCTCCTGTACCCGCACCTTCAATCCAGCGATCCTGTTCTGGTCCATCCAGAGTATTGAATCGTCCTCACCTAAAATGCCGCTTGGCGAAGCCTTTGTGCGGCCAGTCTCTGTGTCTTTTGTTTGCTTGGCCCTCTCAGCAAGCCACGTCCTGAAGACGCGGGTAGTCTTCTGCTCAACGATGTTCTGTATGCTGATAAAGAAGCCCCGCCTTGGTCCGATCTCTACTAAACTGGCTATGAATTGCAATTGAGTAAAAAGCTCGTCGGCCTCCAGGTTCACCTTCTGGTCAATCACTTCGGTCTGCGTAGAACTCCTAGCAGCGGCTCGCTCGCTCGTCCTAGAACCTGGTATATCGCCAGCTGGATGTGAGTAATAGTTGATTTGTTGCGGATCGTTTCTAGTGGGACGGAAGCGTGAGTACAGCTTTCGAAGCGTACCCTCGCCGCCATGCTCATCCGCAAGCTCATAAATGGAACCCAACCCCGCAGTATGACCGCTCAATCCAGGCGTGCCAAGGTAGTCGCAGTAGAGATATGGCTCTGTATATTGTGCCGATGGATGATAGCATTCAAGAATAAGCTTACGATCCTTGAGTGCGGCAGCTTGCAGCAACCGTGCATGTATTATACGTATGATCAAATTCTGGAACCTATGGGCGACGGCTCTGATTTGCAGCAGCGGAAGGGTGTCCAGACAGGTCAGGACATGAATCAGAACCTCGTAACCTTCAGTGTTAACATGCGAATAGAGTCACTTGTACTCACTTCATTTGGGAGATCAAAGAGACATGTCGCCGGGTTTCTATCATCGCAAGCGATGCTGACGTTTCCGAAAGATGCCATTGCAAATCTGTAGGATCTAATATGGCGTTATACATGTCTATATGGTACGATATATCTGAGCACATTTCAGTCACCTTCCACTCGTCCACTGGTTTAGACCGCCTTTAAAGCATTACATAAGGTGTCTATATTACCGTACCTGCCTAAGGTAGGTCATAGCCAGCGCTAGTGGAGCTAGAACCCCACCGAGCGCGCTTCACGAAGCTTAGGAAAAAGGTGCTGTTGTCGCATACAGTCTATGTGATAGGCACTGGACTCGCAGAATGCCTGAAGCCATACTTGACGAGATAAGTCATCGAAGATACAACCCATTGCGAGGAAGCTGGATATTAGTATCCCCTCACCGTACGAAGCGGCCTTGGCAGTGAGTCTTGCGTCATACCTAAGAGTCCTTACGAGTTACATCTCAATTGAGGTTACAGAGGCCAACAGGAAGCAGCGAGCCAGACCACATTACCGCAGTATGATCAATCCTGCTACCTGTGCCCGGGCAACAAAAGAGCCCAAGGTGACACCAATCCCGACTATACCAGTACATTCGTCTTCGTGAATGACTTTAGTGCGGTCAAGGAGGAACAGGAAGACTACCGACAATCCGATGACAACAGCAGTATGTCAACTTCTGCACGCTAGCAATCAGACATCCCTCTGATATGGACAGCTCTCTCGTCCCTGCTCCTCAAAGCCGAGTCTGTCACTGGAAAATGTTACGTAGTGACGTTTTCGCCCAAGCACAATCTCACCCTCGCAGACCTAGAGCCAACAGAGATCGTCCCTGTCATTAATACCTGGACGCAGCTCTATACTGCTCACATCTCTCCTAAGTCGCCTTTGGCCCACGTTGCTGGTCCCACAACCTTACCACCATCGAGTCAGCAAGCATCCATCCCTCGATCGAGTGCGCAGTATAGGTATATGCAAATCTTCGAGAATAAAGGAGCGGCTATGGGGTGCTCGAATCCGCACCCTCATGGGCAAATATGGACTGTCACAGGTCTACCTGAAGAGCCTGCTGCTGAGCTGGAACAATTGATCAAACACCGACGCGAACAGGGGTCAAATCTTCTGGAAGATTATGCAAAGCTAGAAATCGAGAAAGAAGAACGGATCGTGTACAAGAATGATACATTCGTGGCAGTATGCCCGTGGTGGGCGGTCTGGCCATTTGAAATTATGATCATAGCTAGACAGCATAAGAGAGCGCTAGTGGATTTCAACGAGGGGGAAAAGAAAGACCTTGCTGAAGTCATTTCTGATGTAACTCGTCGATACGACAACCTCTTCGAAACACAATTCCCGTACAGCATGGGACTGCATCAGGCACCACTCGAAGGGAAGGATGCCGAAATTGAAGCCAGCCATTTCCATATACACTTTTACCCTCCCTTGTTGAGAAGTGCAACTGTGAGGAAATTCCTTGTTGGGTAAGTGTGGCTGATCCGGTTAATATCCTTCGATAGATGCTGATGTGCCTCGGTAGATACGAGTTGATGGCGGAACCACAAAGGGACATAACACCTGAGCAAGCTGCAGCAAGACTCCGCAATTGTGGGGGAACGCTGTACCGAAATAAGCTTCCATAAGTCCACCGTATTACTATGTACCACGCCTTTTAGGAGCATGCTATCTGCTCATTCCGTAAGTGGGATCAGCATTGCAGATATGCAGAACCAACCCCGCTATCCTCCCCGTTGCATAGCAGCTAAGACCAATTGTTTCAACGGTTATGACCAACCGGCTGTACCGGCATGTGGAAAAATGGCCTACTGCACGTAGAATCCCCATTGGGAAAACATCCACACCAGACTGCCTGTTGAGATGAGTACCGGTCCCGCTAAGCCCCTTCCCCACGCAGCCGTCCCAAAAATCAGCCATTCACTCATGAAATGGATCCATGCTACTCCGTACGCAATGATGGCGATTTCGTAAACTTGGGGGTTGGAGATGTTGTATGCAGCATAGAGGCGTATAGCAGCTGAAAGCAGGGTCCATGTGCCGAATAGCCTGGATGAAAAGGCTGTTATCTGAGTACCTGTGCGGAGATAGACTTCCCGAGTATTCTTCGTTGTCAGGTAAGCTTGGATGCTGTTGCCAACGGACACGGCGGAGACCTGCATGAACATGTTAGTGCTATGATAAGAGCATTGGTGGACGGCCACGCACCAGGAGCAGCCACAAAGGCAGCCAACCCTCGTGTTGAGGAAGGAGGGAGGCCATTGTAGTAATCACAGGACGAAAGCAGCTGCGCAGAAGGTGGTACGAAGCGTGTCTTTTCAACCATGACACAGTAACCCCTGAAGGTTTTGGGTCCCAACAGCAGGGTTCCATAACCCTACCAGTCGCGTTCCGTGCCGGCCTTTAGCGCAGCTGATCCGGAATCGATAGCGGGCCTTCCCTTAGGCCATGCCCTAAAGTCTGCAAGATTCCACGCCTAGCCACGCAAGCCACGCAAGGTACGCAAAACGTCGTCCATGCGAAGGTCGAGTATTACCTCGGCAGACTTTATCCTGAATAAAGGTTCCCAAATCCTGCCCGTGCGACAATCTTACTGCACGACATGGCTGCCTCCTTGAACAGCCTTGGCTGGTTTTACAGAGGGAAGGTAGAACAGGCTGCTGGGATGTCTGAATCACTGGATCACAAGATCATCTACTCTTTACTTACCGTATTCACTGCAATTGGTTTCTGTGCAACATTTTCCACACTTTTCCAGCTTGCTCGTCTGCTGTGCAGTCTCTTCGTTCTTCCTGGCAAGCCGGTGTGTTCCGAGCAACCTTGCACTGCTTGTAATCTGCTAATGCTGACTCCTGCCAGCTTCGTACATTTGGTCAACCTTCAAAAACATGGGCGTTGATAACGGGTGCTTCGGACGGCATTGGCAAAGAGTTCGCTTTACAACTCGCTCGTGCTGGATACTCGACTCTGCTCGTCTCACGGACCCAGAGCAAGTTAGACAGTCTCGCAGCAGATATCAAGTCAAAATACAATACTCCTACAAAGACCCTTGCAATGGATTTCGGAGCGAACGATGATGAGGACTACGCTAAGCTCAAGGAATTGGTGGACAGCCGAGATATTGCAATTTTGATCAACAACGTTGGTGTCAGCCACTCAATACCCGTTCCATTCGTGGAGACACCAAAGGAAGAAATAGACAGCATCATCACCGTGAATTGCATGGCTACTCTACGAGTAACCCAGATAGTCGCAGCCGGCATGATACAACGAAAACGTGGATTGATAATCACTATGGGCTCCTTCGGCGGACTTCTCCCCACTCCTCTCCTTGCAACCTACAGCGGCAGCAAAGCCTTCCTACAACAATGGTCCACAGCTCTCGGCTCCGAACTAGCCCTCTCCAACATCCAAGTTGAATTCGTTCTATCCCACCTTGTCACCAGCGCCATGTCTAAGATCCGCAAACCATCTCTCGTTGTGCCAACCCCAAGGGCATTTGTCAAGAGCGTACTGGGTAGCGTAGGCAGAAGTGGGGGAGCTCAGGGCTCGATGTACACTAGTACGCCATACTGGAGTCATGCGGCTATGCACTGGACGATTTCTGTTTTTCTGGGGACGGGCAGTAAGCTGCTGTTGTTGTATAATCGGTGGTTCCATCAAGATATAAGAAGGAGGGCGTTGGCTAAAAAAGCAAGGCAGAATGGCGCCGCAAAGAAGCAAAGCTGAGGGATGCATCAGGTGCTCTTGCGTACTCAGTATCTATGAACAGCGCTCAATTGCTCTTAGCTTGGGAAAAGCGCGTTTGAATATAATTGCTTGATTCGGGTAATGCACTACCCTACCTAGAGACTTCTGTGCAGCTTCTTTCTTCGCGACGGCCATATATAGACACTATCTACTAGCGAACTAATTGATATAATATAATTAGCCTTACGTTATTTTGTCCCAAAAGCTTTCTATGGTCGGCAAGTAGTTTATCTCCGGCAATAGCGCTTTTGCTGCTTATCTAAGACCGGATTATCCATTCTCGGAATCCTTTCCTTTAGTAACCTCCACTCATATACCCTCCGTCCCCTTGAGTGTTGGCGGGTGACTAGAACTACAATGCTTCAAGCATGTGCATTCGTCAAAAGTGGGCAATGGAAAATTGAGCATCACCTTAGCTTTCCTAATATTTGTTCAAACCGACACGAATCTATTGCTTATGTATCTTGGAACACGAACATAGCATATTGGAAGTGGGATACGAGTGGCTAGCCTGACCCTCTAGTGTATAAGGTACCTTAGTGTGCGTTTCTGACTGGCCCAATATGGGAGACGGTGAGGCTGAGTAGGCCTCCAAAATGGGGAATATTACAAGTTGAAGGGAACAGTCAGACTTCGCAACTTACTATGGACAGAATGCTATGTATTACCTAAGGCAGAAGAAGCCGGGCAAAATCTTAGGATGGCGAGTTCACAGCACTGAAGTCCGACAAGTGTCACCCTTCCACGATGACTTGATGCTCATGCTTTACAGGAGGCTACGGATGGAAGCGTAGCTAATCGCTCTGCTGATATCACTCACACTGTCGTACCTCAAACCTCAAGTTGCCTTCACCCATCGCTCGTTCCTCCATGCGGCGCCCATCTCCAGAATGAGAATCCAGAGGGACCTTCGACCACAAACACGCCTACCACCCAGAAGAAGAGCTCGTACTGGGAGCAGGCGGCTGAGCGACTTTATCACGATGATCTCGATGCGTACGAAGCACTAATTCAATTGATGGAGACGTCAACCCCCAGCACTGAGTCTCTGCCGTATGCATTATCCAAGATTATCTTGGCACATAGAAAAAGGATGGAGAATAGGCAATGGTCGTTGCCTTTCAAGGTTAGGGGAAGGGATGTCAAGATACGGGCTCAATTAGACAGCATTTGGAAAGTTCTACAAATTTTCATCAATACCCGGATCAAGCGTTGCGGCCTCGGACCCTATCCATGTAGGCATTCCATGGGCTAGCACGACCGTGATACTGCGAGGAGCTTTGAACGACTCAGCACAGAATGCTGCTGCGCTCGAGGGACTTGCCTTGATTGCCCCAGTGATAGCTCGCTACTCGGAAGTGGAAATGATCTATCTCCGAGAAAGCGATGTGACCCTCAAGAACGATTTCGAAAAGTGTCTAATCGAATTGTACATTAGCATACTGATCTACCAGATTTCTACAGCCTGCCATTGCAAGCGATCGACATTCACGAGGTTCCTTCGTGCATCGCCGAAGATGGATGATTGGGATGCCATGCTCCGGAACGTGCAGGTAAAAGACGCCGCGTGCAAAGCTTTTACGCAGATATTTGATTCCCGAGAACGAAGATTAACAGACACGAAATTGCAAAATATCCTTAGTAAGCAGGACGAAAAGATGGAAACGGCCTTGAAGATGTTAAGGAACGGGGCTAAAGATCGCGAACGGGAGGAGAATCTTAAGATCCTACGTTGGATCTCTGAATATATCCCTGGGAGATATCACCATAGCATCCTAGTAGAAGGTAAGCTGGGAACTGATTACGCGGGCTCTGGTCAATGGCTCTTTGATCATCCGAAATACATTGAATGGGCGGCCGCTGATGATACTAAGTCATCTTCATTCTGGCTTTGTGGTTCAGTTGGCACCGGAAAGACGTCCATTGTGTCCCGTGTCATAGAATCCCACCTACGGAACCTAAACACTGAGAAAAATTGCCAGATAGCGTACTTCTACTGCTCAAGAGGGGACCGCCGATTTCTGGACTCCAGTACCCGGCCGAGACATGTTCTGAGTAGCCTCATACGCCAGATGTCTTGCTCTCCAGAGGGCCCATACCTATCTGGACCAATTCAACACGTCTACGACAAGTGGAGGGGCGACCGGCCCGAGACTGCAGACTTCTCCTTGGACGAATGTTCGAATCTGCTACAGGAGCTCATTTCTCAACGTCTCCGGACCATTATTATCGTTGATGCCATCGACGAATGTGCAGAACCGTACACCATTCTACGATGCTTACATGGTCTGGTTCAAAATGCTACTGACCTCCTGAAATTATTCGTTTCTAGCCGAAGTTGTATTGACGTTTCAGTGATATTTAGCGATTGCCATAGAGTCAACATAGAAGGTCAGGATACAAGTCTTGATATGTATTCGTATATATCGAACGAAGTCAAGGAGGGTAAACGATTACTAGACGGTAAAGCACCCGAACTCGAAGACCGGTTGATTGAAACATTGATCAACCATGCTCAAGGAATGTAAGTTGCCTCCTTATAAGTGTGCGCCGATATGCTCACTGCTTTCGATGCTTGCCAGGTTCCGATGGGTGCAGTTGCAGCTCGCGATCTTCCTCAATGATAACCCTCCTCTACGCTTACCGGAGGATGTGGAAGACAAGATCGAAAAGATCAAGGACGAAGTTGGCCTCCCCGTTTTGAACGCAGTCTACAATGATGTGTATGACATGAACACCCAGAATTCTCGTAGAGATCGAGAATACGCAGTAAGAGCTTATAGGATCCTACTGTGTGCCTTACAACCTCTTACGGTTCAGATGTTAGCTGAAGCAGTCTCCCTGAATCTCGGTGGAAAGCGTAATCCACATGTGAACGAGAAATATGTCATGGCGATATGCAGCACTTTTATTGTGGCTGATGATGAGGGTATCGTTCGCTTCGCTCATCTCTCTGTCGCGGAGTATCTCCAAAGTCAAGCATTCACCGACTTATATTCCGATGATAATGCGCACGCACAAGCGGCAGAGGCATGCCTCTTACACATCGTTCATCGGCTTCCTGCCCTTCACAACAGCAACGCTTTGACAGGTCCGGAGCCTAGTCCATTTAGCAACTATGCAATTCTATTTGGCTTAATGCATTATGAACTGACGTCTCAAGAAACACGGCGGGAAGGCCATCATGCCCTGCTGCTCAGCGACTTCTTTGGGCTGACAGCCCCAAGCCTTGGCTTCGACCTGTGGACCATGTCATTAAACCGCAGCCATAATGGATTTCTTACTTCCAGTCCTATTGTACTGCAAGGCGTCCGGAAGAGATTCGCGAATGCTTTCAAGCCTCAGCCTACGATCATTTCAGTGTCTTGCGCGTGGGGCTTTGCTGAAATTGTGGAGACTGTAATAGTTGTCAAGAAATCCTCTCCTGAGACCTCCAAGGAATCAATCCAGGCAGGTCTTTGCATTGCTAGCAGACTAGGTCATGTGGAAGTCGCAAAGATCTTGCTTGAAAGGGGCGGCGCCGATGCAAATTATCAAGAAACCCCCACAAATCCTTCGGCTATGTTTGCCGCGGTGCTGAACAACAACCTGCCAATGCTAGATCTACTAATGAAGCACGGATCTAATGTTGAAGCGGGTGGTCCGGATGGCCTTACGCCTCTACTAGTCGCTATAAGAGGCCCCCGCAACAAAGGCTTGGTGCAATGCTTATCCAAATACGGAGCTCACGCATTTGTGGAAGATACAGCTGGGTGGACATTGTTTCATCACGCCGCTTACCATAACGATGTTTTTCTCGTTGATTTGTTACTCGGTATAAGTAGTTTAGGAGAAACAGCCCTGAGAGGAATCTTCTTTGAAGACGGTCATGAAGAGACTGGTGAGATAGCTACGTTCGTCCTTGAAAAACTGAGTGCAGCAGCTGCTGTGGTCTCTGAAGATTGGCATGGTCGTTCTGCACTTCTCAGAACTATCTCTGCTGGTCTCACGAACATTATCAGGGTATTCATCGATGTGATCGATATTGAAGCTCTATCTCAACTTGGGGGAGAAGAAGCGGAAGAGTTCACGGTATTATTGCAGGCGTTAAGAGACGTCCATCCCGAGCCGATGGAGAGTAGGCTCTCAAAATCGCAGAATATAGCTTGTCTTGATTTAGCTTGGCTAGTACAATATCTGAAAGGTGACGATGAAGAGGTGATTATGATGAGAACCCAGGGAGAAGTAATGAGCCGCTTTACGGAAGAATTCTAACAATCAGATTTTGTTGGGGGAATTATTTCAAAACGGTTATACGCATTTTGAGCCGATCATCATCATCAAGTGATGCGGGACGACTACATATTATCTTCATTCCTTTACATTGGACGTGCTCTGGCCTTCGAAAGCATTATTATCTTCTGAAACTCTTTGAACGGGTGTTTTCTGTCTGAAGAGCGTTTCGAAATTGCAGCAGATGGCTTCAAAGGGTGTATCAGCTAAAGGGGGTGATTGAGCGGTGGTTAATCAGCTACTGGGGAGCTTTGACTAGCAATCTTATATATCTTTGTCACAATGAGCCCAATATAAGTGTTTCTCTATCACTTCAGCCAAAATGCAAACCACCCTTACCTCTCACCAAAACATTTCCATCTCCATGTCCCATCCTTTCACTCCCCCACCCATTCTCTTGCGCTCGATGCCCGAACAACATCGTCAAATTCCCCTAGACTATCACATCAGTAAAGGTACTACCACTATTTCGCACATCACAGGTCTGTTCCCATGTCCTGATAATGGCCGCTTATTGCTAGCAAAACTTTTAAGCAAGAGATTATGGGAACAAAATCCTAGGTGGGAGAACACCATTCAATATTATTCCTATTCTTCTAAGGTAAGCACATGTACTATTACAGGGCCCCAGCTGCGTCTAGAAAGGCGCGCCGCCTGGTATCCCAACCCCCTCCTACCACATGAACCTCTGCACCGCGCCAGGTTCCTGCGGCCATTCAAACCCCCACTTCAAGAAAATATACCCAGTACCCACATTAATCGCAAGGAGCCATACTGTCTCCAACCAAAGTCTGTGATCATGCGTACTGTACAAAACTTTTTCGATAACTCCTTTGACTTTGCTAGACCCAGCACGATTATTATTAGTGTTGGGGGTAGTCGGAGGGTTCAGTCGCAAGGGAGCAACATGAAGACGCCACATCAACCAAGGGACGACGAAATATCTTGGTTCGACGAGCGGTGTGGTGACGAGGGAGGCGGTGGCGGCGAGGAGCCAGATGAGGACAAAGCTGACCCGACGGCCTGAGGCGGGTGACGATGGTGGAATCGCCGTATCTTGCCGTTGTTGCTTACTTGATTTCTTCGCCGTAGGCTGCTGATTGTGAGCGTTCTGACCACCAAGGGCAGCTATAGCGGCCCAGGCGCAGAGGAAGTATATTGGTACTGCGAGATATCTTATTGACGGACGGCGGAGGAGAATGCGGAAGACGTAGAAGGTGTAGTGGCGGTTGTCGGCAAGGGTGAAAGGGTGGATGAGGGTGTTGTAGTGTGCGATCGCCAGCATGAAAGCTATGACAGGGACAGCTACGATAAGTCGAGGAAGACTACTCTTGATAGAGCTGAGGCGTAGAGCTGGAGGTAGCATGGTATTAGGGAGTATGTTAATCATATAGGGGTAGAGTAGCGGTAAGGAGAAGAATGCAAAACAGGGCCAGAGATAGAGCATCTGAGCGAGATGAACCGAGACGACGTGGTTCTCTTTGTCTCCTTTTAAGGTGTGAGTATGGAAAAGCGTAGGCACATGAGCTTTGCTTACCAAGTACAACGCCACCATTCCATAGTACATACTGCACAAATATGCCGAGTATGACAAGGTAGGGGCCTAGCGACCATAAAATATGTGGGCCGCTGGCAACCCCGGCGACTGCGAAAGAGAGCCCAGCTTTGATATAATCTACTCACGAGGGTTAACACAGTTCTGACGATGTTGAAATGATTGAACAACCTTCGAAGGAAGCTTCACTGATTGGTGGATCGTACGCCGAAGCATGTTGCCAGCTTGTTTGCAAGATATCCAATAATGTTGGTTCATTGAACAAGTTGGCATCCTGTTGACGTTTGGATACAGCACGGCAGAATGTAAGGCCTCCTAGAAAAACGGCCACCCAGAGGACATTCGTCTGGCGGAAAAGCAAAGAGAAAAGGCCTGCAGCGATGATGATAGCTGAATGTCTTTCCTCTAGGAAGTACTTATACACGAGCATCACAGACACCGCCGAAAGGACATCTGTATAGTACAGCCCGTAGAAGAAAAATAGCGGCGGGAAAAGGCAGATATTGATCGCAGCATGAGCGAGTTCTGTTGGAGACCAAGTTGATCCAGTATCTTTGCTAATTCTTTCATCTTCTCTCTCATGATTGGTGTTGCGATGTAAAATATGCAGAATCTGATATATTACCCAGGCAAGCAGTATGGCCCCAACCTGATTCGTAGAACGAAAGAAGGTAGTATCGACCATAAGCCCGAAGCCTTGCCATGGAATTGCAAAGAGATAAGATACCACATAGCTTAATCCAGTGGTCAGTCACCCTGTGAAGCGTCTATTGTAGCTTAATCGACGTACAGGCCAGGAGGAGTGGTTATTTTGGGATCCCAAACATGCCAATTTCCTTTAACATAGTTGTGCGCTTGGCGAACGTGGAATGCTTCATCCTAAAATAAACGCTTCAGACAGAGTCAACATAACATCAGAAAAAACTCACGAGGTATGGGTCAGGGACTGTCTCGCAGACTAGATTGAACCAGAGATATGCGAAGGAGGCTACTAGCAGAACTGCCCCAAGACGAAGGGTGTTATCGGTTTGAAAGAGCATGATAATGAATGTTTAGACATTTGGCTCATATTCTGCGAGAGCTGGATAAGAGTTACCAATCACTTGATAAGATACCTGAGTTTTCTGAACATTGGACATAGAAAGAGATCACTACTCTATAGCCTTGTAGGGCTGGAGCCAAAGCTGGCGAAGCGGGCCCTAAAGACCCCCCGAAGGCGGGACGCTCTAAGGGCCATATTCGTCGCCCTAGGTGACCAATCTGAGAGGATTGGGGCCAGCTTTAAGTCCAACCCTGTAGGGCTACAAAATACCGTCCTTCACCTACTCTGGGTAACTACTATCTCTCTCCAAGCTGGAGCTGGCGCCAATCGAGCTACATCTTGTTTTACCATGGCCTTACTACTACCCCCAGGCCTCACACCCTCCGAAACAGCCTTCCTTTGCGAGATGGAAATGGTAACAGTCATCCCGCGCCAACGGCTCGAAGGGCTCAATCTACTCGGGGTGAGTTGAGCCCTACGCCAGCCCAATACTACCCACACAAAGAACCGTAAGGCGCTGGCACTACACCACCTCCACCGCGTTTTACAAGCAAACTAACACCTCTTCTCTCGTCCCCCAGGGCCCGACCCCACCCCTCAACCCACCCTACCGCACCCCCCTCCCCCTCTGGCTCGCCCTCCTCCTCAAACGCCAACGCCGCGCCAACATCCTCCCCCCACCCTGGCTCTCCCCTCCTTCCCTAACCGCAATCCTCGACCTCGAAAAATCCTCCCCCTCATTCTCCCCGCTCCCTGCCCTTCCAGCGCACACAACCACTTCGCCACCTTTCCTCCCCAGCGCGACGGCTGATGCGCCGCCAGATGCATTACCCTATCATTGGTTAGAGCTAGGGGAGATGCTGCTTGTGGCCGCGAGCGACGATATTGCTGAGCCGGATGCTGTGAGGAGGTTGATGCGGGATTTGCGGGAGGTGAGGATGGCGAAGATGCGGGCTGGAGTGGGGGTGTTGGAGGGGGGACGGGAAGTGAATATGAATGGGGTGGGGGGGATGGAGGTGGCGGAGGGAAGGGCGTTCATTTTGGGAGTGGTGGATGGGTTAAGGAAAATTGGGGCGAGTAAGGAGATGAGTAGGAGGGAGAGAGAGGCGGAGGAGAGGGAGAACGGAATTATGGGTGGAGAGGAGGATGAGGAAGACGATATGGATATGTAAAAATAGGTATGTTCTATGTAAAGAGTATGAGGGGAATGATACAAGGTTAATTTACAGCCGGGCTTTTTCTTGATGGTTGTGGATGAACCAGTTCATGTACTTGTTCTCCACAGATTTCGTGACACCCGTCCGGGGGTCTGCATATTCACGTTTTTGCAGGTATGCGGCAATAGCGCATTCGGCATCCGCTTCCACATCATATCCATATACCTCAAGTACCGTTGATGGGTCCCCGTACAGGTTCGGAGACCGTATAGGTTGTTCTCCCTTAAGTTCTGGTGCCATCATTGCATCGCGAGCTTTCTGCTCAGGGCCGTCTGGGAACATCCATATGGCACCATTGATGAATGAGACTTGCTGCTTCATACATGCCTTAGGCATGCGTTCCTTTTCGTATAGCTCGACTGCCTCTGCAATGGTCATGGTTCCCTTGACAGCCTCACCAATGGTCTTCGCGAGAAAAGCCCCGTCTTCCATCGAAGTCGCAGCTCCCTGCGCCATGTGGTTGACCATCCCGTGTGCGGCATCACCCATCAGAACCACATTGCGAGTGGGCGAAGACCATGACTTCAATGGTCCTACAACTCTCAGTGGCCACCGTTGCGCACTAGGTATCATGTCCACGATTCGTTTGATGCGAGGGTCATAGTCCTTGTACGTGTCCCTCAGCTCCTGCATATCAACTTCCTCGACCTCGTGGACCAAGTTTGGGCGATGATGCGAAAGAACCATATTGAACAACTTTCCAGCAGAGATGGGGTATGAAATGATGTACGATTTTTCTGCCATCCATACCTCCATGGTAAGTTTCTCGACTAATTCTTTCGCCACAGGGTCTTTCCTGATCTGCTCAAACGGGACGATGGCGCGGTAGGCTGCGTTCGATGTCGGAGGCATCGGCTTGACGTCCGGCATGATAATTTTCCGAACTATGGAGTTGATGCCATCGGAACCAATCAAGAGATCAAAGCTGTGCTGCTTGCCGTGGACTGTGGTGACCGTGACTTGACGACCGCTTTGGTAATCAATGTCGACGACCTTCGAATCGATAATTATATCTGCCCCCATTTTCCTTGCAACGTCCACCAATCCTTGATGAAGATGCGCTCTGTGAACGACCCACCATGGCTGCCCTAGTGCGTTTTCTACACGCGCCATTGGCGTATACCCTACTTTTGTACCGTCTTTCTTACGCATATTGAGCTCTTCCATTCGTACCAGGTTCTCTCCAATGACATCCGCCACGCCCCAAGCTCGTAGAAGGCGGCTTACGTTGGGTGTCTAGTGACACGGTCAGCCTATGTTAAGCATTGTGTAACATATCGAATTGGCTGTGACACTACCATTTGGATGCCAGCACCGATCTGTTTGATTATCAGCTTAAGCAACACATCATCGATTGATGTGAAATTACCTCGCCCAGCTCCTGAGCAGCTTCAAGAACGCATACCCTCACACCAGCACGCCTTAAAGCAATGGCAGCAGCCAGACCGCCAATACCTGCGCCTACGAGGCCAACCTGAATCTCGTTGGCCGCCATCGTTATACAACAGCAGCACTTCAGTCCGCGAAATGTTGGTCAACGGCGAGAGTGTTATATGTAAAGAGATGCCTCGTCGATGTTAATCGTCCCTGATGTGAATCGTACCTGATGTGAATCGTACCTGATGTGAACCGTACCTGATGTGAACCGTACCCTCCATGTACAGTGACATCGTCTTATTCATGGGCCTTCTTACGATTGTTACGGCAATAAGAAAGCAACGGACTTTTCCAGAGCCTGGGTATCAAGTAGCAATGCCGGATCAAGTAAAACCCAGACCGGATATAAAGTGATTGGCTTTTTGATGATGGCAGCTTCCCCGCATAGGCTGGAGGGAAACCCGTATTCCATCCGTATTCCCGGCTTTTCCATTGGTACATAAAGATCACAAGAGGTAAATGTTCCTGCCTTATCTGGATTAACAGGAAATTTTAATTGATGAACGGACACAGGACATGCATTTGCAGCGGCTCAAACGTTCGGTTGTGGAAAAGTCATGCAACGCTGACGTGCAGTTCTACGTGACCCGGGTATTTGAATTTTGGAATGCATGACAATGGCTGAAAGGCAAAACGATGGACGCAAATTCATATCATTTATGGAGTATAAGGCATAGACATCTGACCGGCTAGAAAGGTTGAAGAATAAACAACGACAAGTAAGAGACGCGCCTGTAGAGCAAAATATGAGACCTGCCTATCGTGCGCTCTTAGTACTATTGATCCCATGTCCGAGAGCTGCTACTCGCTCGAGCCTTGATTTGGTAAGAATTCTCGACACCTTGAAAGTGTCTGAGAGTATCTGCATGACGACCAATGCGTTGAATTTTTCTGCACGGATCGGCACTTGGAAGCATGGGGGAGGTGAGCCTCACAGGGCTGCTGAGTCAGCAACAGGAGCCGGGCAACGACCCCACAAGTAAACAAAGACTCTGAACTCAACACATCGCTATCCAAGAGACAGTACCACATTCACCTCCAATAAGTCCACAGCTTGACGCTTCCATAGTATATGTGATACGCGGTGCGAGATTGTTTCTAGCCAACACCTTACGACCGTTTTGCGCATCCAACAATGGTAAGCATGATCTCTCCTTACACAGCGTAATTCCCGTTGTAGTCCCCCACGCGATCCTGGGCGAGCATGAATCTCTTCTGGGCAGAATTGAAGCTCTGCAAGCGCCAAAAGCACACCACATTCGTCATACAAACCTGCAAAAGCACACCCACTAATACGTCCAGCAGGCCTCTACAAATTACAAAGAAGCATTCGCCCTCTTCGACAAGCGGGGCAATGGCCGAGTCGCTCTCGAATCATTAGGTGACCTGCTCAGAGCATGCGGACAAAATCCTACACTGGCCGAAATAAGGGATCTGGAGAAGGGTGTTGGCAGTGACTGTGAGCATCAGACTTCAATCAAATAACCAGGTCTAGGAGTACGAAAGCTAACGTATTGCTTCCGCGCTCTTCCAGTCGACTTCGAAACCTTCTCTAAAATCCTCAATCGACCAGGCGGTTTCCGCGAGCCAGGCGAGCCAGAAGAATACTGCAGGGGCTTCCAGGTGTTCGATAAGGATATGACGGGGTTCATTGGCGTTGGGCAGTTGAGATATAGTGGGTTTACATAGACATCGTTTTCTGGTCAAAGGGACAAACATTGACTAGAGTGTACAGTCTTGACGAATCTGGGCGAAAAGATGAGTGATGATGAAGTGGACGAGCTCTTGAAAGCGGTGGACACAAGCAGTGGAGAGATCAACTACACTGGTAAGTTTTTCAGCATTCTCCTCTCGTGATATAGACTAAGTTAACATCGCTCTTCCCAGATCTCGTCCGCACCATTCTCGCCAACTAAATCCACACTCCTCCCAGATTTCCCCCTTCCACCATCCCTTTTACCCTCCTGTTATTCCCGGCGTCTTCATCTTGGTATGATTCATGGCTTTGTACTGGTCCTGATTCTGGTTCCGGTTCGGCTGTAGGGAAGGACTCTCTAAATATTCGGTGGCTGGGCGTGGACATCGCATAGCAAATGTAGGATAGAAGCCTATCGAATCATTCCATACCCGTAGTACACGTTCCCATCACTCATCTGAACCTCGAATATATCGAGCCTGTTCATAGCAGTAGCATTCCCCCCGTCGCTTGCATGTAACCTTCCCTCCACAGGTCCAATCGACACCATGATATCCCCCCCTTTTCACCCCAACTCCCCCCCCTCCCTCAACCCCCCCTCCATCAAATAAATCACCCTCCCCATCCCCCCATCCTTCTCCCCATCACCACCCCCCCCTTTCACCTCCTGCCCCCCAGCACCAAGCAACTCATACCCAACACCAACCCCACACCTCCCACACCGCCACACCCTCCTCTTCTCAAACCCATCTTCCCTCCTCACCACCACTACCTTCCTTACCAATCGCATCGATGGGGATAATAAACTCGGCATCACATCCTTATTCCCCTTTTCTCTATCATCCCCCTTTTCTATCTCATCATCCCTGTCATCCTCGTTTCTATCAATTGTGGGATTGGTATTGGCATCGGTATCAGCATCGGGATGGTGGGTATCGAGATTAGGACTGGGATTAGGGGAAAAGGAGGAAGAGATGGGTGGAGGAGATGTGGATGAGGAGGTGAGGGGAGGTAGAGGTAATATGATCGCGTTATCGAGACTAGGAGGGGCGCGATGCGGGAGGGAGGAGAGGGCGTAGGGCGTTGTGAGGAGGTGGGTGGTGCAGAGGCAGTGGTAGGTGTGGATGCGGATTTCAGGCATAGTGGGTTTTTTGTTTTGTGGGGGGAAGTTAGGGTGGGGTGAGTATGCTGGGGGAGGGGGGATTGGGTCTAAGGTAGGTACTGCGGGTGGTGGTTGCAACACCTAGAATGGTACGGAGAATGACACCAAAAGTCCTGATTGTGCCAAGATTTTTGGGGCACCAAGACATCAGCCCTATAGAAGTTCCCCCTAAAAGGGCCACCTAGACAACTGCCGCTTGGGCCTAAATGGTAGCGGGCTCTGAGCTCCACAACAGTCCCTAGATAAGGGCTTTAGGGCCCAGCTCCCCTACAGATTGCCACTAAAAGAGTAAATTAGAGGCCCCTAAGGACCCTGAAGTTCCCCGCACCCTCCAGGGGATCATTATCAGGTTAGGGCTAGGGTTTGCTAGAAATAGCTTACTTCGTAACGCAAATCAAGACTTTTGGTGTCATTCTCCGTACTTTCTGGTCTTACAGAGTGCGGTGAGAGTTTTGAATGATCTGGTCGCGTGGAGTTCGGGAGATCCCATTTCATACCTATAGAGTACAATTTTACTTTAAGTGAAATAATTTGGTGTGTGAAATTTATTCGACAAAACCAGCAATCAAATCCATAACAGTGACCACCGTTCAGATCTGGTCATGCAAGACAATATACAGCTACATCTTGTGCGCCGTCGACCATTTACCGTTGAAATTAACCGTTTGAACGTGTTATAACAGGTACTCCTCGTTCTGCCTACTGCACTGTAGAATAACACCTTCGTATGTAGCAGTACGTCTACACCCCTCACCGTCGATCCGCACAGCTCGGATGTGGCAACATTTACCTTTGGAACACCATCCTATTGGTGCGGAGCTGAGATTTCCTTATCTCCGCACGTTGGAAACATGGAGATATTTCATCATTCATATGCCCCGAGGGCTTCCATCGGCCTAGAAATAACTAGAGCATGGGGTGTACTTCTATGTCATCATATTGACATTTCACGACTTACCTATGCTTGAGGTTCGTCTCTCCTGTATCTTTCTGCGGCCTTTTCCCCACAATGCTTCATACGGCTAATGTTAGCAACCACTAGGTAAGTAGAGCTTCCGTGAATGTTGCCTCAAGCCTTTAGCATGACATGATAGATATTAAAAGCATTGCTACAACCGATGTGCCTAGGTGCTATGAGCCCGAAAGCAACTCTCGAGGCAAATGAGCCGTCGCCGTCTTTGATCAGACAACATGCGAAGATACTGAGGAAAAACACAGGCTATCACTAGAGCAGAACAAACCCGAAATAACAGCATCACCGTCATGAGCAGTCAAAGGAGCCAGTCCGTTCTTACAGCCAGTTGCTTCGCCATCTGTGACCATCTGACAGCAGCAACAGGTGCCTTGTATATCAAACAAAATGTATTATAAGAGAGAGGCTGGTTGACCGGTAAGATAAATCACAACAAAATGAGAATCTCTCGTTGCAGGCAAAGCGGTATGCTACCAAGCGTAGCAATTTTCGAGCGTAAGCTCCAGTGGGTCGAAAATGTTGGGTTGACTGGCATGTTTGATTAGCCAGGAAGCTACGTCTCCGGTTCCAGGAGGGAAGAAAGGTAGGAAGCAAGGTATGAGCCTTGATGAAAAGGGCTAACGACGCCGTGACCTCCGTTTCCTAGAGTTGGCCGCTTTTGTATTGGTATTCCAGTTAGAAGCCGTCCAATTTCCTTATACAGCGGCCCAAGATCGTGGAACAATGTGAGAAATTGGATGTCGGTCACGACCTTTTTCTGCAATGAAACCCAATAAGCCTTTCCGGGACTAGGGTATTGATGATGATCATTGCGTTATTGTTGTGCCCTGCAGCGGCAGACTCGAGGCTAGTTTCGTGTCATTGATGGGTCAGAAAGCAGGGTCTGTCAGCCACGTTTCGATCGATTGCCAGCGCATGAGCAGGTACCAATAAGATCATAGCGGGACAGTGGCCGGCGCGACTGGGGGAGGAGCAGGTGAGCATGTGACCCAGAGGCAACGGCGCGTAGAAGTATGTGGAATAGCATGACAGGCTCCGTGGAACGGCGGCATCGTAGAAAAGTACTATGAGTAAGGGCGAGATAGTCGGCGTACAGTCATGTACATCGATGGAAAGATGGGCCATCGGACGCCGAATATATCAGTCAGTAAGCGCTGCCCGGGCCAGGGTTCGACAGGGCCTGAGGGGTTAGGGGGGTAGATCGGTGATGGTCCAGAGAGCTGCTTAGTGGCGGCTCTAGCGATACCTTACGGTAGGTATTCAGCAAGGGAAAAGTGCATGTTGCACGGTGGAGAACCCTTAGACGGTCCATCGAGAAAATTTTTCTCGATCCGGGCAGATCGCCTTGTACTTCGTAGGTTGGTGCTCGTTGTCCACACATGGGAAACCAATCTCTCCGGGCCCAATCGGTAATAGACTGTTGCTGCTGCTGCTGCTTAGCATGTCGCCAAGGCCTCCTCGTCCTCGAGGGCTTTAGAGGGTAATTTGATGCGTAATTGTAAAAGGCCCTCGCTGATGGGGATGGGAAATAGAGTGGAAATGCGATAGGCAGATGACAATGCGATATTGGGGTAAGTGTGTGAGGCTATCGGGATATGACGTCGGGCCTTGGGCGGTTGCTTCTTCGTCTACTTAACCAAAACCAGTAAAGCCGTGTATACTGCCGTCTAGCTTATTCGCCGCACAGCCAAAGGCTTTCATGTAGCATGGCAACAGTTTCTAAGGGCTGCTTGCCCCTCTGAATGATCATGATACGAGCTCTATTCACCCAAGTCTCATGTCAAGCTGCGGCACTAGACTGGCAGTGCTCCCCGGGTTCAGTTGCGGTACTTCCTCCGAGTAAAGGCTTACCTACTATTGTTAACTTACGATCCTTACGATTCGACCCCCCACAATACTTTTCTATGTCGCAATGTCTTCATTTCGGTCCTTGGCCTCATCTGCTCGGCAGGATGACTCTTCTACCCCGTCCTCGTCCAAGGTGACTGGCGAGTCCACTAACGTCTCCAGCGGAAATAACGACGGGGGAGGAGTCAATAGCGGAGGTTCCGATCCGCGAGGATCAGATGCTGGTGGTGATGGCAGCAATGTCAATCCCCGTAAACGACGCACTGCTGGCAGCGTTTCTCAAATGGCTTGTAGTCCTTGCCGACAGGCAAGGCAGAGGGTAAGAAAGCCTTACCTCGACACAACACAGTCCCCGCCTTGGCCTTGGCCTTACCCTCTTATACCCTTGACTGATACTTTATACCTGGGCTATATTCCTTACTTGGGCTAAGCTAACTTGCGGTCTTGCTTTTTCTATAGTGTGACGGGCAGAGGCCCAACCGCTGTGGTAGATGTATCACCCGTCACTTAGAATGTGTCTACGAGCCTCACACCAAATCACATAAAGATGACCTGATTCGAGAGATCGAAATCCTTCGAGGAGATAATACGAACCTTCATAACCGAAACAAAGCAATAGAGCAATCTGCCCTCGAAGTTGATTCTGTAAATCGAGATCTGCGCGAGGAGGGTAATTGGCAACGTATAATATTGCAAACTATTGGAAGTAACGGCCATGACCGAGAGATAATTAGGAAGCTGCGCGCCGGCGAGTCTCATCAAGCTATTGCCGACTGGCTCGTTCGTCAGAATCCTTATTTTGGTAGTTTGGGGGCTGAAGCAACAACACACCGCGAGTTGGTCGATGTAGTTAAAGCCTTCGAATCACAATGTCAAGGGCAAGATGGCCTGTATCGATTTAGTCCTGATGTGACGGGTGACATCCCTTGGACCAACGTCATCACCAGCCATAGACTGCTTGGCCACCTGTTCGACCTTTATTTCACCTGGGTGCATCCAGTGCACATGTTATTCAGCGAGTTGGACTTTAAGCAAAATTTTAAGAACAAGGTGGACACTTATTGCTCCGCACCCCTAGTCAACGCCATTTGTGCGATGGCGTGCCACTTGCTCGATGGCGACCACGTCCGTGAGAGACGAAATATTGTTGACGCAGCTACATTGGCGGACGGCTTCTTGGCCCAAGCCAAAGCAACTCTTACTCCGGAGACCTACCATTTCATGACCTCGATCCAGGCGTTTGCGGTCATGTATCTTGTGGAATTGAGTTCTGGCAGAGCACGAAGCGCGACGGGATACTTAAGGTCCGCTGTAGAGAATCTAAAATCGACCAATGGGCCTGAACAATCGGAAGAAGCAAAGGAACTTACGTTCTGGGGGGTCCATACACTCAATACGTATGTTCCAGGTACTTCAATGCGTCATTAGACAATGCTGACCTTGATAGCTTCTGTGGAGGCATAACTTTCCAGAGACTTTATATCCCACCAGCGCCGGGCGGTCCAATCTTTCAACATGTACGCATGGATGGCGACGATGCGGAATGGCGATTTTACCGCCAGCCAGGTGATAATCGGGAACTGCCTTTCCGCCCAGCGCATGCAATTGTAACAGCATACCATCAGGCGAAGCTCTTTCTGATAATCAATGAAACCCTCAATGTCTATTGCGGTACGCGTGGTAAAGTCACTGCTGCTAAGATCCTTGACGTCTATGCTAGGTACCTTCAGTGGAAAGATGAATTGCCAGACGTGATAGCGAACATCGATGAGGGTGATCAGCCCTTGCCACATATCCTATACCTCCAGTGAGTACTGGCAAAAAGTAAAGACAGGACAGCGCTGAACTTACCTAGTGTACAATACCATACCGCTTTAGTACATCATTTCAGTCCTCTTCTTCATGGCGACCTGTTCGTGGATAACGACCTGAATGAAATGCGGCGAATCGTACTATACCACGCTCGGAGCGGCATCGAGCCTCTTGACCACTCGCGACGGCTTTATACGTCTCGCTTCTCTTTGCCGATATTAAGTTTCTGCCTCCTCCAACTCTGTGACGTGCTCGTTCGCTATTCGCCCCAGGATCCTCCCGCCCACACAGTCATAAAGCTCTGCCTGGAGGTATTAAACACCACTCGCCCTGGGTTTGCTGTGTGTGGTCCACTCCAGTCGCTTTTTCATCAAACAGCTGTCGGTTGTGGCCTAAAGATTCCAATGGAGCTAGAAGATATAGTGGGATCATTCAATCATTACCTTGTGGATGATATACTTGACGCCTGTACGCGTCTAACATACACCATGCCCTTTGACCAGGTCCTACGACACATTGATCCAGAGCTGGCGCAAGAGTGGGCCGAAGAGTGGCAGAAGCGGGTAATATCCCGGAAGGGGAAAGCTCGGAGAGAATCAACGAGCGGGCGTTATTTGCAGGTCGCAAATTTACTGAATAATTGAAGCTTGGACAAAAGTCGTCCTAAAGGGCTCACAAAGCGAAGGAAGGATTCCAGAATGGTTGGAAGTAAAGTGATTGCAGCATCGACAGGCATGGAAAGGATATGCCGGGAACGTGACCGATGAATCATGCGACTTTGACGACCCCCATAAGGACTACAAGTTGTAACGAGAGCGATGACGCACACGCAATTGACGTAGCGATATGCATTCTGGTGTTTGAAAATTCAAGCAAGCAAGCGTAAGATGGAAAATACCCCCAAATGTGGCGTTAGTCAGGTAGCTAGTCAGCGGACAGGTGAAATCAAAGACAATTCGAATGACAGTTTGCTGATCCTACATCTTTTGCATACCAGTGATATACATTATGTATAGTGCTTCGAACAGAGTCCTTGTAGGAAGGGAAGGGGAACGGAAATGCCAATGAGGGATGTGGTTCTTGTTTTGGCTCTCGTAGAGACTCCCACGTTGACAACCCAGAGCTGCTCACAGACGCTGTGGGTCAGTAGCGGGACTTGGAGGTTGAGAGGACGAGTGAAAGACTCCGGTGGGTGTAAGCAAACGAAGCCCGAGCCGTGAGGCGTCTGTGGCAGCCGTGCTGCATCGCTGGCTTGCATGAGGATACTGCGTGAGGATAACTAAGAAGGGAAGGACCGACGTCGCGAAAATTGAGTAACGGCTGACTAGCACAGTCGACCCCAATGGAGGATGGCCTTCGGCCAACAGCGCTGTCTTCTCCAATGATATTCCTACGTTTTGTTTTTTGACAGGGCTATCAAAAGGCGCTAGCGGAGGTTGCTCCGATCGATCGCAGGCGATGACGCCGACTTTGCGGTAGTTTAGCCGCCTGCTTACCCTTAGAACTGTCGGTGAGACCTCAGTAGGACACAGAACACATAAGGCTCAACAATTCTATGGTCTTGGGTTGTTCGTAATGAAGGGTGGGGATTTCGCTTCAACAATGTGGAGTGAGCTGGACCCTGTGCGGCTTATGTTCTACAATGCCTTGGCTTTTGTCTATCAATATAGTTAATACGCCAACGGGCCCCATCAAAGACACATGCCCTGAAGTCATGTTGCCTCTTCGCGCCCTATAATCGCCCACCCATCTAGGCTTCGCCCTGCAATCGGCAGAGTCAATCGAGTATACTTAGCAGAAGGCAGTGCAACTAGAAGTACAGAGTAGTAACACTTGACAAATCTTTAATTCGATAGCTCCTGATCTTCTATGTCCAGTTCTACAACTGCTGTCTCGGATACGGACAATCCGCTGCGTTACAACGCACCAGGTATAATATTCAACTGGGAACGGATCAGCACCTCGATGGCGCTCTCGATCGATGGCATGACTAAGCGATCGAGACCCAGGGACTCATATTGCTGCCTTATAGTGGCGATAATCTTTTCCCTGGAAGCAAGAAGCCGTCTCGACTCTGTTAACTATCTTGCATGCGCTACCAGATCGCGCACGTACATAAGGGAACGGAAGTTTCGCGTTAAGCCGGTGCTTGTTCGATCGACGATGCATCAGTGGCCCTGCCTGGACCCTTAATAGGGATCTGTTGCAGGCCGACTACGAGCACGACGTCGATCCGGATGAGTTGGTACTGTGAAGACCACCCTAGAACACCTGTACAAAGTACGTCTCCGTTGCTTCCAGTACCCATGCCATGACGTATAATTATCTACACAAATGCAACTATTCTCAGAACAGGTTTCTGTTTTTTATGCGTTTCTTTGATCATCAGATCGTTCTGGCCAGTCCTCAGAACTCTTCGCAGCATAAGATCCACGTGGACACGCCGCTTCTCACAGAAAAAGGACTTTGATCAGCACGGTAGTGGCTGTGTCACAAGCTACCAGAGGCTTGAAATATGATACAGCGCATGAGATCGAATGAGGCATGATGACAAGGCTGTCTAGGAACCCCATGAGAGTCCCTGCTTGGCATGTAATAGAACTAGTGGCACCCGTAATAGTACGTTAATTCCTCCTCCCAACTCCTGTCTATTTTCACGTCCGTCACCACAAACCACAACTAATTATCTAGTCATCTCACAATCTTCTGGCCCACTCAGTCTCAATCATCTTCTCACCGTCCTCTAGTTCCCTGTGTTACTCGGCCTAAGGCTTTTTTTTGCCGCCAAACTCAACATTGTTTCATATTAGGCCACTCTCTTCATCCTCTTCTTTGCCTGATTTTGGGTCTGATTGTTTTAGGGTCTTCCGCACTCTTTGCCTCCATCTTCCTCTTCTAGATATAAACATGTCAGGTATCAGGCCCCTGGCAGCCACAACATTCGCCAATTGTATGCGGCTGGAATGGTTCCACCTACTGGCACTCATGTGACATGGGTCTCCTCTCAATGGGACGGTAGAGGCTTCGGTTCCCTCTCATCTAGTGACTGGCCCATCTAGGCTCTATGCTCCACTGATTGACGCGTTGCAGTTGTCCGTCCCTCCCCACCAGTGGGTGCCTGCAGCTCCACCCATCATACATCACGTCATCAGATCGTCAGTACGGTCGAGGGCAGATGACAGGCAGCTCTGGAGCCCTGCACTGCTGCAATATTAGTCATTGGTAGAAAGACCCGCGTGGACGTCATTGGCCGTCATCCCTTTTCCCACAACAAGTGCAGAAAAGACGCTGTTACCGTTGCTGTGACTTTCAGAGCGGGAGAATGGCCTTCTCTGGAGCCTGACAATGTACGACATTCGCTCTTTGGTGTTGTGCGGTGTTTTGCCGACATATGTGTTGTCTGGTATCGAGTATAGTTGATGGCATACCGGTACATCGCCAACGGCCACGAAGGGTTTCAGAGTCGCCTTAAGTCTTCTCTTGGTTTGACTGTTGGCTATATTGCCTCAGATATTGACATGACGCGCCTTAGACCTGGCCTGGGTGTGATTCTTTGGTCTCGCAGCTCGATTTCTACGTCGGCTGTAGCTCCTGCTGCTCGTCTGATAGCTCGGGGAGACCTATTTCGGGAAAAAACATTGAAAACAATGACGATGCAAATAATGAATGTTAAAAAGAGGCTGATGGCGAACGGGGACGTGCTTGCAATGCGAGTGCTTTCAATAAAATGGGTAAGTTTTCTGGGAGAGATTAGGATTCCAGTTGAATTGTTGAACCCTTGGCAATCGTGCTTGACGCTGCTGAGAAAGCTGCTGTTGACAGAGCTGTTGGCAAGACTGCCGCTGACATATATGTCCGCTAACCGTTGGAAAGGCTGGTCCATTTCTGCTTGGTATCTGCTGATCCAATGTAATCAATGCTGCTGTACTTTTCGATTGTGATTTTTGGTACAATCTTTGAATTTGCTGGGTCAGGCGAGACCGAGAGATAGGGAAGAAGATCCCTGATTATTCAACCAAACAGCATTCCTATAGACGCGACCACGGCTTGGATTGAGACGTTGACCTCACGACTAATAAGTTCATGGGAAAAGACTCTGCAGCGAAATACTTGCTTGATGCGCTTGCATTGTGGGCTCCGTGGGAGTATCTTCTGCACTCTAGCGGTTGATGGACCGTGAGGAGCTAGCTATGATGCCCTGGACATGACCTCTTCACGAAGAGTCTCGTTGCTCTCTCAGTGCATGCGTATTATGAGTCCTCGGGCAATATTGAGTATGTCACTAGATTTTCAAAAAGTCGGGAAGACGCCAAGAATAATTTTTTTTGGCATGTGAAATTCAAAAATCCACATGGGCCTTGTATAGTTGCCAAGAAACATTATTATAAAAAATAACCCAGTGCCTCTCCTTTGATCTTCCTTTTCTGCTCTGCAAACGCTTTCAGAAACATCCTGACTTCGCCACAATCAAGTTTAGTCCAACACACACGCTCAAGAACTGCACTTCAACGCTCTGTCTCCTGTCAACAATGGTGAACCATCATGTGCTATATGCCTCGTTGCTCGCTGCCTTCGAGCACTCCGTTTCGACGGCCACACACTCCGTCCTTCAGCGGACTCGGTCCACAACAACGATTGCATCACCAACAGGCCGTCAGGAAGGCTCTCACACGGGAGACTCAGTACCATCAGGCTGCGAGCGAGTTGGCATCTACATACGATGCTCTGCGGATCGTCTACCTCCCGATTTAGTGAAGGCACTAAGTATTCCCTACACCAACAACAACGACAACGATAACGGTGACCACGACCTCACTCAGACGAGGGCTTCAGCAACCCCTTACCACAATTCCACCACAATGACAGCTATTGACAGATGCGCAAAACCAACAGGCATCGACCGCCTAACGTGCGGCAGCCCCGGCATAACCATAGATTTATTTTCCATACTTCTCGTTTCAATGGTCCTACTCTTCGTAATGGGATGGCTCATCTTCCGCAGCTTCAACAAGAAACAGGATGAAGAAAAAGCAATCGAGATGCGTCCACGAGTGGATAAATACCAAAGTGCATCGAAGTCGAGACTGAAGAAGGAGGTCTGTCGTGCTAGTCAAGCAGACAAGGCAGTACAGAGCTCAATGGAAGATGATGTTCGCGATCTCTTAGAACACTATGCGGCTCGTGCTCGTTCGATACCCTTTCAGCCGGCTTGGAGAAGAGAGAGGATTAGGGAGAAGATGGAAGAATTGGCCAGACTACTTACAGAGGAATTGCCACAAGGAGCAGATGCATTTCTTGAAGGAACGGAATCAACGAATGCGTCCAGCGGCTATCCATGGTACCGTCGATCATCAATTGGATGAGTGTGTGCTGGGGATACCATTGTTATCGGGACTTCGGATGGAGAGGGAACATGGTGGATTGAGATGAGAATTGTTTTGCGAGATTGATGTATCGTATCCCTAGGTAGTCCTGCTACTCATTGAAATGTTTCCCTGAAAAGAGTCTTGCGCATTGTATGGTCGTTCATGAATAAGTCTGTGGCCATGGACACTCACGGCTAGCAGAGTTGAAGACTGTAGACTTTGAAGGTTGTCATGCCTGAGAAGAATTCCACATTTCAAGCCTTTGGAATTAGAAATTTTCCACCATCAAGGCTTTCTTGAAATGGTTTGGATGCTTCATATGCAGATCTTCTCTGCCAAAGGCCTTATTTTGATCGAACGACTATCGAAATGTGGCCTGTAAGGCAGCGGGCCTGTAGGGCTAGAAGAGTTCACCTACCAACCGTACACACTTACCAACCGTACAGCCCTATAGGGCTTGACCTAAAGCTGCTGAAGCGGGCCCTCGAAGAGCCCCGAAGATCCCCTGTAAATAGTCCCCGGAATGGTCCCCGGGGTCCTAGTTTTAGGGCATCTTTGAGGGCAGTTTCGCTAGCTTTAGGTCCAGCCCTATGAGGCTGTACGGTTGGTAGGTGTGTACGGTCGGTAGGTGAACTCTTCTAGGTCAAAGTCTTGGCATGGCGGCTGCGAATTGAAGTCCACAAACGTAGGGTCCAGACAGCTGTTCAATTCCAGACAGGCGTACAATTGCGGTTGCCTGCTCTATTCCCATTTGATGACGAGGGTTGCTCGACGACTGAATCTTGCCCCTCCTGAATTTCTCCGTCTGCTCTGCTGCCCCCTACATGTAAAGAGGCTCTCAAAATTGGGCACAAGCCACGAAGATGCGATTGGACGTGAAAGTATGCCTTGGTTCTACTGAGTCTCCAAAAGCTCAATTATTCTGCGATACAATTGCTAAATACTCCCTGGTTGCAGAGGCAGCTGTTTGCCAGGTCTGAGAGGGTCAAAGGCATTGACTTTCACCCTACAGAGTCATGGGTAGGCTTGAGCCTTCCAATCTAAGCCAGAATTGTATCGCTAACCTCCGGCAGATCCTCACTACATTATACAGCGGTATGAATTCACAGAGCGCGCCTGTGAGGGTGTTAATCGTGCATTGGAACTAATAGATCGAAGGACATGTCTACATATGGTCTTATGAGACACAAGTACGGCTGGGCAACTTCTCATGAGGACCAAAAGCTGAAAGATATACAGGCCATCGTCAAGACCTTCGAGCTTACCGATGTACCGGTACGAGCGGGGCGGTTCATCGCCCGCAAGAATTGGATTGTCTGCGGTTCAGATGACTTCCAAGTCCGAGTCTACAACTACAATACCTCTGAAAAAATCACGTCTTTTGAAGCCCACCCTGATTATATCCGCGCCATTGTTGTCCACCCTACACAGCCATTCGTTCTAACAGCTTCAGATGACATGACTATAAAATTATGGGATTGGGACAAGGGCTGGAAGTGCGTGCAGGTTTACGAAGGGCATAGTCATTATGTTATGGGCATGGCAATAAATCCAAAAGACACGAACACCTTTGCATCGGCATGTTTAGATAGGACGGTCAAGATATGGAGCTTCGGTTCAGGACATGCGAACTACACTCTGGAAGCACACGAAACGAAAGGAGTCAACCATGTCGATTACTACCCTCAATCAGACAAGCCATATCTGCTTACTACTTCAGACGACCAAACTGTGAAAATTTGGGATTATACGACCAAATCACTGATCGCGACGTTAGAAGGGCACACCAGCAATGTGTCCTTCGCCTGCTACCACCCTGAATTACCCATCATCATCTCTGGATCCGAGGACGGCACTGTCAAGATATGGCATGCAAACACGTATCGATTAGAGCAGTCGTTGACATACGGGTTAGAGCGAGCTTGGTGCGTGAGCTACCAACGCGGCAAACAAGGTATTGCTGTGGGTTTCGATGATGGTGCCGTGGTGGTGAAGATGGGCCGAGAGGAGCCAGCAGTATCAATGGACAATTCGGGAAAATTGATATGGGCACGGCATAGCGAGATTCTCTCTGCTGTTATCAAGGGCGGTGATGTAACGCTCAAGGATGGTTCTCCGATCAGCCTGCCTGCGAAAGAACTTGGAAATTGCGAAATATATCCTCAAACACTCACACATTCTCCCAACGGTCGATTCGTGTCAGTCTGCGGAGATGGTGAATATATTATCTATACCGCTCTTGCGTGGCGTAACAAGGCTTTTGGATCTGCTCAGGATTTTGCGTGGGGTGTCAATACGAAGACTAATGATTATGCGATACGAGAGTCTGCCATGACGGTCAAGATCTTCAGCAACTTCAAGGAGAAGGGTAGTGGAGTTGATGTAGGCTTCCAAGCGGAGGGTTTGAGCGGTGGTGTTTTACTTGGGGTCAAGGGTCAAGGAGGTATTGGTCTATTTGATTGGGAGACAGGTGTGCTGGTGCGGAGGATAGAAGTTGACCCGAAAGCAGTAAGTCTAGCTGTATCTGTAAAGCAATTGTGGAAGCTGACCGCATGGTTGTTAGGTCTATTGGTCCGAATCGGGCGAACTCGTCACCCTCGCCTGCGAAGAGGCCTTCTACGTCCTCCGCTTCTCTCGCGAAAACTACATCGAAGCACTTCAAGCCGGTCAAGCCGACGAAGACGGAGTCGAAGCTGCCTTCGAAGTTGTCACCGACATCAACGAATCAGTCCGCACAGGCCAATGGGTCGGCGACTGCTTCATCTACACCAACAGCACCAACCGTCTGAACTACCTCGTCGGCGACCAAACCTATACAGTCTCCCATTTCGACCAGCCCATGTACCTCCTCGGCTACCTCCCCCGCGACGGCAAAGCCTACGTCGCAGACAAAGACGTCAACGTTGTCTCCTACAACCTTTCTCTCTCCGTCGTCGAATACCAAACCCTGGTCCTCCGCGGGGACATGGACGCCGCCGCCGAAATCCTGACGGATATCGCAGACGACCAGAAAAACAAAATAGCCCGTTTCCTCGAGGGACAAGGCTACAAGGAAATGGCCCTCGAAGTCGCCACTGACCCGGAACACCGCTTCGACTTGGCCCTCGCTCTGAACAATCTCCCTATAGCCCTCGAAATCGCCCGCGAAGCAGACGTCGAACACCGCTGGAAAACAGTCGGAGATGCCGCCCTCTCCGCTTGGGATCTCGCCCTCGCGGAGGAATGTTTCACCAACGCAAAGGATATGGGATCCCTCCTCCTCCTCCACACAGCCACCAACAACGCCGACGGCCTCCGCAATCTAGTTTCGCAAGCCGACACCGCGGCATCGCATAACATCGCATTTACATGCCTATGGCACCTCGCCGATTTAAACGGCTGCATCGACCTCCTCGTCCGCACAAACAGATTAGCGGAAGCGGTCCTGTTCGCGCAGACATATAAACCTAGTCGGTGTAGGGAGATTGTGGGATTATGGAAAGCGGCGCTGGAGGAGGGCGGGAAGGGGAAGATTAGTAGGATGTTAGGGGTGCCGCCATCTTCTGAGGAGGAGGGAGTGGGGGATGTGGAGTTGTTCCCGGAGTGGGATGAGTGGTTGAGGTTGGAGAGGGAGGGGAAGAGTGCGCTGGTGGATGTTAGTGAGGATGTTGATGGGGAGGTGGAGGGGGATGAGGAGGTGGAGGCTGAGGTTTAGGTCCTTCTTTTTGCGTTTTCAATGGAGTGGGAAGGAAAATTTAGATACCGTGGGAATGAGTAATAAATCACGAGTACAGACCGACCGCATGAAACTCATCAGGGGGACATCCGACGGAGAAAACAACTTAGACTGGTCACACGCTCCACGCCATACCTGCACATATCTAATATCAACATATCTCTTTCAACAGCAAAACCAGACCCCACAACATCACCCTCTTTGTCTTATACGACCACAATAACCCCCATACCACGGCCCCCATCCTCAGTCCCTTCCTCCATCCAACCTTCTCCCCATTCCTCCACTCTCTCTAACTCCAATCTCCCACCTCAGTCACCAATTTCCCCCTTACAACCTACAGCTTGCCAACATCTACCACGCCCCACTCCTCATGGAACTTACTCATTCACTCACTCAGCTAACCACAATACTCGCTTTCCACTCCCTTTCTCACTCTCCTCCCCCTTTCTTACTCTTTTCTGCCTTCCTTACTCTGAGTACATATACTCGATACGTATATACGCAAAAGTGGAGAAAAGATAAGAGAGAAAGAAATAGAGGAGAGGGAAAAAATCAAAAAGAAAGGGGGACAAAGGAAAGAAAGGAGAGGAAAAGAGAAGTAAAAAGGAGAGAAGAGAAGAGGAGAGAGGATAGGAGTCCACAAAGGAAAGCAAAAGGAAGAGTAAAGTAGACCATCTTCTTGTACAAAACATAGCTATCAAGTATCAGATGGAACGGGCGGCAGTCATATATATACGTGTACGTATGTGATGTATGCAGGAGAGAAGAGAAAGGAAGGGAAGAGAGAGTAGAGACGGGGGGTAAGAAGGGAAAAGGAGGCGAGATCCCAAATTTTTTCTCTCTCTTTCTTTTTTTTCTTCATTTCCATTGATGAAAGGTGATGGCACGTGGGATGTGGATGTTTTAGTCTGTTCTGAAGACATTATGACGGAAAAAGCTTTGGCGGTGACTTTATAATAGTATATGAAGACTGTATTGTAGATACTGTTATGTCTAGTGGTATTCAGGGACTGGAGCTGGGTAGATTGCCAGCACATTGCACGCTCAAGGGGCTTTCGCGCCTTTGGGTTTTGTGGTGTTACTGTACTCCAATTTGGTGTTTGTTTTCAGCGTTGGTGATAGAACCCCGATTGAGTCGTTGCGTGCATGGGATGTGCGAGGTGGGCAGTGGTATGGGTGCGGTTCTGAATTGGGATGGGGCGGATGATGGATGAGAGGAACAGGATTCAACATACCGTGCGATGGGTAGGATGTGAGTGAGGTAGTTGATCTTGTATGGCTGACGGGGAGAGGTGTGGGAGGACAAAGAGTTGGGGTTCTGGTCTGGTGGACAGGTAGTAGCTTTTGCGTATTTGCTTCGTCAAAAGGTGATATGTTTTTTATGTCGAGACGGTACCATTGCTTCGTCTACCACTCACACTCCTTCGATGCTTGCTTTCTTCCCTCTCCTGACGTATACTCGCGCATACTTAGTATGCCCTCCCATCAAAGTTGCTTGCAGCCCAGTTGAGATCATCTTCACACCATCTTTGATCTTCGCCATCCGACCTGCCTGACATGGTCTGATTCTTTAAAGAGCCTCTTTGCATGGAGAGGGCAGCAAAGTAGGCGTGGTGGGGGCGGAAGCGAAGCCGCCGATCCCACGCACGCTAATGCGTTTGGGGGTTCCCCTGCTCTTACCTTCGTTCTTCCATTCCCTTGACATTAACCACTCCCCGACCCACCTCTAAACAGAGAACAACCACCTTATACAACGCTCAATCTTAGACAACAACAAGCAACCTGATGTAAGTTAGATCAATCCGAGTACTTTAGACACTATACTAATATATATAGACCATTTGGTCGACTCCCTCCATAAGCTGATGATGACCACCCCCGCCATGAATTCCTGTAAGTTCTCCATACTGTAAAATAATACTTGCTGCTAATATACTGCTTAGTCCTTCAAAACCTAGTCTATCCTGTCGGCCTGACAGTCCTCGGTGTCCTGGGAAACAAGTACTATGTCGGAGGTCAAATCAAAGACGAGATCAAGGGTGTAAAGACGGAGATGGGCGATGAGATCAAAGGTGTGAAGACGGAGATGGGTATTCGCTTCGATGCTGTGAACGTAAAATTCAAAGATGTCAAAACAGACATCAAGGAAGACATCAAAGAGCATTGCAAGGAACTGAAAGCTGAGCTCAAGGAGCACACCAAAGAGATAAAGCATGATGTCAGACACCTTTTGGCGAATCAGA
Organism: Cladonia metacorallifera KoLRI002260; assembly: GCA_000482085.2. Lineage (NCBI taxonomy): Eukaryota > Fungi > Ascomycota > Lecanoromycetes > Lecanorales > Cladoniaceae > Cladonia > Cladonia metacorallifera. Next base: position 194,624 of record KI911120.1, on the reverse strand, counting down.
TTGCTCTCCAGACGGCACACGAGGTCTGTGTGGGCCAGAAGCTTGTTATGGATAAGCAGAGATGAGTCTGATGAACCAGGGAATTTGCTTTTGCTTTACTACACTAGATACCCTACGGGTTTTAAACCCCATTGCTATAGACAGAACTGTTAACAAGGCTGCCGCTCTTCACGGGAGAAAATTTGATATGGGCAATCAGCTTCACAAGGCTATCAGGTGTCACGAATTTGGACTAGAATGCTGTAGAACAGTAGAGGAAGATTCAGGCGCGAGACGAGAAATGACGCTCGTGAGATTTAGTATGAAAATGATAGGCAGCGAAGCCGAAGCCAAGAGATGCTTCAGCATAGATGCCTGGGCCCAGTGTGAGGAAAAGGTTTGAGTTGCTGTGCACAGACATGAGAGAAGCACGGATCTCTAATGCTGAGGCCTGGTCAAGATTGGCGCGCTTCTGCTTTCCATGCTCGGGCAGGTGATGATGTCGAGGAGGTGGATCGAGCAGCAATTGGTATGTGGGGCGAGGATACGTGTCTCTTGCATTGTGAGAATGTGGAAGAGCCGGAGATATATGCTACCAGTGCATTAGGTGTGCTCCAGTCGGAGAGAAAGAGTGGACAATAAATTAGCGGGGAAGAGAGCGGAAGGGAAAGTCATGCATGCAGCACGTGGGCGATCTGATCCACCAGAGGTGACTGTGCATTGTCTGTATAGAAGTAGAAGTGTGGTAGTAGACTTCCAGTTGAGTGAATGGTCAGTGCCATAAGTGTACGATTGCCGAGGAGGATTGATTACCTTAAGGATTATGGGCGTGTATTCCTTAAGGTCGGTAGGTGGACTTGAGCTGGCCGAGGAGGGTGAGGCATCATCCAGCATTCAGCAGCATCCATCATAAAGCTCGGTCAATTGGTCGATCTACTTTAGTAGTACCCGTCCGTTCAGCAACGTGGCTACCCGACATTCCGTCTTGCATGATCAAGCTTGAGATTTGAGAGAGCCATTTGTGCTGCGTGTCCGTGTCCTGTAACATTATACACTTTGCGCACGCCGTATGTCCACTTTCCGGGGCCTTGGACCTCCAATCGATGTACGTATTTTCTTTTTTGTTTCACTTCTGGAGGCACATGTACTGCACGTCCTGGGGTAAGGACATTGGGCTATTGGTTAGGATGCATCATGTATCCATTACCTGGTAGACATGGATGCGAAGGAGGGGCTGTTTCCCTTCACACACTCCTCGCTTCCATTCTGTGCCTTGCGGTAGTCGTAGAGCGGGTGGAAAGTGTGGAGAGGACCGGAAGCATTGGCAATGCGTACTGTGGACGGGCGTCAGGCAGGGAGGTACAGCTCAGTGACCCTGTGTCCAGGTGGTTTTGGGCCGTGTCTCTAGGTTTCAGACGAACAAGTGCCTGCCTACACCCCTACACCTAGGGCAAACTGACGGACTACCTAGAAGTACGCCTAGGTAAGGTAAGGGTGACACGGGATGGCGTACTCCGTATACTACCTAATAGTATACAAAGTATCAAAGTATGCTGGGAGTTGTTGTGCTCATACTTTCCAAGGCCCTAGGTACTCGGTATAACATGATATGAGTGGAACGATCTGGCCCTTGCAATTTGACGCGCATGTGCATGTGCATGTGCATTATGCATCGTGGATTGTGCATCAGGGCGTCAGGGTCTTAGCGCCAAGCTCCAGATAGTAAGTCGTAATTTAAGGTGAGCCTTATTTTAGTGAGATAGTATGGTATGGAAAAACGTGTTCAGGAGGGGAAAACGAAAAGAGTTAGTGGGTGCCAGACTCGTGGCAGCCCGCGCTCTTGCAAGCCACCCTTTCCACGTGGACCTCTATCACACCATCCCTCCCCGACCAAACCTTGTGCCATTGTCCACTGAAACGCACTTTAGCACTCTCCCCACCCAAAGACCCCGGAAGATCTTCATTTGTCACGACTTTCGGACCTGTGTGCGCGCGCAAGCCCTGTGAAATTTGTTTCCCCCTCCTTGCACAATGCTATCGCTCTCACCTGTGGCGAGATTGTTGTCGCACGTCCCCCTGAGCGCAAAATCTATCATATGTGTAGATCATCTTACGAAATGGCCATCATACCCCTTGTACTACGGATTTAATTCCATACTGGTCAAACGCCTCCTCATGCTAAAAAGCCTGTTGTTTCCACTGGTTCCTTGGGGAAATAATGGACCCGGATTTAAGAATTTAAGAGAGGTCATGCTGCTGCCCCAGGGTCGATCAACGCTTCATCCTCGATTCCGCGGCTTGGTCACCACCCCTTATTGGTCGGGGTCTATGGCTTAAGCATACTTCGTAATTGCACACCTTGCTTGTGCGCACTCTCACTCTGGCCCCGGCGCACATGCTAGCCGGCTGACACAGGATAATGTGCTGTCAGGAAATGAGGTGATTCCTTTTTTCTGTCCAACGGAATCCACTGAGGTGCGCTGAATTGGGTTTTCCTCTTGGTGTATTCTCTATGCGCTCATCCACGTTCGGGCATCCTAACCGTAAGCTAAACAGTCCTTTGTTGAAGCATTGGAAATCGCCCGCTAGAGCCCTGATGTAACGGTGTTGGCGCCGATATTTGTGGACAAAGCATTCTGAAACCCGGGTTGCCAGCGTCCGTGGCACGCTTCCCAAAAGCCATAAAACGTACGCCTTCGTGCTTGGTATGTATGTTTCAACCACGCGGCGGTGTGCTGCATGTTTGGTTTCAATAGTCGCTACATCTGATGCTGACTGTGCCTCGTGCGCGGCGTGCTCCGGCGTTTATGGAGCCCTAGCAATCGCGAACGGTTTCCTCAATGCTCGACTCCACCACAATGATTCGTCGTCGTTTCACCTTTTAGTATCATTTATCATTGCTGTCATGTGGTTGCTTGCCGTATCTGGACGTCCATAGGGCCTGGTGATATCCTTAGTGACGACCCCTAGTGACCCTTATCTTGCGTTTCTGGCCTGTGATTAGTATAGTGTTGTACGGAGTACAGCGCGGAATTGGGGAGGCCACCAAATTGTGGCCGGGAAAGTAGTCTCGAGAGCATATTGGTGGAAAATCGATGCAATTTATCTTCGGCCATTTAGAAAGAGGTCGCACAAAGCTCGGACTTGCACGTGGAGGATTGGGGGTTTCGAGAAGCCAAGGGGCTTGCATATACCGGTTATTCTTTTTTCCCTAGATGTGTTCTCAGGCATTTCCAGGGAGTTATGCTGGATCGCATTGGGAGTGGAGCGCATTGCATTGCATTGCATTGCATGGCATGGCATGATCGATGAAGCCCGGAGGATCCTAAAACGTGCGCGCAATGTATCCATGAACCTGGATACCCAATAGTCTTCAAGACTCGGATGTGGTACCATGAGGACAGGTATCAGACTCTGATTCAACCTCAGCCTCAGCAAACACAAGGCTTCATAATTTGATCCGAGGCCTGGGTTGTAGAAGTAGCCTGTCCGTGTAGCCTGTCCGCAGGCTCCTGAATAGGTCCAAGTATTTTTCGAACGGCGGTAATACTTCTAGCAGTAGCAATTGATCACCAGGGCTAGAGCTAGAAGTAGGTAGAAAAGGACGGTAGTACATGAGGCGCTAGTCAAATAACCTTTTTGCCCACAAAGGACTTCGCAGGCCACGACAAACCCCACGATTGCTGCTACCTTGTCATGTAGTTAGGTAGCTAAGTAATTAAATACGACCAGTGGTAGTAAGTTGCTACTTCTAGAAGCAAGAGGATTTCCATCACATTCCTGCCAGCGATAACGGATAACGGTCGTCTCCACAAAAGCAATGCATTGCGGATCTCTTGTTGTCTCTCATGCCCGGACGCAGCATGGCGCAGAAAACAAACACAATGAGAAAAGGACCAGGAGGCTGGGCTGACATCACAGGGCGATTGATGGGGGCCGGGAGTTGGAGCCTTGCCGTTGTAATGGTTAGACTGGTTTCTGGGTGCAGGGAATCTTCATGCAGCGTCTGGACTGCCCACCAATAACGTTGTATCAGCCATGCCTGATGCCTTAGCGGCGTGTGGGCCATGCAAGATCCCTGCGCCCTCGTGTCTTGCCGATCAGAATCTGACACAAGGGGTGACGCTGGCCTAAAAAGCCCTCTTTTGTCATTTGCCTCCTCTCTCACTTCTACTCTCCTTCACCACTAACTCATCACTCTTCCTATCCTTTTTCGCCCCCCGTCAGATTTCAATGCCCCTGCGCATAGTCGTGCCTTTTATTATCCAGGCGCGTAAGGGTACTCCTATGTGTAGACTGTAGACTGTAGACCTTGCATCATCCATCAAATTTCTCTCCTCTCTCTCCTTGGGCCTTGCAGTGTGGGATCTCGGTTGTCGCGGGATTCGTACTGTACTTTAGTATTATTTCCCTTAGTCCTAGGTGTAGATACCAGGTTAGTGCAGCTGCAACGTGAAAAAATAAAGGTCCACACCCACTAGCTTGCCTGACTATCACCACTACCACCCTTAAGCCCAACTCACCGAAGTCAGCATCATCTCCAACCGTCCATGATCCCAGATTTGACTCATCTTTTGCCTTCCAACCAAGGTCACCTTATCCCTATTGCTTATTATTGCGCTCCCACGAAATTGGCCTCCGTCTCTCCGTCGACTATCTTCCCTCTAGAAATACCAAACTTGTCTAAAGCCTCTAGGCACTTCTAAGCTTCAAAGTGCCGTCCAGCCTAAACTCTTTTTGCGCCTTGCTTGTCATCAGTCACCACTTTTACACACAGCGACCGAGCTGGCGCTGTGGATACGGCCAAATTGCCTTACATGACGGGTATGTCATCTTCCAATCTTTTCCCTGAGCCTCATCCGTACCTATACAACTATCACCCTCACTACAACACAACACATTACCACCACCATCAGATGCAGATCTCCTCCTGCTCAAAGTAACCGCTGATCCAGAACACACAGAAAACGCTCCTCAGCCTATCGCCTCTCACCCTCCGATAACACAGCGCCAGTCCCCACCTACGTACCCTCCAGCCTCCACCCGAGACTCCGAGAACAACACAAACTCAACTACCGGCCACCAGGCCAGGCACAATAGACTGTCCATAGCTGCCATCGCTAGGGAGAAAACAAACGCTGCTCTCGCCAATCTCTCTGCTGGCGTGCGTCCCAAAACATCTCAAGCTTCACTACACTCTTCGTCCTCCTCGTCTAACAGCTTGTTCAAGCAGACGTCTGCCGTTGTACCGCCTACCGAGAACACCTCTATAAAACAAAAGGGCTACTTCGGCATCCCACCGGCCCGTACGGAACCAGACTCCGGCACCTCACCGTCGGTAGCACAAAGCCCGGGAGCTGAAGGGTCAGGTCAGCCAGCTGGTTTGGGCTCCCTATCGCAGGATCGGCGTCGACTCCTCGAAAGGACGCCGTCGCCTTCCCTCCGCACCCGCCCCTCACCACCTCCAGAATCTCCTCAGCAAGCAGCCCAAAACAAGATGCATCAAACATCTTCAAGGCTTCTCCGTATGACGGATGAAGAGAGACCGTTTACCCGAGATTTCGAGGACCTCTTCTCCACATTGATGGTCAGCTTACCATTGACTGCTCATCGAGTACGCTTTCAAAAGATTGACCATACATTTACGTCGGAAGAGGCGATCAACAACCTCGGGTCTCTGAAGTTTTCACAATCCAACCGAATGCCAGATCCTAAGGATCCTTCAAGGATTGTGACCACTACAACTACGACTACATTTTCAATGGCGAAGGAAATGGCACGATCGGTTTGTCAGCGCTTCATGGACGCTCGCTTTGTAGAGCCAGCAGATGCTAAACCAATGACTAACTTCCCTCTCAAGAACGCTGTTTGGCAGCTGACACCGAAAGGCATGCATGTGTTGACAAGGTTCTGTCAGCGCAACGGAATCAATCAGAGGCATGTGTTGGATGTACTGGACAGTCAACGTAATACAATGCAATTGGTCATTCTGGAGAGAGACGGGGGCACAGACAAGCTGTCGCATGATCGTGCGACAATAGAAGTCATCTTTCGACGATTCGCCGGTCAGGATGGACCCAACGTTAAGACCAGTACCTCAGCTTCGGACAACGATTCCTTGAGTGATTATTACAATGGTTTGATAGGAGTGAAAATGGCAAGGGAAAGGAAGATTCTGGACCGTCTGGTTATCAACACGTTTACAGGCAAAGCAGCCGTTGACTGGCTGATGGATTGCTGCACGACGGTGGATCGCAGAGAGGTTTATGAGATTGCTGAGCTGTTCGTCCAGCATGGGCTGATATGGGCCGTGGTAGAGGACAAAGTCTACGCTCATCAGAACTCTGGCGCCTCAAGATTCCAGCCAACGAAAAATGCCATCTACGGTTTGACGGAAAAGGGTCAACGACTTGCAGGATGGAATGGTGGAAGGGAGAGCCCAAACGGCGATGCTAGAGTTGAAGCTGCGACTACCGCTCGAGCCACGGGCAAGAACCAACCAAGAGACTCCAACAACAACCGCCTGAATATCATCGTCAATGATCCTGCATTAAGATTACTCTTCAGGGAATTCTTACGGGATACACACTGCGAAGAGAACCTTGCGTTCTACCTAGAGGTCAGGGATTTTACAAGAAGTTACGATACCTCTGAGAGAGCAAAAGCATTCAACCGCCTGGATGCAATCCGAGAAAACTTAGCGGCTGCATACGGTAGGCCATCCCACTTACCTAAATTGTTGCCATAATACTAATATGTCTTAGGCCTATACAACGCTTTTCTGGCGCCCGGCTCACCGTGCGAGCTCAATATCGATCACAACCTACGCAACAGCCTGGCTGGACGCATGACTAGGGCGGTGGGCGACGACGATTCGCTGTTGAAGAGCTTGCAAGAAGTCGTGGGTCTGTTTAGGGAAGCACAAACGTCAGTGTTTAAATTGATGTCTAGCGTAAGCAGGCCCTTCTTTGTAGACTTGCAGGCATGGAAGAGTGCCAGCTAATGATGACATGCAGGACTCCGTCCCGAAGTTTCTCAAGGAGCCGAAGTATGCCGCAGTCCTAGCGCAACACAACTTCGACCATGCCGTCGCACAGGCCAGTCATAACGGATCATCACAAATGGTTCTACCCGAGCGATCCAGGAGCAAAACGACGCGTGAGCGAGAGCGGGAGCTTCGGAGTTCATAATGGTGATCAATGATCGACCCTAATATGCATATGCACGAGTCTCGAGTTTTTCCGTTTGGTACGGGCACTCATGCATGCAGGGAGGCCGAGGGTGATTTCAAATCATCAAATCACTCAGACACCTGCAACAACACCTGCAATACTTGGCGCATATTCGACACTACCTGTTACACTATCAGTCCACTACTGCCACTACCTCTTCGTCGATCCCACCGTCTCAGAACTTATTGACGTCCGTCGGCCGACACTTGTACCGAGACCGTACCCAAACTATACCCGCTCACAAAGTGTTGGATCACTACTCGATTTTGGGATCATCGTATCAGGTTATAGGATATCCATTGGCGTTACAAAAAGTACGGGAGGCAGCCAGTGGGCGCTCATTCGCTTCGCGTTCTCTGGACACGCCTTACTATCAGGATATGCATGGAACTGGAGTTGTTATTGGTCCTGTCTTTCATCGATAGAGACCTTTTCCGTGACGAGTTTTATGGATTGCATTGATTCCTTCTCTTGCGGATATTATTCAATTATGCATGCATGCATGGCGATGGTTCAGCAGGCTATTTTCCATCCACCATTCATGCCTTTCTTTATTGTCCAACCATTGCATCATTTGGATAGGGTTGTGGGGGGCCGGAAGCCTGCATTGTCGTAGGTATAGGTATTGAACTCGACGAGAGCATTGTGTATATTGGGTTTAGAAAGCATACAAACACTTCCACTCAACTGGACTACGCAAGTCCAGTGTGGATGCTTTGATCATCAATCCCAAATCTGCTTCTATTTCCTGGTAGTATTGTAAAGAGGTGATGAACGACTAGGATGAATAAATGTAGTACGTTGGACTTGACCAATACTGGCGAATCGCGTCGCGTAGTTGCCCACGCGTGCCTCGTGCAACCGCTTTAGATAGCGCCCCTCGAGTTCCTTATCACCATCATCATCACCAGAACTCAATTCACTTGCCAATCGTTACTCCCACCGAGTCCTCCTCTTCTATCTGAGGTTCTCCATCTCAGCAAATGACATCTCTCGACCCATCTCTGCCAGCCGCTAAGAGGCGCAAGACCAATCCCACTACATTTGCGAATGCAGATGAGGTTGATCTACCATTACCCTTTCACTCTCGCATCTTACGAACAGTCAAGCAAGCTGTCTACGGCAAAGCGAGGACCCATGCCTTCAAGGAAGAGATGAAGGAGGTTGATGAATTTCCTGTTAGGCCTAGGAGTGTCAAAAGTACGCCAAAGAAGGAGCGGCTAGCGAAGGAGAGTCCTGAGGCGAATAGGACAGGAAGATCCAGAGATAACGACGTGGATGGAGGTTCAACAAGGGATACAGGTGCTCGTGGAGATGGACTTTCTAAGAAGCAGAAGATTGCGGAGAAGAAGCTGAGGAATACGAACGAAGACAGGGTTGGGGAGGAGGAGGACAGAACGCCCACAGAAAGTCCAAAAAAGAAGAGGAAGAAACTCAAGGGATATGTATGGCTTGATGAAATTGATGACCCCACTCAAGAAGACAATGAAGGTGATGTTGCTGGACAAAACGAGGAAAGAAATGACAAAATGGACACTGATGGAGACGAACAAGACCACGCGCATACGGAACATGGCTCTGACGCTGAGGGATCAATACGTGCTAGCGGCAGATTGAAAAGACCAACGAGGAAGTCTGTAGCTAGGAGAGAAGAGAACAGGAGCAGGGATGCTATGGCTACGTCAGCTTCACTGCGGAAGGGAAAGCTGAAGGTGGAGGGCAACACGACGGAGAAGGGTAACGGAAAGCCTACGAGTGCCCCACGGCAGAGTATTGATCCTCAATCCGGGAGGACTGAAATTGCGCATGTCGGCGCTGTCACTACATCGAACTCTCGAAGAAAGAGTGACATTCATGCTCAGGAGGACCAATCTACGCTTGTGGATGCCGTTAAGACAGCGATTGACCACAGAGGACAAGGGAAACGAGCAAGCAAAAAGGAGACTGAACGTGTGGAAGTAAGGCGAGATGTTGTGGATGATGGGGACGGAGACCGTGGGGATACCATGGATACGGAGGACTCTCCGGATGAGCTCAACCAAGATAGTCTTGGAGAGGAATTGGATATTGCAGAGGTACCCATCAGCAAGGGAAGGAGAAAACGTAGCAAAGCGGCTCCTGCAGCTACTGGCGAAGAGTCTCCAATCCTGGGAGCAGTCCGAGATCCTGCCACTCATGCTTCACCGCAGTCCGACGCCGAAGACTCACTCGAAAGCCACACCTCAGAACTGAAGCAATGGATGTCCCAGGACCACAGAGCCTTAACAGAGCTAAAGACCCACATCCTCTCCGGCCTCACAGGGCAACGCCGCCTCCCGCTCGTCAGCCTTTCATCCCCCTATCAAAAGGTCCACCAACTCGTCTCGCAAACCGTCCTCGCTGGCGAAGGCAATTCTATGCTCATAATCGGCTCCCGAGGAACCGGCAAGACAACTCTCATAGAATCCGTGATCTCAGACCTAGGAGCCTCCCACCAGGACGACTTCCATGTCGTCCGTCTCAACGGCTTTATCCACACAGACGACAAGCTCGCCCTCCGCGAGATATGGCGCCAACTGGGTCGCGAAATGGACGTCGACAGCGACGACCTTGGCGGCAGCCGAAGCAGCTATGCAGACACACTGACCTCCCTCCTTGCTCTCCTTACCCATTCTGCTGTCTCAGAAGACTACGATCAACCGGCAACGACGAAGTCCAAATCCATCATCTTCATGCTTGACGAATTCCACCTGTTCACCACCCACCCCCGCCAAACTCTCCTCTACAACCTCCTCGACACTGCACAATCCCACGCCGCTCCCATCTGCGTCCTCGGGCTTACTACGAACCTTGCCGTTTCTGACGCGCTTGAGAAAAGAGTCAAATCCCGGTTTTCGCAGCGATATGTGCATCTCTCCCTGCCACGTACCTTTACTGAGTTCAGGGAGATTTGCCAGAAAGCGCTGGAATATCATCCTTCCCATGATGATCTGCTGAAGAAGAAGAAGGGCAAGACTGATCTGCAACACCTGTCAAGATTATGGAACACGTACATCCACCATCTCCTCTCCACAACCGAATTATCCACCCTCCTCCACTCCATCTATACAACCCAAAAATCGATCCCAGCCTTCTTCTCCTCAGCCCTCCTACCAATCTCCTCGCTCTCCCCCTCCAACCCCCTTCCCACCCCTCTATCCTTTTCCGCCCCCGCAACATCCACTCAACCCCTCCTCTCTCCCCCGGACTCCCCCCAGCTGGCCCTCCTCCCCGCTCTCAGCACCCTTCAACTCTCTCTCCTCATCGCCGCGGCCCGCTTAGAAACCATCTACGAAACTACGCTACCCGGTTTCGAAGTCGTCTATGAGGAATATGTCGCCCTGGCTTCTAAAGCCAAGGTGAAGAGCGGAGTAGGTGGGCTGGTTGGTGGAGCTGCCGGGAGGGTGTGGGGGAAACAGGTGGCGAAGGGGGCGTGGGAGGGACTTGTTAAGTTTGGGATGGTGGGGGAAAAGGAGGGGAGAGGGGGGAGGGGGATGTGTGAGGTGGGATTGGGAGAGATTGGGAATTGGGTGGAGGGTGAGGGGAGGGGTATTGTTGGTGGCGCAGGGTTGGGAAGGTGGTGTAGGGAGATTTGATATGATCTATGGACTGTGAGATGAGAGTGGGTTATGTATGATGGGTCTCTAGGCATCAGCCCTGCAAGGCTGAATGGTTTATAAGTGTGGTGCGGTTGACCCTTCTACTCACCCCCAGCTTACCTCACCACCACATCAGCCAGCTATCCGTCCATCTAAAATACCATGGTGGCGTGAATCTTCGAGACTATATCGTGCGCGCAACAGATAGATAAAGTGCAACTGAGTCATGCCTTGAAGCTCGCTTGAAGTTTACGTTGTAGCCTGGAAGTGAGGCTGAACGCTAAGCGAAGTACTCATATATCTTGGGGAAGGAGCGAGGTATGCGCTCATCTTTATATGTTTATGACTACCCGAAAATTCACATGACTCACATTCGTTTCACATGTACAATCTCATCAACACCCTTTGCATCTACCCCGCTCAACACACAAAGATTCTACTTTCATCTATCTAGACAGTTCACCTCTACATTTACGACGATCTAGAGCAGCGTGGACAGTAAATATGTCGGTAGTAAGTTCTGCCTTCATACTCTCTTTAAATACTAATCCAAGACTGCAATAACTCTTACATACCCTAGCGATTACTAATTTGGTACAGCTATGCAAGGAATTTGTCAACTATCCTCACCCTCATCAATCATATCAGAGGTTTGTTGCAGATGGCGTGCGTCCCTGTTACAAACCGCGGACCAAGGGGTCACCCTATTGTTGGCAACATTCAGAAATGTTACGCGAGGCGGCCAAGGCACTGAACACCAGCGGAGACTTGCTGAACGAAGCACTTTTACTTCACCTCACGCGCCCACTCAGCATGACTGGGAAGAAGAAAACATCCGCCATGCACATGCTGAAAGGCTTGGAAGTCTCGGAACAGAGCTTCTCTCTTGGTGCCTTGGAGCAACCAGTGGAGATCATTCAAAGTATCATCTCCGAGCTGAGTCTAGGTGATCTTCAGAATTTCAAAGCCATAAACCGCCGCTCGCGTTCTATGGTAGTTTGGAATCAAGAGTACCGGAATGTCATCACTTATGCTCCCGAAGTGGTCTCCGCTCTTTTCAAGACCGAGTTAGACTCAGCATTTTCGCTCAATCACATCCACGACGTCCTGACGCATGATCGATGCGTGCTTTGTAATCGTTTCGGTGGCTACGTCTTCCTTCCCGGACTTCAACGGTGCTGCGAGCGCTGTGCCCGTTACGACCCTGAGCTTATACCCATTAGCCTGGGTGACCCTACAAAGCACAGTAGAAGTTCTGTCCGAAGCCGAAGAACGAGAGTACCGATGATGCTGTGGACCGTTGGCGATCCAATGACCGACCTTCCACGGGAGAGATTGAGGTTCTTACAATTGAACCCGGAGACTCCTACGGAGACCCCGGAAAAGGAGTATCTTGTCAGCTCAGCAGCCGCAGCAAGGCTTGGGATAGCTCCAAACAGTTCTTCGGGACCTGTTCGTATGCCATGTACTGGGAATCACAAGTATACTTGGCGTCAGACAACTGTGCCAATGCCTCACCTGGACTCGAGGACCCAGATCCCCAATAGGGGCTACCGCTGCAAAGGCTGTACACGAGCAGAACACTACGGAGGTACATCTTGGTGGGATGGGCGAATTGGCTGTAGAGGATGTCAGCGTTCGTTGCCGAATGGAGTTGACGTTGATCAGATATATGATAACCCTGTGCCACGGCGCCTGATCAACTGCCACGAACAAGAAGATTGGAATGGCTCAGAAGGTGTCATTTCCTGCAGATTGCACACCGCAAGTCGCAGGCTATACACAGCAGATGAGATGCTCATCCACGTGGCAGGATGCGGTGAAGCGCAGTCACTTTTGGAGGACTTGGCGTTGCTTGCTCAGGCGCCTGAGCAGAAGCGTAAGACTAAGCCGCGCTGGGTTATGAGTTATAAGACATACTGATGGGCCGGACGTGGTGGGATCGATGGAAATCCAGGTGGGAACGATTAATGCGCTTTTCAAGACGATAAATGACCAAGGATGATGAAAATGATACCTGATTATCTTCCGCGTAAAGGCGAGAAGGGTGTTTATAGCATACATAGCATTCTCATGCTTTCATGCTCACGGTAGCTCGAGGTGCAGATCCAACAGAGAATGCTTTTTAGATCATCAGGAAGCTATGCAATAGCGTACAACATACACTCGCCATCTGGCGCCTCAGTGAGCATGGGTGGAGCGTACCAGCAATCTCATACTTATGAAAGGGATGTAGCAGCTTCATGAACAGGCTCTCTGAAGAAAACATCAAGTTAAGCGGCCGTTAAAACTTTGTCATTATCAACATGCATGCTGCATTGAGCTGCCACCAGCTGACGACATATGTATCCCCAAAGACGACGCATAGGTACTTATTGAGTTAACAATTGAATTATATAAAAACCGAAAAGGATCCACAATTCGAAGCCAAGACTTGTGTAACTTTTTTCACATGCCTACTTGCCTTCCCACATGTGAACTGAAACTAATTCTTTTACAGCCCCATTAACATCCATTCACAAACGCATAGTCTTCTTTCACATTCATATATACATATATATATATATATACACTCACAAAGCCTCCCTACAGAAGGATATTTCAGCAGCACACAACCTCCACAACAAAACCTACTTTTTTGGACACCCACCCATCGCCTCGCCAAAAGTAACAACAACACTCCTTAAGACCCTACATAGTAACCAACCTACCTCCTCTAGTGCGAAAAAAATGAGTACCACGCCCCAACAACAACCTGCCAACAAATTTCTGGTCGTATGCGGCGCAACGAACGCTGCGCCCGATAGCCGGCTTTTCAATAATTTCCTGGGTTTTGGTCGCGCTTTGAGAATCCTGGGTGTGGAAAATGGAGAGTTTTGGAGTTGTTTCCCGCTTCAAGAGTACTTCGAAGATGGGCATCATGACAGTGTTAAATTCGGAAAACGGGGGACGAGTGGTCAGGACTCCCTAGTAGGGCAGGAAAACAAGGAGATTTTCACCAAAGCTGAATTCTACAATGGAGAGAAGAGGTTCTGGGAGCAAGTTTCTGGTGATCGCGTCGACCGGTTGGCTGACGAGGTCTTGAGGTATATGGAAAGTCAGGGTAAGGAGCTGGTAGCAGGGGATATATTCAACATAATCCTTATCGGTCGTGGAACAGAGGAAGGGACTACTAGCATGGCGGGTAAGATCCCGGAAGCTAAAGATCTAGCAAAGGTCATAGACACTTTCAGGCCTGGAGTGAGAGTGAATGTGGTTGTGCAGAGCTGCGATCCCGGTATCTTCATGGATAAGATCAGTGCGAAAAAGGAAAGAAAGAGGTTCATCCATACTTTCATCATGTGTGATGATTGGTCTTGGGCGGCTCAGATATCTCCTAGTGGAAGATTTCCACATTCTGTTTTCAGTGGTGTCTTCTTGCGCAATCTCGGCCTTGTTGGGGTAGGGGAGGGGACTGACTGGACTTAGAAGAGCATATTAATTTCTTGAAGCTAGATACTTCTGATATCGCCCTCATTGTCAGGTTCCTCGATGTGCTTTTTGCAGACTTTGTCGATCGAACTTTCTCTCAACCACCCACCGCCACCAATCTGGCTCGCCGTATCATTACTCCATCATCGACTACCATGACACGGCCAGGCCTCCCACAACAGAACATCCCATGGCAGCATGTGCAGAATGCTGTGGAGTGCATAACTGCTGAATTAGATCTTGCAGGCGACTCGGGCGGTGAAAAAGATGCAGCTCTGATCCAGGCTGCTACGAGCTCAAAGTATCGTTTCGAAAATGGGAACATGTCAAAAGAACGCTACTAACAGCGCCAAGCGGAAATTCTCAGGGCTTTGAGATGGAGGTTCCGCATCCAGGAGTGTCTCTACTTCGTCATGGAGGCGTTAGGTAACAAAGATCTCGTGGATTTCGATTTAGCTTTCCGGTATCCAACGTACCGTGCAGTGAAGGAGGATCTCAGAGTCCCCGTAATTGTTGAAATGCTGAAAAGCTTTGACATAGTCCAAGAATGCTGTCATCCAGACCCAGGGCATATGGAGGGTCGATTCTTCTCACCCGTCTCCTGGTTGGCTACCGTCATTGTTCGAAGCTCGACTGACCTGGGACGAACTATGTCGTATTTGATGACGACTGGGTTGTTGGGGAAAGTCAACATGGAGTACCTCAACTCGATTGAGCCCGAAGAGCTCGAAGATGTCGACTTCAGTAAGCCGCTGCATCCTCCTATCATGGAGGCATCGTTGCTGCCCCAGATTGGGTTTTGGCTCCCTCAAGGTAGTGATAAGTCAGTAGAGAGCCAGACTTGGGGGAGAGCGGTGGGAAGATACAACAGGATCAAGAAAAGTTTTGAGCAATTCTTTGGCGAGGGTTCGTGGGGGACTGATGATTTGATTCAGGAGAGTCTTGTGGGTTTGGCGACATCTTAGTACGGTATAGAAGAATTAAATTATTGGAATCTCGCTTGTTTCATGAATAACGGGATTGTAATATTGTAGGTGTCGGGCAAGAACTGTACAGAGCAGTTAGTCAGACCCCCCATCCAGGAAGTTCATCCCTCCGTGATGCATATTCCTAGCTGTGCGCGTTGTCTGCTCAAGAGATGAAACGGAGTTAAGTCATATTCCGAAGCTCGCTGGAAGGTACCGCTGTAGCCTGGACGTGAGACTGAACGCTAGCCGGAATATGTATCGGAACGGGACACCTTTTTGGAAACACCGTCCTCGATAATGAGTCGTTGGTGCAACCTCACAGCCAAAGAATTCAAGAAGTCTTCCATCTCGATTGCCTAAACAAGAATGATAGCATAAACTCTCCGAAGCAGCACTTTTTCCAGATAAGGCATGCATATGGCGACGTGTCAAACTTTCCGCATCTCCTCTGTGCTATGGTGGTTTTCGACTTGATGACCAAGTTCCCATCATGGTGCTCTGATTCATGTCATCCATATGCATGAATAGACATTGTCAAAGTGAGCAGGACCGGCTATTCGAGAGCTGCAGATGAAAACGATGCATGTAGCTCCGAGAACCGAACAAATTTGACGAGCCAAAGACACCAACCGTAGTCAAGTTCTTTGACATGGAGACCGCGTCCTATGCTCAAGAAGTTCTCTTAGAGATGAGTAGGATAGCTTACGCCGAGAACGTCGTAAGATCCAGCACTTCTACTGACTATACTCTGGAATGCGTTTTGGGATCCAGAAACGCTTGTAGTGGGGTGATAGGCCAATCAAGCTTTCCAATTTCGAAATCGGTTTGCCACATATGGTTTGTCCCAGTGATAACCTCATGGCAATCGTCCATGTTATAACCCAATATTTTCCAGAGCCGCCTTCTCATATGAAACCAGTCCGAGCCATAGTCATCATATCCTAGACCATGATTGTCCAGGGGCATCTCGCTGTCATTATCGATGCTCCAATCGTCATCATCACGATCCGCGTCTCTACTCGATAGATTTTTCTCTATATGAACTTCGGGACCGTGCACGTCTGCAGGGCATGGAGCTCGTCGTAATTGCGGGAAAACTCTGCTCCATTCCGTTGCGATGCTCTTCAGGCTCCTTAGCTGCGCATAGCGACAAGGGTTTTTGAACCGCACTGCACCCAAATTCAACACTCTTAACCCCGGGAGCGGAGGTACTTCCTCCAGGGTTTCCAATGAGAGATATAACACTGTGAACTCCATTTCGAGGACCTTCAGGTGCGAACAGCAATTGACAAGGTCTCGAAGATTCGAGGCATTCATCTTGAAGCGGACAGGGAGCGAAAGAATTTCCACCCGAGGTAAGGCTTGCAAAAGCCGTGAGAAGTGATACCCTTTAATATCTATGCCATTGTCGAGGCTTTTCACGCAGAATCGTTGTATTAGCGGACAGCCGCTTGCCATAGTGGAGAAGATTTCAGGGTTATCAACATTTCGAACCTCAAGGTCAACTACTTGTAAGTATCGACACCTTGAGATGCTTTGCGCCAGGTCGTCGACGAATTCATGTAGCAAAAACTTTATGTCTCGCAATTCCAGAATCTGAAGCTTCTCAAACATTGGAAGCTTCTGCAGCCAATACTGATCCACCGCGTGTAGATACAAAGCCCGTAGCCTTGGCCAGCATGCTGTTCCTATCTCCTTTTCCAAATCCGCGCAAACTCCACCAGTACCAATTTCATCGCAGCTTATCCTAAGAGCAAGCGCTTGAAGATTATGATGTCGCCATAAACACCGCAGAAGCTGTACCATATGAGGTTGCAAGAGATGCTTAAGCTGCTGGAATTGGTCCATTTGGAATATCTTGAGATCGCAGTGGGATAGCCATTCGCAAAGATTATCGATGTCTAGTTCCTCCTTTGACTGGTAGATTGAAAGTGCTACAAGATTTGAGAGTCTCTGTAACTTGCGTCAGGGAGGAGAAAAAGTGCTATTCTGGATAGACTTACGGAGAGAGAAGTCTGCTCATGGAGGGCGCCGAGATCGAAGTTCAGAAGATTGCAATATTCATGGTCAATGATCAGAAATTTGAGATCGGGGTGGATGATGAAGTCGCATAGAGTGGAAAAATCCTGCTCGACAAGCTCGAGGGGGATGGCCAGGCTGGTGGGTCCCTTCCCTCTCGGCCTCAGCATAAGCTCAGCCCTTCTGCGGTCACGTAACGGGCGACACTTCTCTAGACAAACAAATCTTAAATCCTCTGTCGCGATTGTTTCAGGGCCGATGGCAAGATGTTCGATGAATCCCATGTTCCGGGAGAAACGCTCCGGTGACGCAACAAAAAGCGAGTTGAGCCAGCCGATTTCAGGTGTGCGCAAGCGCATATCATTCATCGAACCCCTATACAGTTTCTTCAATGCTGGTATACTCCATGTCGAATTGACACAGGAACAATGTAACAGATCGATAGGAGCATCTACATAGCTGATTATACGGCTGACAAGCTCCGGGATCACAAGCAGATTTGAAGAAGATTGATTAGATATGACGGGCATGGAGGAAGTAGTTCCCTCAGGTTAATCGTAAGGGCACCAACGTCAGAAGAATTTTTGAGTCGCAGTTCCAGGTAGAGCATGAAATTAGCATTAGGATGAGAATTATTCAGCAGGCAATAACGACCATTTCAGGCTTCCACTTTCTCTTCCGATCCCTCTGCGTGCATATAGTGCGGCGAATTCTACCGGTAGGCGTTCGGCTCCGCGTAAGGTCTGTATGGATGAGTACTCTATCATCCCTGTGAATGAAGGTTTGGGCTTCTAACTTCACAGCCAGACTTAGTGAGAAGTTCTTCAATGTATTGAAACTGCAGATGTGAAGTGTTCTTGTTCAAAAAGCCCCACCGACTTGACAATTATTGTTCACGTAGCTTTTTCTGTGTTTGTTATCCGGGCAGCCTGCCTCACCCTTCACGGTCTAATGAATGTTATTATCTCCTGTCTCTGTAAACCATTCACCCAGCCGTTACCAGTATTGTTCAGCAGCCAAAGGGGACTTGGTGGATTGACAAGCTGTATGGACATTTAAAGTGATGTTTATCTACCTTATAGATTTAAACTTAAAGAGCCGTCCATAGGGCTAAGCCCTTATCCCGCGGAACGGTTCCGTAAGTAAACAAATACTGTAGAGACCGCGTTCCTACCTTATTGTGCCTACTTATCTCTTCTTTACAACACTGCGAAAATGAGGGTAGTTGAGCTCGTTATCGATGGTTTCAAGTCATATGCTGTTCGGACGGTCATTAGTGGGTGGGACGAGAGCTTTAACTCCATCACAGGTCTCAATGGAAGCGGGAAGTCAAACATTCTGGACGCAATATGCTTCGTCCTGGGTATCACAAGTATGAGCACTGTGAGGGCTCAAAATATACAGGTGATTTCAATGGCCCTTTTGCGCCGCTTTCCAGCCCTCCAACTGATATCAAGTCAATTGCTAGGACTTGATCTATAAACGAGGCCAAGCCGGTGTCACTAAAGCGAGCGTTACAATTGTCTTCGACAACCGGGATAAGAAAAAGTCGCCCATTGGCTTTGAAGAATATGGTCAGATATCTGTCACGCGCCAGATCGTACTCGGCGGCACAAGCAAATATCTCATCAATGGACACCGTGCGCAACAGCAAACGGTCCAGAATCTCTTCCAATCCGTCCAGCTCAATATAAACAACCCTAATTTCCTCATCATGCAAGGGCGGATCACTAAGGTGCTGAATATGAAGCCTGTAGAGATATTGGCCATGATCGAAGAGGCAGCTGGTACCCGGATGTTTGAGGACAGGCGAGACAAAGCGTTCAAAACAATGGCAAAGAAGGAGATGAAGGTTCAAGAAATTACTGAACTGTTGAAGGAGGAGATAGAGCCGAAACTGGACAAATTAAGGACAGAGAAGCGAGCATTCCTGGACTTTCAGCAGACCCAGAGTGATTTAGAACGACTGACACGACTCGTGGTTGCGCATGATTTCATAAGAAACAAGGAGAAATTGAAGCAGTCCGCGAATGATCTAGAGGCGAAGAAGCAGCGTGCAGCGGACCTAGAGGATTCGGCAAAAAGGCTAAAGGGCGAGATCGCTAATCTGGAGGAAGATGTGAAAAAGGTGAAGGCTGCAAGAGAAAAGGAGCTCAGAAAGGGTGG
The DNA here is from genome assembly GCA_000482085.2 of Cladonia metacorallifera KoLRI002260. NCBI lineage: Eukaryota > Fungi > Ascomycota > Lecanoromycetes > Lecanorales > Cladoniaceae > Cladonia > Cladonia metacorallifera. Next base: position 175,172 of record KI911120.1, on the reverse strand, counting down.
TAAATTTCAGGCCCTCGAGGAAGAGGTTAAGACGCTTTCCCATGAGGTCGTTCGAATGGCAACAATCTTCGACCTCAAGCAAGCAAGTATGACCGAGGAGAAGGGAAGGAGGAAAGATTCTCAGAAGTCCGTTAAAGAGCTGGAAGCGCAGGTAAAGGAGAAGAGCAACTTCTACAAGAAGCTGCAGTCCCAATATGATGCAGCCAAAGCGGATCTCGACAAGCAAACAGCGGAGGTAGAGACTAAAGAAGAGTTGTTGCAAACATTGCAGACTGGTGTTGCGTCACGAGAGGGCCAAGAAAGTGGATACCAAGGCCAAATACAGGACGCCAGAAACCGTGTAAGCGCTGCTGCTACTGAGCAAGAGCAGGCTAAGCTCAAGATAACGCACTTGGAGCAACGAATCAAGGAGGATGAACCGCGAGCAAAGAAGGCTAAGGAACAGAACTCTGGCCTGCTCAAAGATCTCGAGACACTCAAAGCGCAAGCAAAGAAACTGGAAGCGCAGCTCAGTAAACTAGGCTTCGAGCCTTGCAAGGAAGAATCAATGTACCAACAAGAAGCCTCTCTCCAAAAACAGATTCGCGCAATTCGGGAACAGGCTGATGGCCTCAAGCGCAAGGTTGCCAATACTGACTTCAGTTACAGTGACCCATCTCCAGGATTCGACCGGTCACGGGTCAAAGGCCTAGTGGCACAATTATTCACTTTGGACAAAGACAAGTCTCATGCCGGTACAGCGCTTGAAATATGTGCAGGTGGTCGACTTTACAACGTGGTTGTTGACTCCTCAGAAACGGGAACGCAACTCCTCCAAAATGGCAAGCTAAGGAAGCGAGTCACAATCATTCCCTTAAACAAGATATCTGCTTTCAAGGCATCAGCGGTCAAAATTGGTGCTGCGCAAAAGCTGGCGCCTGGAAAGGTCGATCTCGCATTGTCGTTGGTTGGTTACGATGAAGAAGTCTTAGCAGCTATGGAATACGTATTCGGCTCGACTTTAGTCTGTGAGGACGCAGAGACAGCCAAAAAAGTGACTTTCGATCCCGCCGTTCGAATGAAAAGCGTCACCCTCGAAGGCGACGTATACGACCCATCAGGGACTTTGTCTGGTGGCAGTTCACCAAGCTCCAGTGGCGTATTGGTAACCCTGGGAAAGCTCGACGGGCTTACACAAGAGCTAAATGCCCTCGAGTTAGAGCTCAAGGAATTGCAGACTTCCATGGCCAAGGAAAAGAAAAAGATGGATTCCGCCCGGAAGACCAAGCAAGAGCTGGACCTCAAGTCACACGAGATCAAGCTGACGGAGGAACAGATTGGCGGTAATTCTTCGTCGTCGGTAGGTGTTCATTAGGCATTTAAGTCCTTCCTGCTAACGTTCGCAAGATCATCCAAGCAGTAGAGGAGATGAAGGCAAGCATACAACAGCTCAAGCAGGACATCGTAGACGCCAAGGCACGGCAAACAGAAGCATCGAAGGATGTTAAACGCATTGAGAAGGACATGAAAGATTTTGATAATAATAAGGACAGCAAGCTCGCGGAATTGCAAAGTGCGTTGAATGCACTCAAGAAAAGCCAGATTAAGAACTCAATATCTGTAAAGAATTTGCAAAAGGAGCTGCAGTCAAGTAGATTAGAAGCTGAGCAAGCGGGTGCCGACTTGGGCGCTGCTCAAGAACAGCTCGCAGAGGTTGATTCAACCTTAAAGACACAGGAAGCTGAGATCGAAGGTCTACAGGAACAACAAACTCAGGCGAAGGTCAGTTTCCAAAATCCTTCCGACAGCATAAGTACTGAAAGGATTGTAGGATGCACAGGATATCGCGCAGGCGCGCCTGGACGATGAGCGTGCCAAACTAACAGGATTTGACGAGGAGCTCAAGGCATTAGAGAATGCTTCAAGGTCAAAATCGTCGCGTATCACAGAAGAGGGACTTGAAATGCAAAAGCTATCTCACCAAATCGATAAATTCCAGAAAGAGCAGCAAAATGCCATGCAGATGCTGAAGGAAATGGAGAAAGAGCATGAGTGGATCGCAGAGGAGAAGGACAACTTTGGGCGGGCTAATAGCCCTTACGACTTCAAGGGCCAAAACATTGCAGAATGCAAGTCTTCTCTTCGCAATCTTACAGAGCGCTTCCAAGGCATGAAAAAGAAGATCAATCCGAAGGTCATGAACATGATCGATAGCGTTGAAAAGAAGGAGGCTGCTCTGAAGAACATGATGAAGACTGTTATACGAGACAAACGAAAAATAGAGGAGACCATACTTAGTCTCGACGAGTATAAGAAGGAAGCCTTGCACAAGACTTGGACCAAGGTCAATGGTGACTTTGGCAACATCTTTGCAGAGCTCCTGCCTGGTAGCTTTGCCAAATTAGACCCACCTGAAGGCAAGCAGATCTCGGATGGGCTGGAGGTGAAGGTCAGCTTAGGTAAGGTATGGAAGCAAAGCCTGACTGAGCTGAGTGGTGGACAACGGTAAGTTTGCTATTCATATTTGGAGGTAGATATATGCTGATGACTTGGGCCAGATCTCTTATCGCGCTTTCCCTCATCATGGCACTACTGCAATTCAAACCCGCACCAATGTATATCTTGGATGAAGTTGACGCAGCCCTGGACTTGTCGCATACACAAAATATTGGCCGGTTGATCAAGACGAGGTTCAAAGGCTCTCAATTCATTGTCGTCAGTCTCAAGGATGGCATGTTCCAGAACGCCAATCGAATATTCAAAACCAGATTTAGTGAAGGCACGAGTGTGGTGCAGGCACTTACACCTGCAGATGTTAGGTAGGGATTGGGTCGGGGTCTGTTTGATTGGATATATGGAAAGCGTGGCGTTTCGAGTGTTGCATGGTTGCATGGAGGGAAACGTCCTGTTGACCGGAAGCTTCGCTTAATGAGATCTCGGCTTTATTAGCCTTTTGTGTGGGGATATGTCTCATGTGTTGTGTAGATGTATTTGCGTAGAGGAGATTTGAGAGCCGAATTTCAGCCCTATGAGCATAGGTCAAAGAGATAGCGAAGCACACGATCTTCTTGTCCATCTTACATACCTAAGCCCCTAGAAATCAGTTTCGGCGTTCAGGCCTATATGCGACCCATAACCTCTCTGAGTATAACCAAGCGCCTTTCCTGACACTACCGCTGGTCAGGCATTGACTCCTTCACTCACTGCACTCTGTCCACACTCGAAAGCCATGTCTGATCAACAACAAACCCTCTCTATCCCATCGCTCCTTCTTTTGGCCGCCTTCACTGCCATAACTATACGCTACTTCTTTTTCACCAACTCCTCGAATACCACTCCCCGCACCAACTCCAGGACAGCAAACCCTGCACATGTGGAGCAGATAGCTACAATGTTTCCGCAGATAGGTAGGAGGGAAATTATATGGGACCTGCAGCGTAACGGAGGAATTGTTGCTGCTACTACGGAGAGAATACTATCGAGGGGAGGACTAGATGCTGTGCGTTGAACTGCGCCATTCATAGACAATGCCACGCACTGACTTCAATACGTTGGATAGCCACCGCCTTCTTTTCAACCACCTATACCGGCTCCAATGACAACCGGTACGGTTGGCACGAGTCCGAGCCAGCCGAAGCCAGAACATATAGATCTCATTACGCGCTACAACCTCAGCTCTAAATTGTCGTCGCCACCCTCGACGCCTTTAGAAGGGATGAGCAATCAAGGAGCAGCGCAAACACAGACTTGGAGCAACAACAAGAACGAAAGGCAGGCACTGCTACAAAGGCGGCGGGAAGAAATGATTTTGAATGCCAGGAGAAAGCTGGAAGAAAAAGAGCGGCAACGCTTAGGGCAGGGGGCTTGAGTTGCAAATGTGTATAAAGATAGACAGGCATTGGTTAGGGAATCCAAGTGGTTGATTGTATTGTACATGATGAAGATGATTACGGTTCTTTGACCGGAGAGCTCTGGTCTATGACAGGAGATCCGAAGCATTCTGACAGGGTATCAACGATATTATCAAATGATCGCATTGGCATTCTACGCACAGACGGAGTACCAAAGCCCCAAAAACCAACCTCAAACGCCGTTGACAGACCCGAATCAAAGGGTCTGGCTAGCGCCTACTATTCGGAAATTTTATCGCCGTTACAGATATACGCGATCTTCTTGCGACAGTAAATCTGGGGTTGATTTGGAACATCTAAGCCACATCTGAGTAGGCTATGATGTCTGGTCACGATGCTACAAACAACTTCGAAACCTGTCTGAATCGTCCTATTCGATTGCTTACATGATGAGACGGAATGATGAGGCAAAGAAAGGCTAGGCGACACCAGCTCTTCGGACTGAAGCCCCTCAGCAAGCTTCAATGCTTGGGATTGCGAACCGCGACGGCGACATTGTTGTTACTTGTGTTCCTTGCTTTATAGCAAAGGTGTTTTATCGAGGTCTACCCCAGGTTTTTGAAGCCTTAGTTTTGCGCAGATCGGATCCGTTAGCGCACAGACCAGACTAGACATTGTACAATCCAACCACCTACATACGCATACAGAATACACCAATGGGCCTGCCTTCTTCCGCTATATCCATCCCTTTGCAAGGTCGAGCAGTTCATGGTGCAATTCTTCCAGTTATGTCACGCGGGGGTACCATAGAAACCCGGCTGAGACCATTAACACAGGTGTCCAGCCTTCCCAGCTACATGGGGGCTACCGCTCTTAGACCCCCGTCTCCGCTGGCAAGGAGGTAACTTCGAGACATGGAATATGAAACAGCTTCACGGCTGCCAAAGTTGGGTCATGTGTCTCTGTGAACGGTCGCCCGTCTTGTGGACATGATACTATCCATGCAATTTTTACTGTAGCTCTGTATATTTTCTCTGCTCACTGTAGTCTCGGGACGGTTTCAACTGCACCTCCAGGCGTTACGAAGCTGCTCACTCAGAAACAATTGCGGAATGTCCGTGACTATATAAGTACCATTGTGTGCTCTCACTGCTCCTTATTCAGTTCAACCCCTTCCTAGAGCGAAATTTTACTTCATTTTGCCCCAACCTTGCCATTTCATCTCTTCTGGAAAGAGGATTCCCACATTAACTTGTCTTAAGCCCATCATTCCGATAATTGCACAGAATCTTCTATCTCCACATCAAGCTAGCAACGCTTTTTCCAACCGCCCCAAGAATCAGCAACCATGAAATTCCTGTTGTTGTCATCCTTGGCTCTAATCCCTCACTGGATCCATGTCTATGCTCAGAGCTGTACAAATGTCACAACTGAGGACGGTTGGCAAGGCATTGCCAGTATTTCTGTTAGTTTGTCCATTGTCATCATTCCCTCTGCCTCCATACTCTCAGCTAACAATCAATCAGTACTATGCCTATATGGGCACATCCTGCAACTGCGGCAACGGTAATGAAGGTGCAGCAGACTGGCAAGGTAACACTGGCGCCGCGCTTGGCATAGGGCAAGGTTACTACTCTGGCGCCGTAAACCAAGTCCTATTCCAAGGCTCCATGTCCAATGGCGCCCCCTACTGCGGTCCTGCTTGTGGCATCTGCTATGAGTTGCAAACCACCGGTCAAAGTGCCTACGGTGGCAGCCCAGGCCCGGGCTCATCCATCGTAATTATGGTTGTGGATTCATGCTATAACAACAACGGGGCCCCGAATTGGTGTTCCAGTACTAGTGGTGGACCGGATGATTTTGGGTGCACTGTGCATTTTGATATCGATACTGATCCGACACTCAACGCTGCCAATCCGCCGGTGCCAGTGGGACAGGATGGGTCGCAGTGGGCTAATGGGGGCGAATTTGTCCAGTACAGACAGACGCCGTGCCCGCCGGCGATGGCGAGTGCTTTTAGTCAGGATTGTGCGGGAGATTGTGCTGCTTAAGTGTTACCTGCAGAGCAGGAAAGGAAGCTCTCTGAGAGGCCCCCTTGACGCGCGACTGGTTCGCTTACGAATGTGCAATGTCTGTTTCTTGATTCAGCTGCAGTATTTGATTTGTAGACCTCGATGGGTATCTCACTCGTTCATAATGAATTTGCGCTGCTTTCTAAGCCTTCAATGCGCAAGACCTAGGTAGTTCAGGTATACTAGTACGCCCGTACGGTCTCGCAGCCATCACAATTTCGATCTGTGCGAGTCTGTATTGACCTTCCCGTGCTCGCAAGTCGCAACAACAGTGCCGTCCGAGACCTGCTTCATAGTCCCCCTACAATGCACTATTCTATGTCAGCCATCTTACATCAATAAGGTAGAGCACAATAGTACCTACCTAACTTCTTCCCAATTCCGACAACCTCAGCTTCAACCTCGACCTCCTCTCCTGCCTTTATTGCAACTAGGTATACCACATTAAGGGTCCTGCTCACACCAGGAGTCTCCCAGGATCCCTCCTGTCTCGCTAGGAATATTGGGAAAGTGGTGCAGAGGTCGAAGATCATAGCGGTTGCTCCACCGTGCAGGTTGCCCGCTTTATTGCATAGATCAGGCGTTATAGTTATACGGAATATGGCGCAGGAAGTGGGCTCATAGGATGCAGATTGTAATTTGAGTTTGCGGAGCACTCCTGCATCGTGACCGGCGTAGTCTTCGTCAAGCATATAATCAATGAAGTTTTGTATTACTCCTGGAGGGTCAGGCTTGCTCGGGGACATCTTTGGGTATATTTACTATCATGAGCAAGTCACACTTCTTGGAGATAGTGAAGATCGGATTCCAATTGAGTATTGGGGCTTGAAGTATTCCATACTCCGCACATTGTGCAGAGAGGGCTTCTGAGCCGAGGCTGATAGCAATTGCTATCGCGACGCGTTAGTATGTACACACTTATGTCGTGAAACTACGATCAGCTCATCACACGATCAAACGCCGTGCTCCTGCCTTATCTGCACTACCGCTGATCACAGCTGCAGCTTGTCGATACTATGCCTCCAATCTCCAATCAATCCATCGCTCCTACCGAGGAACCAACACTGAGTCCGAAGTAGCTCATAACCTCCCGACCCGGCGCAATGGTGCAATACCGCGGGCCTTTGACACCAGATTGTGGGTCAATCTCGTCCCACGGTCTGCTTCTATATGAAAGCCTATGAGGTTCCCAGACGCACAGTGAAACCTTCGCCATCTCGAACACCTATCACTTGTTGAGATTTGGTTCTTCAGAATGGAGCCCGAGTTCAAAGAGTCAAAGCACCCGATGCAACATGAACTACCAAATGAAGAAGAGTTGATACCAACACCGCTCAAAGGGGCGGGTATAGACCCTGTCTACGAGGGAAAAGCGCGGGTCTTGAATAATGCAATACAGGACATCGGTATGGGACGGTACCAATGGCAATTGTTCATCGTGGTGGGAGGCTTCGGCTGGGCAAGCGACAACCTCTGGCCCATCGTTACTTCGTTGATTCTCCCTGCGATCACCAGCGAATTCAAGCCGTCGAAACCACCTCTGCTTTCCCTGTCGCAGAACATTGGACTACTCGTGGGAGCTATATTTTGGGGCTTTGGATGTAATTCATAAATTAATATCCGCGTTTATGAATATCATACTGACTCCATTAGGTGATATATTTGGGCGACGATTGGCTTTTAACTTGACCATTGGCATTACATCAGTCTTTGGTCTGATCGCAGCGGGTTCGCCAAACTTTGCAGCCATTGGCTGTTTCGCAGCGCTCTGGAGTGTTGGCGTTGGGGGAAACTTGCCAGTCGACTCTGCCATCTTCCTCGAGTACCTCCCGGGCTCACACCAATATCTCCTTACAATCCTCTCCGTATTCTGGGCTTTCGCCCAGTTGATCGCTACCCTAGTAGCTTGGCCATTACTTGGGTATCATACTTGTCAAGAGACAGCGACTACATGCACACGCTCTGAGAATTTCGGTTGGAGGTGGTTTATGATCGCAATGGGTCTGATGGCCATGTTTATGTTCTGCTGCCGTTTCTTCTTCTTCACGCTCTACGAGTCACCCAAGTTCTTGATGGGCAGAGGCAAGGATGAGGATGCCGTTCGCATAGTCCATGAAGTTGCCAGGCGGAATGGAAAGACGACGGCTTTGACCGTAGCAGATCTCGAAGTATTCAATTTGGCTGGTGAAGAGGGCACAGACGCCGCTGCAGCCCTCAAGCGAAAATTGGAAAAGGTCAACCTGACTCACGTCCGAGCGCTTTTCGCAACCCCGAAGTTGGCGTGGTCGACCACGTTGATTATGCTCATATGGGCTTTCATCGGGCTTGGGTTTCCTCTCTACAATGCCTTCCTGCCCTATATTCAGGCCACGCGGGGCGCAAAATTTGGCGACGGTTCCACGTATATAACCTACCGCGATAGCACCATTATTGCTGTCCTCGGTGTACCTGGAGCCCTAATCGGTGGCGCTCTTGTCCAGATCCCTAAGTTTGGTCGAAGAGGTGCTCTAGCTGTTTCAACAGCGCTGACCGGTGTCTTCCTCTTCGCCTCAACGACCGCTCTCACCTCGAATGCCTTGCTGGGCTGGAATTGTGCCTACAACTTCATGAGTAACATCATGTATGCTGTTCTTTACGCTTATACCCCTGAAATTTTTCCTACGAAAGACCGAGGCACCGGAAATGCTTTGACGGCAACTGCGAACAGGGTATTTGGCATTATGGCACCCATCGTAGCGATTTATGCCAACCTCAATACCGCAGCACCCGTTTATGTTAGTGGGGCGTTGTTTATCGCCGCAGGGTTGTTGACTACGCTCTTGCCATTTGAGCCACTAGGCAAGGCCAGCTTGTAACCGCTCGCTTTGATTCATATCACATACGTCATGTATACCTTACTACCTTGTCAGCATGCGCCTTCACCTAGGATTGTCTCCACGCCTTTCGTTTGGTTTTACAGCGTGGACTTCTGTCGGCTACTTATCTCATGGCAGATTTTCGCATGTCGCCTGTCACTCCCACTGCTCCTTCCGAGCGTAAAATTTGGATGAAGATAGAAGCGATGCATGACTAAGAATGTTCCTCTCTAAACCCTAGAGGTCACTATCTCATGGTCCCATATATCTCGGAAAAAAGGATCCGTTCCAGCCTCCTAATGAATGTTTGCAGTCATTTCACGGCTTTTCCTAACTGCCACATGTCTCCTGCCACTCAATGCTTTTTTCCCCTACTCATGGCCCCTAGGAAATTAGGTGGCTGTACAAAGCTATTAAAAGAAATCGGCTTTCAGACTCGGTTGCTCCTCATAATCAAATATCGTTCTCACGTGTCCAGTTACTGGGCAATTACATGATACTTTGCCATACCATCCACGTCAGGCTCAGCTTCAATTCAAAATCTATATTCTGACCCGGGGGTCAACTCCAGACCATACTCATATACGCAGACCTGCAGTCGTATCTTGCCTTGCTCGGCCCACAGCGTCAATGATGCTCTACGGCGAGAAGAAGCAATCAACCCTGCACGAATCTGTCAGTGGGTGGTCCAGGAAACTCTGGTGCATTTATGACTTCGCCATTGGGCTGGTAGCTCTCAATCCATTGGTTGCCCAGACCTTGTACTGTCGCGAAGACGTGGGAGCCCAGTGTAGGGCAGGAAATACATGCTTATTGTCTTCCTCCAATAGGGTACAGGTGAGACTGGTCTGTAAGTACTGGAAGGGGTAACAGCTTAGGCAAGCACTGGCTCTGCTACTTGTTGACGCGTGAGACAGAGGAGAGATAAAGGAGGGCCGCAGCGCTCCGGCAAATATTTTCTGACCTCAGTCCTTGTTTGACGGACATTGGGCTGGCCGCGCCTATGGCTCTCCCAGTATGCATGGTATTTCAAGGATTTCCATCTGAGACTTATAAGAATGGTTTGCGCATGGGCCTAAACATCTTGCGGACTTGACTCCGGGTGGCGTGTTTCAGGATGTCGTCGCATGGAGCGGGAAAACTGTCAACTAACGCTTAGGCACCACGTGCAGCATTGAATATTAATATTCTTGCAGCTTCTGTGATGATGATCCACTGCTTGTTTAGGCACTAATAGTGGGCAGCCGAAGGTATCACTCACTCGACAGACCATGCTGCTGCCCTTTATTTCTATTTGCCTCTTTTCTTACTTGATCTCCGCTGCGGTTTTGCAGAGCACCAGTTCTCAGACATTCCAAGTCCCGCCTGAGAATGTTACCTTTGTGGAGGGTTTCGCAAACGCATCCATACCCTCCACTCGGAATGCCTCCTTACTGAACGCAACTGGCGTCAATGGTATCAGATGCCATGGTACCTTGTACGGTTTTAATCCTAGTGTGGATGACTGTATGTCTGCAATGCGTTATGTCCAGAGGGGCTGGCAATTTTTATCTTTTGCGGAACGGCAACCTCGTCCTAGACAGGGTGTTATATCTTTACCTATCAGATTGATGGGTGGTAGGTAGCCTCAAGACCTTCGGCATGGCCATGATTGACTTGCACATACGAAGCAGACCTTTTGAAGCTAAAGTTGGACCAGATAAGGCGCTGTGTTATTTTCAGCCAATTTTACAAGTCGGAGCCACCATGGGTACCGCAAGCTTCAACGAGATACGCACCGCCGCCAACGCTCTTCTATCGGAGTGTGCCAGAGATCATGGACAAGGTGGAATTGCTACCGGCATAGGTATGTCTTTTATCAAGCCAGAACCCTTTGGACGAGTCAAACAATAGTATTCCCAGTAGTCACAGCGACTGGACACTCATGCTCGACAGGAGGCGATGGCAACCTCGCTCTCATTCTAGGCACTTACTCACCAAATATTCAATGCTACGGGACCTTACACAAATGGCCTTCGTGCAGGGAGATCATGACTGTCATGGATGTCAGCTCAACGAATGTAATCTTCGGACCTCGCCTAGACCCTAGCACCCAAGTCAGCCTTCCAGATACACTTTCATCAAGTAAGCTACCATCCGTTGCCTGTCTCTGACCGCCTCTATTGTTGCCTAACGCCGAATGTGCAGGTGATAACAAATGCTTTGCAACAATTGGGGGCGATCGAGATTCTAGCACATGGTACAAGATGTGGGAGGCATTAACGGCTCTTTACGCCGTGTGCGGGAGGCATATCCGAGGAGGGAAATTTAACGGCCTTGGTAAGTGTACAATGTCGCTATGAGGACCTAAAAGTGGCTAAACTTCAATGCTTTTCATAGGTGATACTGGTCAGCTTTCTATGAGTCTTTCTGGTTCACTCAATAGCATTGTTGCTGCTTGAGGCGGGATCATTCGTACTTCCGACTTTAATACATCTAGATTTCTCAGCTGCAAAGCACATAGGCACCAATAGCAACGAGCCGATAGCGCTAATAGAACGGAATATACATATGTTGGCTTAGGGGCTTTACTGCATATCTGTGTGGTCATTCCCAAAATAGCTGATCTTCTAGCATGCTACCCTCCCACTGAGTGGCTAGACTAAAGTCCTTTCGCTATTGGCAATGCCTTCATGCAGCTGTATTTTACACGCTAAAGCAATTGATCAGGCAAGGCCATCGACTGTTCAATCTCATACATTACTGTCATCCAAAGCTGGTATGATATGACAATGGAGCATAAGTCATGCATATAGAGCTAACACCTGATAAGTCGATCATAATAATACCTCCAGAAATAAGAGTGCTGGAGGTTTCTAACCCTTTGTTATATCATTTTCGCACTTAATATGTGGGTGATAAAGACATTTGCTGCTTTAGAGGAGCTTAACAAGTGTTGGAGCTAGCTTAAACATTCCTGTTATATGCACGACTTATGCTCCATTCTCTTATCACACCAGAATTCTGGCCTTAGTTGGTTGTTCGTGCTTTTAAGGGCTAGACGAGTGGCTGAGCCGAGCGTGCCACCGTCAATTTTTATTTTCCTGCCAATTGCGCCTCGTTCAGCCTCGACTTTAAACCCGCCTCAATCTTTCGGAAATGGAGCGCATCATATTGAATAAATGCAATCTCTCGCAAAAGAATAAGTCAATGCCGGAGGCTTACATCTAGAAAGAAGTATTGCTTTTGTATTCGAGAGGTTTGGAATTAAGTGCCAACACACGCTTTGAGGTTTAAAGATGACGTATGCCCTTAGAATTGCAGTTAGCGTTGTTGAGATTCTGACCCCGAGCTACCTAGGATCAGTTGCCAAGCATGTAGAAAAGCGAAAGGAGCAGCTGTTGTGTATGCCATGTTCAAAGACACTGCATTGCACAGGACTGCTCTTCGGTACTGCTACCGGTACACAATATGGGCAAGTGTGCGTTGATATCCTGATAGAGGTCTATTAATTGCTGGAATTCCATTTCTCGGGTCCTACTCAGCTACCACGGCATTCAATCTGGCTCATGAAGAGCGAGAGTAGCTCATCTTCCAGAAAGTTAAGCTCTCTCATTGACGACAACTGCTCATCCAGGCAAAAAGTCGGCGATAGCAAGCTCTTCTACACATAAACATCAGCATCTTGCTGGTCATTTTAATCAAGCGGGTTGTTCACGACTCTATCATAGACATGGTGATGGGTATGTTCCCTAGTGGGCTTGGTGGCTACTATCATGAGTGCAGAGGAGGGGATACAGAACCTTTCTCCCCTACAATGAATCAGATACCGGGTGGTTGGTCTTCATCTGTAAGCTCAGTCGGATCCTATGCGTAATTCCCTCTGATAATTGTCAAACTAATAGTGTGAATCGGAGTTCAACACAGTGAGTGAAGCTAAGCTAGCGAGCTAGGGAGTATTTCCAATCAGAAGCATCACTGGGCGCCACCGAAAGTCTGCCCCACGCCCTCGAATGGTAGGCAGCAAACACCCTAAATAGACTCGACCAGGTACTTTAGCATCGATCCTCAAGTCGTCTGACATCTTTCGACAATGTTCTTACGAAGCAGATACGATGACAATGGAAGTCCCAATTGAAAAGACAGCTACTTCACAATGTGCGCAGACGCAGCGCCCACCCCGACTCCTTCATCCTCGACCCAAACTTATCAATGTCTACCTTTGAAGCATGATCGTGATATTCGGCTCTTGTACTTGCTCCCAGGCTCCGACGAAGCTCCTGTATCATGCTCTATTAGGATAGTCTCCTTATCAGAACCGCCTGTCTATGAGGCTATCTCCTACACCTGGGGCGAATCTATATTCTCAGCTTTCATAGAATGCTTTCCAAGGGAACAACTTCCCATAACAGAGAATCTCAGAGCAGCTTTGTTTCATTTGAGGCTTGCAGACCGTTCACGCGCACTATGGGTTGACGCTATATGCATCAATCAACGAGATCTTGTTGAACGCAGCCATCAGGTAACACTAATGCGCGATACCTTCGAAGGGGCTGGAAACGTCATCGTTTGGCTTGGAGAAGACACTGGGGATGCAAATGAGGCATTCGAAATGCTTCGGCACATGGAGTCTTCTCCACCATCAGAAGACCTTCGATATATGTTTTATTCGCATAGGAAGGACGCGTTGAGACGACTCCTAGAGCGCAGCTGGTTTCGACGTATTTGGGTTGTTCAAGAACTTATTTGTGCTAGTAAAGCTACAATAAAATGCGGCAATCATTCAATGGAGTGGGAAAGCTTTTTGAACTGTGCGGAGAGAATAAGACTATCCAAATATCATGGTATAACGTCAGCTCGGGAGGTGTACGATGCGTTGCATATTCTGCACGGTATACGTTGGGAAAGGCGAAGCCAAAGGCGAAAGCAAAGGGAAGAGACCACTTTCGAACGATGGCTGTGGAAATACCGTCGCTGCTTGGCCTCAGACCCCCGAGATAAGGTATTTGCCCTTTTAGGAATTGCACATAGGCAAATCGCAGCAGCGTACATCCCAGACTATTCCAAAGACGCGCTTGAGGTCTATAGAAACTTAACAATTCACCTCCTTATTATAGAGCGGAATCCCGACTTCCTAGCAAATTGCGCCCACATCGTTGGGAGCCAAGTACCCCTCTTAGCATCCTGGGTACCGGACTGGTCGCAGCCGTTGAATGTCTATTCTTCACCAATTTCATGCTCCGGCGCCTACGAGGCATCTGCTGGAACCTCTTTTAAAGGGAGAGTAAGCGAGGATCTCGATGAACTCTTCCTCGACGGCATCATACTGAACAAAGTGGAAGTACTGGGAGGCGTTTGGGATTTACCCGGTTTGCGGCTTGACAGAGTAAAGTACTTGAAGAGTGTAATCGAGCTCTACGAAAAATGTCTCGGTATATTTAGGCAGTCGCCACGTTACAGAGGTTGTTATTGGAGTGCATTTACTCGGGCGTTGGTTGCCGATAAGGATGTCACTGGAAGTCGTATGGGACAGCGGGATCTTAGCGAGGTATATGTTGCATATCGAAAGTGCTTCTCACAAGACTTGATATTCCAAGCGACGGGACGATTCGCCTTTAATGAAGGTTTTGCAGAAACAGTAGAATGGCAGGAGGTGATGGAGCTCGACTGGGCGATCAATCTTGCTGCCCGAGGCCGCACTTTTTGCATCTTTGACGATGACCGTGCTGGATGGGTACCAGAAATCGCAGAAGCTGGTGATCGAGTTGCAATATTTCTGGGATCCACTGTTCCAATTCTGCTGCGCCCGCGTGGTAATTGCTATATTGTCTTAGGCGAAGCCTACGTTCACGAGATGATGGATGGGCAAGCGTTCGAAGGACCCGATGTTCAAATCGAAACAATAATTTTGATTTGACAAAAACTATCTTTACAAGACTGTCACTACTCTTCCGCTTTGATCAATTCCGCCGCTCTTTTCGCGATTGCATAAACCAAACTTACAAAATTTCCATTCACCTACGATTGGAAAACACTTGCGTCCACAACCCTCAGATTACTGGTCCCATGTACCGACACCCTCTCATCAACCACACCGTATCGGTCTCTTAGTCCCATAGCACAGCTACTCATGGGGTGATATACGCAACTGAAAGTGTTCTTTACGAACGCTTCTATATTGTCTTCATTGAGTTCATAGAAACCCGGTTGGAAGTCGTTACCGCGGACCTTGAGATGCATGGATAGTGGTTCTGTGCGGGCGACTTGCTGGATATGTAGCGTAGCTTGGGAGATTACGAACAGATCCAACGGGTGAGCAAAGTAAGTTGGATCGATAGAGGGTAGACGGATGGGTCAGAAAAGACTATGGGCACGCTACCGCGGGAAAGGGCTGTTCAAGAACGGCGAGCATGGTGAAGTAATTCCTAGGATATGTGGTTGGATCTGGGGTAAAGAGGGCACTGGCATTACGGACAATTTGGGGAGCGATACCGCCGGGTAAGAAGATCTCCTGCGTGCTGGCCTCGTTTGGGTTGAGGAGCTTCTAGAGAGTAAGCTGAGATTGTTGAAGTTGATCGGGCGTGGTTCCTGACATTGCGCCATCCATTGGAGAATATCACATATAAAAACAAGTCAATGCCAGGCTTATACTAACACCCACGCCCATAAATCCAGGCCTCAAAGCTTGTAAGAAGCGGGATTTCCTCAGTCTTGGTTTAAGTGTTGATTGCCATACTTACTCTTAATCTCACATGTTCATTTCAAATCTTGTTAGTTAAGTCATTTCAGGAACCATGGAATCTAGCTGAGATGGCGAGCATAATTGCAAGTTCTACAGTATGGGTGATATCAAGGATAGTATATTCCAGAGCGAATGTATTCCCGATATAAGCTTAAGACCACTGACATCAACGATTGATTCATGGTCGCAACACTGGTAAGGTGGCTCCTAGACCTCTTTAGAATCCGCACTGATGATGGACGGTGACAGTTTCTATTCATCGCTGCAATAATTCCTTCAATCTTTAACGCCTTAAATGGAGGGGGACGTGATCTCTACTACCTATCGCCAGGTAAGACCGAGTATGCCACCAAAACCAATTGGATAGAACACCTACTCGGTATCATGGCTCCCGTAACGGCGAAGATATCTGTAGCACTCATTAGACCAGTGACCTTTTGGCGAAGGTGCTCCCTCTATCTTACCATCTTTCTAAGCACCATTATCGGCATATGAAATGTCATATTCGAGTTTGCATCATGTGACCCGCCTCGCGGCCTCTGGGTGCCCCTCTCTCAAACTCCTGGGGCCAGATACTGGCATCCAGAAAGCCTCAATGACTTCAATATTTTGGCTGGAGTTATGTTAAAGACTGGGATTGGAGATGGATCCTTGGCTGAAAACACACAGCCTACAATGTTTTTTGCCTGGCTTCACTCCTCTAACTATCGTATGGCACTCGAATTTGAATAATCGAAGAAAATTTGCGTCGAGTATATTGTACGCAATCTATAAATTCTATTATTAATAAGTTAAGCGTATCTTCCACATAATCAAATTATGTTAAGCACGAAAATACCTAAACTTGATTTTTTGAAGTTGCGAATTAGGTTCTTCGAGAACTTTTGCGGCCCTATGGTGGCCGTGTGAGAGGTCCGATTTCGATGAAAAGGTGGAGAATAAGGTTCGTTTACAAGTATCGAGGGTCCATCAGCTCGAGAGATGGAGGGTTTTTGTGACTTGCAGCTTGAACCATGCGCCAGGTAGGGAATAACAGGAACTGACTGCATGGTTACTATAATCAATTCCTACCATCCTAAGAGATAAAGAAAACATTAATAATCACTCCCGAAGAATCATCAGCATCAAAGTATCAATCATGCTCCCATAGCTCATCCCACCTACCATTCCTTCCTCAACTCCAATCCCCCACCACAAGCGCCGCCATTTTCTCTTCCACCTCCAACCCCACCGAATCCCAATGCGCCGACACCTCCTCAATCTCTTTTTCCACTCTGCCCAACCTCTCCTCCAACGTCGCCAACAACTGCTCATCACCCTCAAAATTCCTATCCTCCATGTTCCGGGTCTTGATATCCGCGATGCGGGTTTCAATGGTGCGACGTTCGTAGTTGAGATCGCGATGTCTGGTTAGGAGGGTGTTTTTCCTTGATTCCAGGGAGTGGATGTGGGTGAATGTTTGTTTGCGGCGGATTTGGGAGGAGAGAAGCCTGGGTGTGGTTGCTGGGGTGCCTGCTGGGGTAGGGGAGGGGTGAGCGAAATGCTGTTGGGGGGAAAGTTCTGGGGAACCACATTCCCGATTCTTTTCGCGCTTGTAATTGATGAAGGGATAATTTGGGTAAGGGCTAGGGTTGAAGTTGGGTGAGTTGGGTGAGTCGAAGGTAGGAGCTGCGACGTAGAAGCTTTTTGTAGATTGGGGGTGATGTGGTACCGGGCTACCCCGATGATCTGCAGCCTGTTCAGGTGCTGGGCTTGAGTAATACACGTGGGGCGCAAAGCCTCCTGCAGTGGCTACCGGGTGTTGCTGGGGCGGAGACATCGGTTGACCAAATGGGGTCATGAACCGTCCTGGATCATGCTCTACAGAGTGCTGCTGCTGCTGCTGCTGGAAAGCGTTTGAAGTGTATGGGGAGTGATAGAAGTTCCCTGGATCGTGTTGCAATGGCTGCTGTTGATGGAGGTTTGCCGGATATTAATGGGCAAAGTCTGAAGTTTGCCCCGCGTCCTGCTGCAGTCGGCCGTAATGCAGGTGGGGCGACTGTGTGTTACCCAGTTCTGGTGCTTCTCGTGCTACTCTAAGCTGCTGCTCAAAATTAAGTTGTTGTTGATAATAAGTTCGCATGTTGACTAGAGTCGACTCACTTCTTGAATTCTCTAACGGACCATCTCTCGGGCGGCGAGGTTCGAGGACGTTCCTTCCACATAGGTGTTATTAGAGGTTGTGGAATTAGACTGAGAGATGGTCCCGCCTTCCGTTGCAGTGGACATCCCTCGGAAGTGTTGGGGCGGCTGCGTCATGCTGTATGAAATAGCGAATGTTAACACGAATTATTTTTAATAGATGATGTGTTGTAAATTTAACGCACCTCTGGCCGCCGTATTCACTTCCGTGTGTGGCCACCACCGAAAGATCGGGCATGTATGGATTGACATATTGTTTACCGGGTCTACGTGACTTTCGAGTGTCCCAATATGGGTGGTCGAAGTATTCATATAGATCCATTCTAACCCATTGTCAGTATTGGAGGTCAATCTGTCTAGTTTCAAGATTTCAACACGCTCGCTGTTTAATATTCGTACCCTCCTGTTTGCAGTACAAAGTTTGGGTCATCTTATCGCGACAAAAGATGCATTCTGGATTTGATTGAATGCATGACGAGGTTATGTAGACGCGTACCTTTAGATGTAATGGAGGGGAGTCTAAGAAGGATCTTACTCTTTCTGTATGTCATTGAGTCAGCCTACGGTAAGGATTCTGCCCCGGATTTCCGCACCTGCATTCGATTCTTCAATATGAGGGTGATCTTGTAGAGCAGATGCATAATAACTCTGCGGCTGGGCTCTGAACTGGCGAATGAGGAAGAGCGCCTTGACCACCTCAAAAGCGCATGCTGTCTTTTAGGATCTGCGCAAGGACGATAGTCAAAGAAGAGGGAAGATATGGAAACGAGTGAGGCAAGAATGAGGAAGATGAAGTTCGAATTCATTCTGGACCCGCAGTCTCGGAACAAATTAACCATGGCAATGGGGATTTAATCGGTCTTCCGCAGAGGACCACGCGAAGAGCCGTCTGTAATACCAATGCTCGAGAAGATCAATGGTACGACAGCGACTGTCCTCTCACTTGTCGTGCTATATCCATCTTGGTTCTACCCCAGTCCTGTTCTTACCTTGATACTATCGGACGAGCACCGGAGAACGCGAGACAAGCAGAGGAGCAAGATGCCAAAGAGCCTTGAGAATATCATTATTCGTAGTCACAGGTTCGAGAGACGCGTAGTCCATCGGGAACATGAGTTGTAAGCCAACGAAAAAGGTAATAAGCAGCTTGGTCAAGCTATATCAATCTCATGGATCTCGCAATCTTCAATCCCAAGTACTCTTCGGTTCGGCATACTGCGCACGTAGCATTCTGTAGTGGAATAACACTTGATTTCTATCTTGAAGCGGTTTGTTGTAGGACCGTGGATATTCGCAGCTACCTAGAAAAGACTTGGTCTCAAAAGCGGGTTGTAAAAGTTAGGACGTATCAATCATCAACGGAGCAACATCAGGCAGCTGCTCGTTGTTGTAAGTCCTTTCGCCGACAAAGCTTACTGATAAACGTAGGCCAGACTGAGATCATTCAAGTTACAATGTGATGAACAATAATGCTGTGAGGTTGCCTTGCCACGATAACAGTGTGCCTATAAATAGGCGGTTCATTAAAGCGGCAGGGGCTTGTCTTCCCGAATCGCCATCCGTGCGCCAAAGACTTAGTTGCCGCTTTAGTGTTCAAGATTGATCCAAATCAAGATTGTCGGTGCCTCGTAGTTCCCCTATGACGAGCTGAGAAAAGTTCAGTCTAATCACACACCAAGGATATACCATCAATTTACTTTATACCTTCATCATACCAGCGAGATGATATACTCTCTACCAGGCTATTGTGCACTACCAGCCTCATGAGCGCCTCTCCCTACGCTTCTGACGGCGCCACGACTGCCCAATCATGGTCCTGTCTCTCCGCTCCCGCTATGTCGTTTTCCCTCTAATCCTTGGCCTCGTCACCCTCACGCTCCTTACTCTCCACCTCTCCAATAAGGTCCCCATCCAAGCAATTACTCGACACTTACTTCCTCCTCCTCCTCCTCCACCCTCTTCACCATCACCAGAGTTGAAACGCCACCCTCTGTATAAATCCGCCAAGTCGGCTCCCATTCCGCCGCCACTGCCCGAATACTTTCCCCTTGCTGCCAGCGCCAAATCTTCTGCGGACTTACCGCCGGTGCCGAGTTGGAATAAACCTCCAGTGCCGCACGTTCCGGAATCCACTCGACTGTACATCGGCTTCACGAGATATTGGCCTCTGCTACAGCAGGTCGTTGTCTCATACATAACAGCAGGATGGCCTCCAGAAGATATCTATGTCGTGGAAAATACGGGGACTTTCGATGCGAACAAGAATGGCCTTCTCACATCCCAAAATCCTTTCTACTTGGACTACAATCGCCTCACAAACATATTCGGCGTCAATGTCATCACGATGCCTTCCTTACAATCCTTCGCCCAACTACAGAACTTCTACCTCTCTGAAGCCGCCAACAACAACCTCACTCATTACTTTTGGGCACATATGGATACGGTGGCAATCACGCATGAAGATGCACAGCCCTACAAATCTCTTTATGCTATTGCAGTCGACACAATTCGCGAGAGCTTTGCACCAGGGTTCAGAACGGATGAGAAGACGGGGAAAGAGGGTCGCTGGGGTCTACGGTTCTTCGCCTACGACTGGCTCGCGCTTGTCAATGTCGCGTCTTACCTCGAAGTTGGTGGTTGGGACACCATGATCAGCTATTACGGAACGGACTGCGACATGCATGAACGGCTAGCGATGGCCGGATTTCAGAATCCGATTGCGGATGCAGGGCAAGTGTTTGACGTATCAAAGAGTTTCTCGGACTTGGAAGTTCTCTATCGAAGGAAGAAAAAGACCACAAACGCGAAAAGGGAGGAGAAAACTACGGGCAGTACGTTTGATGAAGGGCCCAAAGTAGTCAAAACTGGAGATGATGGCGTCCGGCAAGTGTTAGAGGACCAGACAGAAGAGAAGACCACTGGGAGTACCCTCGACGACGGGAAGAAGGTGGTCACGATTGGTAAAGATAACAAGGTTACTATTGGAGAGGCTGCCGACACTAGTGCTGAGTTTATTAATCCTCCAGTTGCTCCTGTGTCGTCCGACACCCCAGGAACCGCCCCTGCCGCACCCAAAACGCCGAGCTCGGAGGCCATCAAGAAGTACTTGGCAGGGACGGAAGAAGACACCCTCGGCAGCGCACAATGGAAGAAGCTTCAAGACGACCTTGAAGCCATGGCCGAAGAGAAGCGCAAAGATCCCTATCGCAATTCCTGGCAACTCGAACAGAGGGGAGGCCAAGGAGAACCTTTCCACTATGATGCTGATGGGTGGGAGAAGGCGCTTCAGATGACCATTGAGGCTGGCGGTGCTATTATGGAAGATAAATGGGGTCATAAAGGTTGCAATTTGAGAGAGGTGGGGTTGAAAGCGGGAGATCAATGGCGCGTGGATCATGATTGGTGAGTCACTCTTTAAAGGGTGGTTGGAATACATCGCCGTACTTTGCTGACAGCGTTTCTTTTTTCTTTTAGGGATCAGGAATTGGAGCAAAGGAAGAAATGTGAAAAGTATCAGGAACGACTAACATAACGGCAATCTCCCATGAGGTCTGCCATACGATTGCCAAAGACTGTATCATGGTTGTTCATAGCATTGGCTTCTTATAGAGGACAGGTGGTGTTGGGGAGGAAAGGATGGGTACCTGATTGTATAGCTTTATATGTTGTATCTAGCGGTGCGGATACGTAAGTGCGTTGGACGGCTTGTGGGATGTAATATATATACGGGTTTTCATACTATCATTAAATGTCAATGGGTGGTATGCAACACAAATACTTCACCACCAGCCCCGCCTCTATATTAGCTAAATTTCAAGAAGCATCCAACCTCAAGAAGCCAACCAGCTTCCTAGGAGCCATAACCCATCCACATCCTCCCAAACCGATCAGGCTCCCTACACGGCACCTCCGCACTCCACGGCATTTCATCCTCACCGTACGGCACCAGAGGGAGGTCATATGGCATTCTCCAACACACTCTCACCCCTCCCTTTCCCCCTTTTCCCCCCTCTCCCTCTCCCTCTCCCTCCCCCTTTTCCTCCCCTTCTTCCCCTTCCTCTCCCTCCTCACCACCACCCCCCTCCCCAAAATCCGGCACCATCTCCGCCCCCTTTCCCTCCCCCTCATCCCACAGCCCGGGCCACACCACCACTCCAATTTCATAGCTGCAGATCCGAACTTCCATCCCACCTGGTTTAGCAGTAGGAGTAGGAGCAGCGCCCCACGCCTGCGTGGATAAATTCGCAGACGTCATCATCGCCCAGGATATGCTTGAGAGGGAGGGGGTGGAGAAACGGATATAAGTTTTTATATGGGGTGCTGCGGAGGCGCGGTGGGCGGCGCGGATGCGAGGAAGAGAGGGGTGTGAGGGGGGTGCAGGAACTTGGTTTTCTGCGTAGAGAGCGTGGTGGATAGACTCGAGGGTGAGGGTCGTGGGGGATGGTTTGTGTTGGTGGTCGCTAGTCCCCCAGTGACAGAGCATGGGTTTTAAAGCTTTGAGTTGTTTGGCTTGGGCGGGGGAGGTGGTTTTCATGTGGATGGAGGAGCCGGAGGTGTAGCCGTCTAGGGAGGTGCGGATTGAGGAGGGGGTGGGGAATATCATTGAGATTTTTGGCGGTGGTTGGAGGTAGGGAGGGGGGAGGGTGATGGAGAGGGCGGGGAGGAAAGTTTTGGAGAGCCAGGTTGGGGGGAGGGAGGCGATGGAGGAGATTTGGATGATGATCTGTGGTTGGTTTTGATCTTCCGGGTTTGCTGGATTTGAGGGAGGAGGGGGGGGTTTGGTGGAGGGAATGTGGCTGAGGATATGTTTGAGAGCGGGCCAGCCCCAAAGGGGGGAGTTTTCGGGGTCCAGAGCGTGGATGGGATGTTTTCCTGGGACGCTGGCGATTAAGGCGCCTCGGACTTCGCTGAAATCGTACTGCTGTAATTGTGAGATTAGGTTTTGAAGTTTGGTGGCACCGTAGCCGAGATAGTATGCAAGGAGGTCATGTTTAAATCTTGATCCGCTGCCTAGAGGAGGTAATGTCGATGAATTTGTAGGGGTGGGATTGGGTTGTTGGAGTGGGAGTAAAGGGGTTTTCCAGATGGCTTGTGACATTCTCCAATCGCGTTCTATGAAGTTGGCTGTAAGTAGGATTACTTGAGCCAGGTCGTCGTGCCGGAAGAGAACGATCATCTTTGAATGATGGGTGCCGTACATTTCTGGCATGTAGGCTTTGATGATTTGGATGTTATGATACCGTTTGGCTGCCTCCTATTGTACGTCAATGCAATGTCGTCTATGAGCGAGAAATAAAACAGTGTCATACTTCAATGCCTATGCCGTTCGTATCCTCTCTCTTCCAGGACCCATGGACAACTTTGACTTGGACCAAAACTCTAGTATCGGGGTCGAAGTGCTTCCTGGGTATGTCAGCCAGGTCCCTACCTTCGACAGCAACAATCGCACATGACAAAGTCCATATCGAATAGGTAATTGAACAGCCAACACTCTTTTATCATGGGATCGCCAAGAATGCTTCCCAAACTGATTGCATTGACATTGCTTATTGCAGGTAATTCTTCGATAAAATTCAACTGAACAGGCGAAGGTACAACCTTGGGTTTAGGCCGTCGGACATTGCCCTTGTCTGATCCTAATAGTACCTTGCCATTGACAGCATCCATGTCTGTGGACACGTGTGAATGGACACGATCCTTCTTTGCAGAAGCATTTCTCTTTGGTGGAGGAGAGATAGACCCATCCCTCAAGACCTCAGACACCTCGCTGATCCTGCGCTTTCTAGACTCCCTGGCAGTATCCATGTTTCATAATTGGGAAAAATGACAGCAAAGTTCGAAATCATGCAGAGATGGACAGGAACAATACATCAAATTTGAATACGTTAAAGCAAATTAGGCAGAAGGATGCTGAGCGCTAAAATTGCCATCTTGGTAAGGATGATATTGTATTGCTGCGATCCTTTCTACCACCGGTAGAGGCTTAGGGCTTCATTCCCTCTTTCTGGTGGGAATTGATGCTCTACCCAAAATCTATACTGACAATATGTGAGAGAAAAGCGTTGGCTGTGCTAGGCCCCCCATGCAGAACATCAATGCATGCATAAAGTTCAGCCCTACCGCATGTCACTTCCACCTCGGCCACCCCACTGCCCCACCAATGCCATCATTCCCAACGCTCATCACCAGCATTTGTCCTACTTTCCACACTCGACCCTTTACATTCCTCCTGTTCGCAACAGTCACGCATATCTCTAGCCGTACTTTAGTCCTCCACAACCGCGAAAATGGTCACCCAGTCCCCCGACTTCGAGAAAGCCGTCAAAGACTCCAAGAAACTCCAAGCAAAGCCCACAGACGACGAGCTACTCCAGGTAACCTTCCTCAACCCCCAACCTACGATTCCCCTCAACACTCTATAAACCATGCTCAGCCAAGCTAACATACCCAGCTCTACGCACTATTCAAGATCGGAACAGGCGAGGATTTTGCCAAAGCCACCAAGCCCGGTCCTTTCGATTTCAAGGTCCGTACACACAACAGAACTATGCCCTTGAACTGGCATGATGCCAATCCTACCGAGATCGGTGTTGCTGATTGGTGTTGCTGACCGATATACTTCGACGCAGGGTAAATACAAATACAACGCGTGGAAGAAATCCGTTGATGAGGGCACTACGCCCGAGGATGCACAGAAACAATACGTCAAGCTGATTGGGGAATTCAAGGTTAAATATGGGTTTAAAGAGTAACTTGGAGGCGTGATGGGGTTGTACATTTTTGAGAGAGGTACATTCATGTGGCGGTACGAATAGATGAGGGTATGGAGTCTTTGGTAGTTGGCAGACAATGTCATTTTTATCTGTACAGAGTTGCATGCATGTGATTTTCAACTTCGAAGGCGATGTCGTAGATCAGTAAGTTGGTCTGACAGTCCGCCCACTGGACATTGAGCCGGTCAGTTCAGCCGTCTAAACCCGTGTTGCAGGTTATGTCTTCAACTTCTCTTTCTCTATCGATTTTCCATTCTTAACAAACTTTTCCGTCCAGTAAAGAGCATTTGACACACTCTCTCGCCTTTGCCCATATGTAGTCCTACCCTTTTCCCACCTTCCTCCCTAGAACTTGACCCACTTCAACTGCATAGCAACAGCGATAACGGGTAGAATGCTAACAATCTCACCCAGTCCCGCAAACTGCGGAGGAATCCTAGCGTGAGGCAACGCACCAGCAGCTAACAAGATAGCGACTACATTGTAGACGCAAGACCATGTGAAGTTGAAGACAACACGTCGATAGAACGCCTTGGAGAGGTCCATCATGACAAGGACACCCTTCAGTGAGGGACGCATGAGAACCGCATCTGCAGCA
The DNA here is from genome assembly GCA_000482085.2 of Cladonia metacorallifera KoLRI002260. Lineage (NCBI taxonomy): Eukaryota > Fungi > Ascomycota > Lecanoromycetes > Lecanorales > Cladoniaceae > Cladonia > Cladonia metacorallifera. Next base: position 150,142 of record KI911120.1, on the reverse strand, counting down.
CTCTGAGCTATCTCCGTGCCTTCATTCATGTGTATGCCGATACTTGCCTGAGCAAGAGCTGCTGCGTCGTTAGTGCCGTCACCACAGAATGCGACAACACCGTCTTTCTTGGCCAGTAGTTCTTTGACATAAGCTTGTTTGTCAGCCGGGCTTTGGCCATAGCGGATGCGGTTGTCTGGTATACGGAGCTGCCTTGCCACAGATCGAACAGCTTCTCGATTATCGCCGCTGACGATCGATATGTCGATTGATCGCTTTTTGAGCTCGTCAATGACCTCGATAGCATCAGGTCTGAGAGTGTCTTTGAGGCCGAATACTGCAGCAAGGTTGCCGTCAACAGAGACGCAAAATAGACTCAGACCATGTCGAAGGACTTGCTGAACCTCTGGCGAGTCCTGGCAGCCTAGCCAATCTGCATTACCGGCACGAATGATGCTTCCATTCCATGTTGCCTCAATACCATTACCAGGAACTGCAACAACGTTTCCAACTTGCGACGGTCGAACACCCACAGCTTGAATATGCGCAGCTATAGCCCGGGACACGGGATGTTTGCTGGTTATTGTTAATCCTAAAATAACGGGAGCCAGCCAATCAGGCTTTTCAGGTAGATTTTCCTCGGTCACCACAGTGAGCTTTCCTTGCGTAAGAGTGCCTGTCTTATCAAAGATGATATGCGTGATATTTCTGGCACATTCGATGGTCTGTGCTGATTTCAAGATCAAGCCATTCCTCGCTCCTACCCCTCCTACAATAACGGTCACCATAGGTACCGCAAGACCTACGGCACATGGACAGGAGACAATGAGCGTAGACATTGCGTAAGTCATAGCGCTGATGCATGCGGTCGTTACACTTTCCCCGTGGATTGCCTTGCCCACGGCGGCTCGACTAACGAACACCACAACGGTGATGATAAGGATTATCGGAACGAAGTAAGCAGCAAAGTGATCAGCGATTTCCTGGACTTTCGGCTTAGCAAGCTGGGCTTCGTTCACCATTGTTCCAATAGTTTTTATGGTATTCTCACAAGGGAGCCGAGTAAGTTTGACCGTGATAGTGCCAGAATAATTAATCGAACCTGCAATTACAGACATTCCAGGCTTCTTCCTAACCAGGGTTGCCTCTCCGGTGATCAAAGATTCGTCAATTTCCGTCTCACCGGCCATCACCACGCCATCGGTGACTACAGACATTTCGGGCAAGACCTTGAACAGGTCCTGGTATTGGAGAAGACGCGCATCGATTTCTTGTTCCTTTCCAGTCTCCGTGTCAAATAGGAGAGCGGTAGGCGTCTGCATTGACTCGATTGATATTGATACCATGGCCCTCTGTTTAGCATAAGCACTTAATGTGCGACCAATCATGATTATAGTAACAAGCAATGTGCTGGTCTGGAAGAATTCTCCAGTCGATAATGGCTTTCCTGCCACCTGATAGCCATAGGCGATGACTGAATAAAAATATGCTGCACTGGTGCTTAAAACTATGAGGAGATCCATTTCGACCATCCGCGAATAGATTAGCGTCCTAAGAGCAGCCGGATAGAATGGTCCAGCAATGAATATCTGTATAATCGTGGCTAGTCCTAGGGAAATTGCCCCATACAGTATATAATGTTCCGTGAGCGGGGCCCATGCCAATATAAGGACGGGAATGGTCAAAAGGGTGGAGGCCACGGTTCTTAGGAGCGTTTGGCGTATCTTAGCTTGGCTAGAGACGAGTGTAGGCGGAGCTGCGAGCGGAGCTAGTCTTGCCGAGAGAAAGAAAGGATCAGCTAATAAGTCCCTGGCACCGACGATTCTGGGATTATAGCTGACACGGAGAGTATTCTTGTCAAGGACAGCAATATCTATAACCCCACATGGCAAGCTCCTATGCATGAAGTCATGGGAATCACCGCACACAACAATATCCAACACTTTCCCAATCTGGGTTATCCTTGTGCAAACGAAGCCAGTGATCCTCTCTACAGTTTTTGTAATGTCTGTGCTGTCGGTAGTCGCAGCTCCGATAAGGTCGAAGTCAGCTTGAGCCAAGACGAGACTGGTTTGGATATTTGATATTGACGGAATAGATCCTAGCGCCTGGTAAAGCTTCCTCTCACATCCAGTACATGTCATGTCTTGAACATTTAGTGTGATATGTTCAACCCGAGGGAACCCCTTTTCGAGATCCACATCACATGATCTGAGGGTTGATGACTTGGAAGATGTTGTATGCACAACCATGTTCATGTTAGTCGTTGGCGGCGCGGCTTCTATATCTGAAGCTATAGTGAAGCGCGAGCCGAGTGAGCTTTCGCCCTTGCAACAGGTTTCGACGGGATAGGTGCCAGGGTTAATCTTCTTGGCCAAAGGAAGGCACTCCGAAGCATTCTGACTGCAACCGTTGTCCTTGAGTTCTACGGTCAGTGGCGTAGCTTTTATACCTGCAACGTCGGTTGAGGAACGCGAGTCGAGAATGCCTTTGTCCGTGCAACAATTTTCTATGGGACAGTCACCGGGCTTTGGCTTGTCGGCCACGGGAACGTGGTCCGAAGAAGTCTGACTGCAACAGTCGTCCTTGCAGGGTAAGCACATCTTCTCTGAGAGCTTCGCTAGTTGTGCTTGAGTCTTCCTAGCTCTTCCGAGTCATGTAGATGATTGAGTGATAATCACACTAGCTCTAATGGCTGTGTCGAGGTTTTTGTGTCCCAGCACACGTCGAACTCTAGACACAGTAACAGCCTCCAGTAGGGATTGCTTCTGTGGAACTTGGCGATATCAATTGTTACACTTCATTCATGACTAACGCAGGTTGCTTATGATGTAACAAACAGTAGAACAGAGGGAGCGGCTTCCACAGTTCATGCAGCTGTACGTGCACGTGCTATCGTTACGAAGTAATTAATCTCAAACGCATAGCGGTCTGCCCTTATAATAGTGTCAATGCAAGTTTGATAGCCGGTGACTATGTGTATTCATCTAATAATCCCTGTCCAGCAAATACTTGAGACTGCGCAAAATCGCGTGCGTGCAAAACAGCTAGCGCGAGCAGGAGATCTCGTGGGATACTACCTGTATACTTTCAGATTCATAGGTCGGATGCTGCACGCAGCGGTCGTGCAACTGCAACTTCACATTTTCGGTACCACAAACGATGCAGCTAGGTTCGACATCCGCCCGGTCATCGCAAGCAGGACTTCCGCATAGTGTCTGAGCGGGACTTCATCCGCTTTGTACTGCAAAAGCTTTTCGCTGATCAGGGTATGAGATCGCATGCATACGAAGGTACAAGGTTAGCCAGGAATTGGAACATCGCTGGTCCCCCTTACACTATGCCGCCAAACGCCAAGCCACTAGAAAAGTTCACCGGACACACCTATCGAGCTGACAGCCCTACAGGGCTCGACCTAAAGCTGCTCAAGCGGGCCCCAAAGAGCCCCCGGAGACCTCCTCGGAATGGGTTTCTGAGCGCCTTGGTCTTAGGGCATCTTCGGGGGCAGTTCGCCAGCTGTAGGTCCGGCCTTATAGGGCTGTCCGCTCGATAGGTCTGTCCGCTTGATAGGTGGACTCTTCTAGTAGAATAGGCAGGCCCCAGGGTAACTCAAATCACCAAGCAGGTCCTAGTTCTACGGTACAAGAGAAGGAAGATCCTATATCGGATATCCTAATAGTAGTCAACAACCAATTTATTACCTCTTACATTCAGCGTGGATAATTCCTTGCTTCGTCTCTTCCCGTGGCCTATCAACTATTCAGCGTACATCTCTCGACTTAAGCACCTTAATCTACCACTCCACGCCAAAGTATCTCCCAGTTGCTTCCTTGATCCATGGAATAACACCAGGCTCATCTGATTTATCCCTAAGTCCCGCAAGAATAATCACAACTCAAGGCTATCGCTTTCGGCCGCATTATGCTCCCGTACCATCTTCTCAACTTCCCGTTGTATCTCGACAATGAGTACTTCGCTAAGTAGTATCCTTGTTGGGTGGATATGCAGTGTGCTAAGAAGAGAGCGGACGTCCTGCGGACTGTAATACTTGGAGTCGACGAGTTACGGAGAATTTGTCATTTTCTGCGAGGTCTTTCCTGAGGAGGATGGAGATCTTGCGTCCGTGTACTCCCAATGTAGTTGAGGTGGAAGGAATGCGAGTCCTTCTTATCGAGCTAGAACTCTTTCAATCAAAACTGGATTTCAACCAAGAGATAAGAGACACGGCTATGACCTCAGCATAGCGATGGCTCTCCGATCGTATAGCCAATTTACCCGACAAGAAAGATCACACGCTTATCTAATCGTCTATCCAACTCCCTGGTATCTCTATCTCATGTAGCTGCTCACATTGTCCATCGCGTTCCTTGGGCCGCCGCTCAAAATGCAGGTGCCAATCGCTTGGTGAGCTCCCATACGTGAAGCTCACCAACTTCCAGATTCTAGGGCGAAGAAACGGAGCCCAATTTCTTTCAATATCTCCGCTCGCACTACTGTCCCGGTATAGTCCTTCCTCCCGTCTCCCGTACTCGTACAAATCGACTCCGCAGTCTTTGAGGTCATTGAGCCAAGCATCTAGTGTATCAACCCTCGGATAGAGGGCATCTTCTGAGGTTGAATCCGAGATTCCTCTCAGCAGACTCGTAAAGGGCGTATGGGACGCTGAGTCAGTTGAATGGAGATCTGCGCCTTCACGTACAGCCTCTCTGAGAATGAGCCGCCATCCTTGATCAATGGTTAGCAATGATAATAGTTCTCTGACATCGGGTTGATCAGATCTACCTGCTAGGTCTTCTTCATACAGTGTGGTTTGAGCCAGAGGATGTGTTAACATGTATTGCACAAATTCTCCAAGAACTAGCGCCACAGCGTGAAGGACTGTTTGGCCTTTGCCGTTCCTCATACCGACAGCTAGGCGGGGGATGTGATCCCTGGTAAGTGCTCTTCTGAATAAGGCTGGCCCATTAGAATAATGATCCAAGGAGAATTCAATGGCCAACTCAATCCGCTCTTCCAACGCTGTCTCGTAGTACTGAGGGCTCAAGCTTTGCTGCCATAAGGTAAAGACTTCTTCTGAGCCATGGTAGAACCTGAGATAACCAGGGTCTACCTCAGCTTTCTTCGTCAGCAAACAAGATAAGTCAAATGCTTCCTCATATGTTCCAAGCCTATTAGGAGAGAGTATCTCGATTGCTAGCTCGGTCGGAGATCTGTAGCGGCTCAGCAAAGATCGAGAACGTGGAGGCAGTCATCTTACTCGCCGCCTTTGTTTCTGTGATTACTATCTGCACCCAGCTGAAGAAGTAGCTTGCATGCAGAAAACCGGCAATATAAAACAGCATACTAGTATCTCAGTGAGATTCATACCATTTTCAACTGCCGCTGTTCCTTACGTGAAGCGGTGACCAGCCATCATCGCAACAATCCCACGGCGAAGCCTGGTTCTTCTCAAACAATTCCCGTAGACCAGTGACATTCCCGCTCTTGGCATGCTCGAAGACAGGAGAATTCGACGGTATAATATTGTACTGCCGAAAGTAGCAGTCCCAGCCATTACGGGCTTTAACAGCGCGAAACGCCCATGCTCGATTTATGAGCCATGCTGGCCCACGATACCAAGCTCTTACTTCTTCATGTGTCTCCAAATTTTGAGAGCTATCGGACTCTTTGGTAATTTTCTTCTGATAAGATCTGCGGAAAGCCCCAAGATCTCCCAAAATACTGAAGGTACCCGCCAATTGCCAGAAGGATTGGTAAGGTTGAGTGCCTGAAGATTGAGGTCTGGTACCAGTAGCCTCGTATGAAGATATGGGTGCTAATCTATCATTCCGCTGGTTCTGCATTTCTATAGAAGTTGGGAACGTTCCAGAGGGCAAGGCTTGCATAATTTTTGCATGAATAATGTCCGGTTGAAGACGTAAAAGCCCCCTATCATCTTTGTCATTCGTCGGCCTGGCCAGTCAAATAGTTTCGTAATAACCCGACGGTATCGAAGGAGCGACAGTAAAGAGTATTGTACGAAACCGGGAAACCGACCTTGTGTAAGTTTCATGGGATAGTTGAAGCAGGGAGATGCAAGACTGGAGCTCCGCCTCAAACCTTTCAATCTTGTTCTTTTTCACTACAACTTTCACAGAGGCAAGTTTCCTCTTCAGTTGACGAGAAGACTCGATACTTGTTGCCATCTTTTCAGCCAGCTGGCCCAACCTATCGGCTGCAGCCTTACAAGTTTCAAGGCACGTCGACACCGTTGATCCATCAAGTAGCAGACTAGACACAGGGTTCTGGGTCTGATCATCCTGTATATCGCGTAGGACGAGGGATAATATTTCCACACGTTTGACGAGAAAGTGGATATCGTCCGATGCATCCCGGATTGCCTCCCAGCATGCCTTGAGCTTTACAACGCTTTTGGCAATACTAGCGGCCAAAGCTCCGATTGTGATACCACTAGCAACGACATCCATCCCTGCGTTGTCGTAAACACCGTACTCGAGTCCGTTCTAAAGTGTGTATGAGTCTACTTGATGATGATCGATGGTGGTGAGATAAGGCTAGAACACCGCGCTGAATGATAGCAGGCATCCTTCGAGAGGTTTAGCGCCCTGCACTGCGCCTCGAAAAGACTAATCAACCCCACATCAGGAGGACCGCGTCTTTGGCGAACAGCATGAATTGGTCCCTGCTTTTCTGAAGGTGGGTTGGACGCATTAGGGGCGACCTTGTTAAGGTAGCAAAATTACGGCTCCTAGGGCCATTGAGCTATATTGTGAGGGAGACTCACCTGAAATGAGCTCCCGGCCCCTTCAGGATTGGTGGGAGGCATAGCGAACACCTATACCCCTTGAGATAGCCAAGTAATTGATGCTCGCCCGGAAATACCATTACGTTTAAAGAGCAAAAAAGTAAGTAGGAATTACAGTGTCATTGCAACTTTAGCTCTCTCCGTAAATGAGAGCTGCCTAATTGTTATCTTCTCCGCGTGCTGGGCTCCTCTGCTCAGGCACGGAAGATTTTACAGTAGTTCGCCTTTGTTACAACGTCTGGTCGTCCGCATTCAGTGGCAAAGGGTATCGTACAGAAAGGAGACGCGCCCCGTGCTGAACCCCAACGCCTTGCTAAATGCACGAAACTGCCCTCCACATGAGGTATTACCAATCAACTGCCCAACCATTCTCTGTCAAAAATTCCTCGCAGGCTTGCTTCAACGCTATGTTGGGTCGTAGATCTTCTAAATGTAAAGGCTCTCTCGTCAGCGGATCCGTATGCGATCGTTTCAGGTGTTCGAGCACCGTTGATCGGTCGTACGTGTTCCCCGTCTTCGTTACCACAGGATCATGCATGACCGTGAAGGATATGTTATCAATGAGATAATCTGGAACTTCCTACTTTGGCCTTAGCATGTGATCTACATGGCTCCTTGTCTCATCTCATGTAAGGTTGTACATACCCTTCGCTTGAGATTCTTCGGATCCGCAAGAGCGAAAACACTCCTTAACTCCTCAATTTTCTTCCTACAATCCAATTCAATATCTGCCTTCTCCTCTTGTTCGTCGCTGTAATCCAGCATTCTGAACTTCAAGCTCTGTAACTCCTCTTTCTTCCTCCTCATGAGCCCCTCTTCCAGCTCCCTCAGCAGCTCACTCCGTTGCCGTATCCGCTCTTTCTCCCGTGATTCCCACTTCTGCTTCTTGGCTTGTAGAACTAAATTCGACACAGCCTGAGTACTCGCGCTGAAGGTGTCCAAACATTTCTCATAAGCGCTGAGGGCGGACGTGTAGGCTTCGTTGGGATGATTGAGGGCGAGCTGAGCTTGAGCAAGGTAGAAATAGCCCTTCATGTTGCCCTTTTCTAGTTCAATTGCTTTGATACAATCATCTATGCAGGCGTCCCATGACTGGAGCTTTATGCGTGCGAAGGCTCGGTTGGTGAAGATCTTGGGATTGCTAGGATCTTTCTGGATACTATTGTCCGACATTAAGAACTAGTCGCGACTCGGAGAACTGTACGCCATACGCTTGAGAGTACAATAACTCGGCTTGTTTGAAGTCGCCATTTTGGAAGTGCCTGGGTCTCGTTATTACGATATCGAAGTGCCACCTGTAGGAACAAAGGGGTGTCCTTACTTGTTTCCTTCTTCTTTGAGAGCCACAGCTTTGTGCGACATTCTGGCCCAGTGTTATATCAATCGGAGGGGATGGATTGCATGACTGCGAGTGCCGTTGCAGTGGAACCTCCACAGGGGCTTACCAAGTCATAGAAGGTGCTGGATGGTTTATCTGGCGCCCCGCCAATGAACACAGGGTGACCGTTCTTGGCACGGACTTAACCGGATATAGAAAATAGGCGGTTGAGCAATGAGGTATCAGGAAAAACGTTGTATAGTGTGTCAGAGGTTCTACTATTCGTTATATCATTCCTTCAATCAACCTCTCGAGAGAAACTGTTCTTCTAGGCCCCAATTGTTCATGCCTCTTCAGATACTATGTTGTAGTGACCTTTCCTTGGCAATCTTTACTATTATATGACCTTACTCTGCCTTACTTTCCCTGCTACCGGACCCCTTATCTTCTTAGATAGGAACGCATGGAGATAGAATGCCTCATTGGACGTGCTTGGTAGCGACCTTTCAAGTGAAGAACAATGGGCGCATGTGGTTGGTCATATTGAATCCAAGAGGGGAGCATAGCTTCCTTTATATTCGGGAGCAAGATTTGGACTCGGGATATCGAGATTTTGTTGTCTCATATGCAGATATATTTTGCAACAAAATCCGCCTCTCCGAATCCATGTCATATATCGCGCCCCTCGCAGCGATGTCCTGCTGCTCTATTTGTTCTCCTGATGTTTTTGGGCTGCTCCCTCTCTCGACCTACCTCTACCGTCGTTCCTAAATCAGACAGAGCTTATGAACTCCGATCCGGTCTGGTTGCGTCTTCGTGGCCAGGCGGTCACTCTCCGTCATCCTGTACGGTCTAACTGAGAGGCTGCTAACAATGAACTTTCTTCCATTACAGGAACCCCGCCTTTCCACATGGACGCGCCCGCTGATGTCTTGAAATTGCCGGTTACGAAAACGTCAGGTACTCGCGGCTCCCAGTGAGCTTTATTGACGATCCTGCACAGGTAGAAGCGTCATGACCGGAGGTAAGTGCGAAGAATGGCGAGCTGGATCAAGTTTGCGTGGCATCTACCAGTGAATTGTCGCGAACGAAAGAGGCAATGTACATACAGAGGTACAAGGGAACCAAATGCTTGATGAGACGGGCTTTTGCTTGGCATGGAACTACTCCTCTTCCAGGTTAGGGCGGCCCTGGCGATATTGAAGGAAAACTATGGAGCTTACACAGGCTCTTATTTCGCAGCAATGACTTGCTGCAGGAGGTTTCAACAGCTTGAGAAGCTCGCAAATACACGTGAAACATGCAGCTCTGGTTGGGCAGGTCACCTTTGCCGGAGGGCATGGAGCCAGCGTCCCAGGCCTTACATCTGCAATTCACCACAACAATAGCTGCAGCCTGGAGAGACCTCTCTGCGGAAAATAATATAAGACCCCCATTGCTCCCTCGTTAACTTCAACTTCTCTATGCACCTGTGATAACCTGATCTCACCATCAACCATGTCTTCTTCACTACCATCACCCCAACCAATCCAAATAACCATCCCCCCAGCTCTTCGCCAGCACACAATCCCCCTCTCCACCTTCCTAAGCCGCAACCCCCAATATACCAACCTAGTAGTCGGCGCCCTGATCTTCCATCCTCCAACGCCAACCCACCCAACCCGCCTCCTCATCCTCCAACGCGCCTCAACCGAAATCGGCTTTCCAAATCGCTGGGAAATACCAGGCGGCACCTCCGACCCTGAAGATCCCACAATACTGCATTCAGCTGCCAGAGAAACATTTGAGGAGACCGGGTTGAGATTGACGAGGTTTGTGAGGGAGGTTGGGAAGGGGGTGGACTTAGTGATGGGAAAGACGAGGTGGTTCAAATTGAGTTTTGAAATTGAGGTCGTTGAGATGCAGGGGAGAAAGGCAAATGCTGCGGTGGATGATGTGGAGATTAGATTGGATTTGGAGGAGCATCAGGATTACAAGTGGATTACGGAGCAGGAGATTAGAGAGGATCGGTATCCGATTACTACGGCTGAGCAGAAAGAGGTTATGTTGGAGGGGTTTGGGCTTAGGAAAACTGGAGATGCAGAGCTAGGCGGCTTGTGTCATGGTCATCATGATGTTGGGCCAGGAGACGCGCCTTAAGTTGGCCCAGGAAATGTGGTTTCAGATGAAGAATCATAGCGGCAGGGACATTGAGCACTCAATTATTTAGAGGGTATTGGCCATGTAAGGGCCACCAGACAGCATTTAGTCCACAATTATAGCAACATAGAGACCGCGGTATGGCAGAAAAGAGCGTTGCAGATAATCCAAAACGAATGAAGCGGCCAAAAGTGCATCTCCACTTCCTGGAAGGCTTTCCCAATATTGAAGCCTTGTCACAAGTTTATACTTTCGGAGCGATGTCTCTCCCATCCTCAGTCTCGGCTTTCTCTCCAACTTCTTCATCAGCAGCAGCCTTCCCACGTTTAATGTGCGCCCATTCCTCTCGATCATCCGCCGCATCGACCTCATTAGCAGTAATACTAGCGGCTTCATCTTCGATTTCCTCAGACAAGACTAGGTTGAGGAAGATAGCAATGAATGCGGTCACTACACCAAAGATCAGCTGGCTCTTACTTTATCAGGGAATTGAAGAGTTGGGTCTTCGACTTACCAGCAAAACCAGTCTCCATCACCAATACGATTGCATTAAAGAACCCTTGCTTCGACTGATTTGGTCCAGAGTAAGTGAAAACAAACGAGAACCAGTTGGGCTGCAGGATAGCACCAAAGCCAATTGACAACGAAGCTGTCAAGATGAACCGATTACGCCGCGTAAAGGGTACTGTGGAAATGATTCTCAAGCCAGAAACAGCCACTGAGGCAAAAAGGAACGTCGTCAAACCACCCAATACCGGAGACGGAATACTGACCAAAGCAGCTGCAAACTTAGAGAAAATGCCCATAACGATGAGGAAGAAGCAAGCACAGTATCCCGCTTTCCGATTCGCACAGCGGGTCAATGCAATAACACCGTTGTTCTGTGCAAATGTACTCATAGGAGTGATTGTGCAGAGTCCTGCAATTAGACCATTAAAGCCATCAGCTAGCACGCCACCTTGGATACGGGATTCGAAGAGTCTGCCTTCGACTTCAAGCCGAGAAACATCACAGGTGGCTGTGATATCACCAATGGCTTCCATCATGAGGACGATATAGACTGCTAGTAATGGTAGGATGATGGGAGCGTAAATGCTAAGAGGGAAAGTTTTGACCCAGATGAAGGATGCTGCGGGAGCGGCGTCGACGCCTGAAGCGGAGAAATAGCCTGTGGCCGCCGCGATGATACAGCCGACCAGAAGCCCGATGATGACACCGCAAGATTTCATGATTGGACTTCCGAAACGCTCGGCTAGGATAATGGTGACGAAGACGGAAAAGCCGAGACCAATGTATTCAGCGCTGCCCCAGGGCAAAGCGTGAGGAGCTCCTACTTGCGGACAGACTGTATAGGGACCACTGGTAGGACGAGTGATACATCCAGGGGTTCCGGACCCACCAGCCCAGTCCTGGAAACCGCTCTGGATGAGCGAAATGCCAATCAAAGTGACAGTAGGGCCTGTGACTAGCGGAGGGAAAACACGCTTGAGGACGCTCGGCTTGGTGAACGACAGGCCGATTTCGAGCATAGAGCACAAGCATGCCGTGCCAATGAGCGCGCCGTAGCCACGAGGACAGGGTAATTTAGTTCCATCGGCGGCGCTGGGACAGTATCCTGTGGCATACATTTGCGCGAACGCACCACTGGACACGGGAATAATTGCAAAGCTGGTACCAACCACGGAGATCAGACCAGTGCCGATATAATACGGCGATCTGTAGATATGGAATCTGGTAATCTGAATAGAGGAGAGGATGCCGCACACGATCAACGCTGTAGAAACCAAGTATTGGGTATCGTCTGCACCCAGATTGACACCTCCCTCTCCAGCAATGATGATGGGAGGAGTGATGATTCCCGCCAACATCGACAAGGCGTGCTGGAATCCTAGCAAGAGGGCCAGAAATACTGGCATTTTGTCATGTAGGCCGAAGAAGGGCGCTGCTCTTCGCGACTTCTTCATGAACGGGAGGTTTGGCTTGAACAGGAACCCATAGTCATAGTCGCCAATGAGCCCATCCCTGACTTCGTTAGTAAAGTCGCTCGTAAAGTTCAATAATATCCTCCTACTTGGTGGTGAGTGCCCTTAAGACACTCCTCCCAGTGTCAGACATATTCTTCTTTGGAGAAGTATCCGGCCCAATGCGGTCTGGCGAGTCATTCATTTTGAAAGCTTTCAATTGAGCTCAGGACTTTGTATCTAGAGTAAGAAAGACAATGACCGCCAATCTTTCGACAAATTGAAGTAATATCTCATGTGCCTCAAAGTAAAGGTTACTGCGTCTTCACGATGCAGCGCAATGGGGATATTTCAACGAGATACTGTCACGGAATGTTAGGTAGTATACTCTGATGCGATATATATGTTTGAAAATTCTCATTCAGTGTATGCGCAATTCGCCGAAATGCTAATCTGCATGATAGAAAAGTTGATGTTGAAACTTCAGACCCACACCTGACGTAGAAGTACTGGGAGCCGGCGATGATCGCTTGCCCCGCATCACCAATAGGTCCAATGGTGTGGCCTTGACCTGCATTGATAGCACCAGATGGTGTATCAAAAGGAACATGGCCGCTGTTCTAGAATCTAGGCTCCCGCGTATGGCGCTGGTGGCCACAAGATTCAAAGATTGCTACGAGTAATGAGAATGGTGGTGCTGCTGATAAGCTGTCGGCGATCCCCGCCCCACTAAGAAAAGGGTCCTGTCCACCATAACCACCGCACTTCAAGAGATGGACAGCATCGAGGCTGCTTCGCTGCCATGCCTCTTTGCCGGATAAATTTTCCAGAGATGCATCTGGACTTGGCTGCCAGAGTTCCTAGCAAATACCACTTCGCTGTCGTGGAATCGGTCCAGGTTCAGCCACTCAAATATTCGAGGATAGGTGAGGACGCATGGGTTCATCACCCAGCAGACAGGTTGTCATTGCGGTAATATTACTGCTTGATGTAGAAATGCTCGCCGGTTTCTAATACTTCAATTGTGTCGCCGACCTTGATCGCACCATGCTCTGAAGCTGGTACCATCTGCATCCCTAGGCATGCATTCTTAGGATCTCCCTCGTCAATACGTCGATGGGTCTTCAAAGTCTTGTTTGGTTCACTTCCATGCCTTACTCCAGTGGCCGGATTCACATTCGGCAGCAAGCAACGCACAGTACGGCAAGCGACGAAATATTCATACTCGCCAATCTTTATATGCTTCCAAGAGTCCTCAGCATACGGCTCGCCTCCCGTAATAACGATGTTAGGCCGAAAATTCAATGCTCCAAGCGGTGGTGCACCTGTGTCCAGTTTCTTGCCGATGTCTTGCACGCTTGCAAGATTAAGGATATGTAGAGGATAGGCGTCTTGAAATCCCACTGTTGGCTGGTAGCCAAGTTTCTCTTTGCGAGGTGCACATCGGTAGACCTCTCGGGTATCTTCCTTGGATACTCGGAACAAGGCCAGATGATTTGTTATTCCAAGATAGAAGCGCAGGTCCTGTATCCAAAGGTCCGAAGACTCTGTACTTGCTATTTTGAGTGACTTGGGGCTGTCCTTCCATATCTGCATCTGCTCTGTGATAAAGCCGTTGTCCTTGATCTGATCTGACGTAGGATTGAAGGGAATATGGACCGAATGCTCTGCTATACCAAAAATTGATGTCAATAGATGCACTTTTTTACCCCACAAGGTAGATGCATTGTTGAGCTTTGGATATTTAAGGACCAATACACCTTCGCTCTGCACATTCGGATGTTGCTTTGCGTACGTTGGCGATGACGGATCCGGTACCCAGACCTCGGTCTTGACCATAGCCATTGCCGCAATTGACCTCTGTGTGACGAATTTCCACGTATGGCTAGCCTTTTCTTCTTGGGGCGTGTCAAGGCTCGTAGGAAACTTGCTCGATAATTGCGCAAAGCAGAATTGACGGTCATACTCAATGCCTGTGCCAATTACAGTGCCTCTATTCAATTCCACCCCTCTGCAACTTTTCACTGGGTATATCCACAAGCTCTTGACCTTCCATGTAGCAACATTGTTCCTCTGGTTGGACGCAATCCCCGAATACTTTTCGGAGTGCTGATCTGCCAAATGGCTCCGGATTCTCAAGCCGAGTTTTCTGCATCCTGCAGGCTCTGTATGTCGACTTCGTATGTCGAGCAGGACATATAAGCCCCACACAATGGCTGGAAGGAAGCAGGTTGCCGTAATGACGATGTATGTGGTTGATGAAGGCTCAAGCCTGGGGATGTACTGCTCCAGTCCTGTGAGCCTTAGGAGCGACATATTTAGGAGGTCAAAAGTACGAGGTTGGGGAGTTGAGAATCAATTGTCTCGATTTAAGTCTTAGTTCCTCAGTGTTGTCATATGTGTTATCGAAGGCCGAGTGTGTTGGTGATTGTAGTGCGTTTCTTGGACGGGGGGAAATTTCGTAGCTGTAGGCACAAAGGCTTCCCCCCGCAGACACTATATTATTAGGCGTCGACACAAAGTACATCTTTGATGTTCGTGCTGTGAATGATGAGACCGATTCTGAACGCGTCGAGGGATGATACTTTTTCTTAGGGCTAGGGCTAGTTATAGACCAAGCGCTTTCTCTGTCCAGATGAATCATACTCCGTAATCATAAGGAAGTCCCGAGATGACAAGTTCAGTTGTGGTATTTCAGACATTGTATGAATCGCCGTTAAGATGGGAGGATTGAGACGCAGCCAATTGTTAGGTAGTTCGTGGTGACGTAAGAGACTATGGCAGGTTCAGATACTAATAATTTCTCTTCGTCTTCCCCTCGTATGTGTACGAGGAGATTGTTGTTTTGTCTAAGCTAAATGTCAAAGACCGGCTTCCTACATTTTCAGCTTCACAGGCGCTACAAAATATTAGCTCACCCCCTAGAAGACCCATCTCAACGGGGTTAAGAAGGCTTGATGCTGCGCTTCAGGGCAGAGAATACGATCCCTCTAGTCAAGATGAACTACCCGGAGGTATATCTCGTGGAGAAGTGACAGAGGTCTATGGGCCACCAGGAGTCGGCAAAACAGCCTTTGCGTAAGTCATCTTGTGCGAGTCTTCCAACTCTTCCAGCATCTGTACCTCCCTGTTCTACACCGGAAGATGACGCTAACAACATGCTCAGAATCCAGCTTGCTACCAACGCTCTACATGCAGGTGGCTCAGTAGTCTGGATGGGTAAGGAACTCTTTTGCCTTTCAACCCACATAGATGTAATATTGCATCTTCTAATTGTCGACATGGCAGATGCTTCCTGTCGAGTCGTAGGCCCAAGGCTGAAACAGCTCAGTGAACATCCTCGGATCTCTGGAAAGCAAGCCGGATCTTCGAAATTCGATTTCCAGGCACGACTTAACAATCTACATCACTTTACCACCCCAACACTGCCGCACCTTTTGGCTCTTCTCACTCATCAATCAACTTCATTTCCTCCACTCAACACCTCGCTAATTGTTATTGACTCTATATCTACTTTGTTCGCTCTGGCCTTCCCTAAGATATTGGAGAATGCAGATATCCTTCAGACCCCCGCCAAGAAAAGCGAAGCAGTGCAATGGTCGGCAGGTAGACGATGGGCAGTAATGGGCGAATTCATGTCCAAAATTGGCAGACTTGCAGCGACCAGCAATATTGCCATATTGCTGACCAGTCAAACTACCACGCGGATCAAACATGAGACAAGGGCGGTGCTACATCCTGCTATCTCTGGAAATCCTTGGGACAGTGGGATCGGGGCCAGACTTGTACTGTTCAGAGATTGGCTTTTTCGAGGACCAGAAACGCCAAGCAGCCGCGGAGAGTACGTGCCAGGTGTAAGATTTGCTGGTATCATGAAAGCCAAGGGCGTTACCTACGAAGGCGTTGGCAAAGTGATTACCTTCACAATCGAGGAGGTTGGTTGCCCTCAATATAATTCTTGCAGCAGAGCTAAGCAGTGCAGCATGGTCTTCATGAAATGTTTCACGACCAGGCTGAGATCAGGCTAAATGTTTCACCTATTCTCCCAGCCACATCAATAAAACGAAAAAGAGGAGAGATCGCTGATAGCGAATCAGAAGATGAAGAAGCGGCATCTGACCACGACTTTGGTTGGGCTGAGGATGATGATGCGCTTAATGCCGCAGCCTTGATAGGCTGAGCTTTGGGGACACAGTAATTCGACCGAAAGCCAGCATCAAGCCCGGAGTGGTGCAGGACAGTAACAGATGTACCGAGATTAGATTTTATAGCACTTGGGTTGTGTTGGCGCAAGTGGGCAGTGGTTTGCCATCTTTGCCTGTGGCTTTTCACTTACTTTGCCCCTGTGGTGCATTTCCATAGAATCGAATTTTCGGTTCGAAATCCGCCATTGGCAAAGCCCGCATGTACGTTTAAGACGTGGCAGAACCATCCCAAGCTGTCAATAAGGCTACACTGCCTACCATTTTCTGTATAGGCATCAAGGGGCTAGACGGAGTATGCCACAATCGAAGACAAGCCCAGTCAGGAAGAAATGACCTTAGGCAGCAATGCTCGTAAGGTGCCGAAAATTGCAATTCACTAATCTTACTCTGACGCATTACAATTATTTACACGTTACCACCAATGAATCATTCTGTTTTTCGGAAAGACGGCTGTGAGTTTTACTCGGGGTTTACGCAAGAAGCCGGGCACAGCCTGATCATGTAATTGAGTTTGCTCTGGGGGCTTGGTAAGGCCGAACCCGTACTTTTGCAGAATGCTACTCCACGACATCAGGCAAAACCGGGCGTGACTTGTGCATTAGCGGGAAAGCGTCATGGCTTAGTCAGGTTTGCCTAGCTAGATGAGGTATCCTACATGAACGGGAATCGCTAATTCGGCAGTGGATGTAGTGTGATATCATCCGATGAATACTCAGTCGATCTCATTAAAATGCGCAAACGCCCATACTTAATGTACACACGAGGCTGCGTTGAGCCTGATGGCGGACTCAAGTCATGGTGGGGATGATATAAAGAGACGGATTCTTGAGATTGCGATGGAGCCAAGTTCCGGTTAGCAAACTTACCTCAGCGGTCTTTTTCCAGCATTCATCAACTGATTTTTGATCTTACGCTAGCAAATTCCACAAATGCTATATCGACATTTTCATCTTCCCTATCCCATTGATATGGACCCGGCTAGTGCAGCTGGTCTGGGGCTGGCAGGACTATCACTTGCTGCACAGTGCTTTACAGGGACGATGCAAGGTATATAGTTCTCATGCGAAAAATGCGGGATTGACAAGTCCTAGCTATCCAATTGATATCATCTGCACGCAATCTGGAACCAGAATACAAGTATCTTACCGTCCGTCTACAGCTTGAACAACAGCGGCTCTACAATTGGAGCTCAGAGGTTGGTCTAATTAAATATTTGGAGGGGGACGAAACCACTCTTAGCAACGGTTTGACAGGGTTAAACCATAACATGGTCCTCCAAATTCTTCAACAGCTCTACGGTCTAGCCTTGGCCTTTATCAAGTCCAAGGAGAAGTGTGCGCATTTGATTCCTGACGAAGATGACAAAAGCTATGGCCAAACGCAGGATGCCATCGACTGGAGTCTGAACCGATTCCCAGACCTGATGTTGTTCTTGAAGAGAGCCAGGCCTTCAGTACCATTTATCCATGGCCTCCCAAAGAGGTTGAAGTGGGCGGGTTTCTATAAAGATCAATATGAGATGCTCATTAACAGGTTCCGGGATCTAAACGATATTCTAATCGATCTGGTCGACAGCAATGCTCGCGTAGCCATACTTGAATCAACACGGGAAGCTAACAGCACCATTCTTCACCTACATACCAAGATCGACGAATTGGTCAACTTAACCAAGGCTTTGATGCCTGAAACGCCCACCTGGTCCGTGGATTCGTCACCCATTTCATCTCACTTCTCCGATATCGAGCAGAAGCGTGATCTTCTTGGCCTTGCATACTTCAAGGCGGTCAATACTACCGTCGAAAACAACTCATATTTCACTTCGGACTATGCAGAGATAGGGGGTAAAAAGCTCACAGAGATCAAGATTGCCCGCTCTGATGTTCAGGTGTTCTCAGCTTTTGACGACACGAGGGATCGCTGTGAAGGAGAATATCATCCCGTAGGCGGACCTCGACAACGCGTTTGGATAGAATGGCGCGAACATGATCCTATCTTCGAGATTCAGACCGATATTAAGCCCACTCGTATTGATAAACTCGTCGCCCTTCTTAGCAACCCGCGCAAGCCTGATCTTCTACGTGTGCCTCATTGTTTGGGCTACTTTAATGATCCCAAGAGCAGAGAAAGCGATTTCCGCAGAGGCCGATTAGGCTTTGTCTTTGAGAAACCCACAAGTCCGACTGCAAGCCCAATCTCTCTGAGAGATTTGCTCAAGACTAAGAGAAAGCCCCTTCTTACAGAGCGGGTTGCGCTCGCCAAAGTGATCTCGAAATGTCTAATGGCGTTGCATTCTGTAAATTGGCTTCACAAAAGCCTTCGCAGTCACAACATAATCTTCTTCCCAGAGACGAGCGATACCATCAATTACTCGTGTCCCTATCTCTCCGGCTTTGGTTATGCACGTCCGACATTCAGAGAAGATCTGACGGAGATACCTTCGCAAAACCCTGAATATGATATGTATAGGCATCCTCGCACGCATGGCCTCGGACCTTGGGAGGGAAGGCAGGGTTTCAAAAGGACCTTTGACATATATAGCCTTGGTGTTGTTCTTGTTGAGATTGCAAATTGGGAAACCATTGATGAGGTGCTTAAGATTGCTGACCCCAATTCTCTGGATGATGCAACGCTTGCTGGAATCCAGCAGCAGCTACTGGAAAAGAAAGTTCACATGAAGAATGTGGGTGCCAATGCTGGTGCCAGGTTCCGGAATGCAACATTCAGCTGCCTGGACTCAGCGGCTGCACTTGATGTCAATTTCCTAGACGATGAGACCGACGCACGCGTCGCGGCGAAGTTATCTCAGAACTTTCAGCACAGGGTCATCAAACCACTAGAAGAGATCCAGACTTAGGAAGTTATGGCTATGATATAGATTCTTTGAGATCGAGCAGTGAATCAACTTCTACTGAATTGTTATAGAGTTAATTTATTATATACATGTCACGAACGCTAAATTCAAACTATCGTTAAGCATAAGGGCGGAGCACGAAGAATCCATCGCAGGGCCCGGAATCAGACCAGTCTACATGCCTTCATCAATAATACAGGTACTTCCACAGCGCAGATTCCCGTCGAACGATTTGCATTCCCGCAACACCCTGCAAACATCACGGGCTTCAGGTCGTTGGCGTGGATCCTCGTCAATCATGCGTCTTAAGATGCCTTGGAATCGTTCTTTGGTCTCGTATCTATCACCACTGTCTAGGCTGGATAACCATTCAAGTGTCTTAGGTAGTGTATCACGATATGCGTGGCTTCCAGATTCGTCGGCTCGAAATTTCTCGAAATCTTGGAGTCTCCGCCCTCTGATCACCGTATAGATCTCCAGAAAGACGCAACCTAGAGAGAATACATCGGCCTTGGGCTGTCCAACACTGATCCGTTCATCGCTTTTCCATTCGGGAGGTTTATATTGGTCCTATAATGGAGTCAGGATTGTCCATTTGTGGGACCACAGCAAAACTCACCCCTGAAGTGCTTGTACGCGGGTAACCCTTGCTTTGCCTAGCATCCTGTTCGGCTTGCCGTCCAAGTCTCAGAGCCGACAGGATATCAGGCAATCGATAACGTTGCTCGTTGCTGCCACCCCCTGCCACATCGGTCTTTAGCCCAAAGGAAAATTGTGACAAGAATATCCTCGGTTTCTCGTTGTCAACAACCAGAATGTTTCCAGGTTTGATGTCACCATGATCGTACCCCACAGCATGCACAGATGCCAACGCGCTCGCCAGACAACCAAAGCTTGAGTTCAGAAATGGAAGGTCGATGACGAGGTCTCGTGCTCTTTTGTTCTCAAGCTCCGCCAGTTCGAGGTAGCTTCGCAGACTATAGTTGGCCGCTGGCTCATATAAAAGTGTGGATATATCTCCTTGCCGGTACGTGCCGTAGAGTCTCACCACATGACGATGTTGGACTTTCCTCAAGATCTCGGCTTCATGATGAGCGAACTCTTGCGCCTTGTCATCTTCTCCAGCAATAACTCTTTTTCGAATCAGGAGATTTGGAGACCCTTCACCCTTAACAATATCAAGAATTGCTTGATCCAAATGCCGTACACCGCGTACCCATTCAAGCCCTAGCTCTTGATTTCTCGCGTATTCAATTCGAAAGAATGGATCTTTAGGGACCGGTACCACGGCTCGAGCTATATGGGAAGAGGCATACGCAATGTCTGACGGATGAACATCGGCGCTTTCCACGAGTAGTGGGTCATTGTACAGTAACGGCATACAACATGGGCCGCAAAAATGTCTTTTGGTGATAGAGGAACAGGTCGTAAGCACTTTCCAGACTTGCTGTGCATTAGGTCGCTGATCCGGCTGGGTACTCAGCATAGAGCGTAAGAGACGTATGATTTGTACATCGCAACGTTCCGTGGCTAGTTCATCTAGCCATTCGATGACTGCAGGTACCGTCCGGTGGTAGTAGCCATCTCCTAATGGGTCTGCCTTCAACCTGTGATTGTAGAATTCATCGACTGTACGTCCTTTGTAGACCGAAAATATTTCGGTAAAGACGCACCCAAGCGAGAAAATATCGCAGGATTTGTTTCGGTATTTTTCGGCTGCACGCTCAGGTGAAGTATACTGTTGGCTGTTAGTGCATTCGGAATCTGCCCACAGAGTACGCTCTCACCATTTGTGTCTTTCGAGACGGTCCAGAAGTGCCGCTTTGTGTCTCTGTGAAGACTTTGGATAGGTTGAAGTCTGCAAATAAAACCGTGCGACCATCCAACAAGATATTGGCCGGCTTGATGTCCCTGTGTCGTAATCTCGGTTTCTGGTGGAGATAGTGCAGACCGTGAGCTAAGCAGCCCATTATTGTCGGTAGAAACACAGTCCTTGCGCCGCAAAGCTGCTCCATCTTGCGTAGCTTATGGCTTGAACCCTCGTGCTGCAGATAAGTCCTTAGGTCGCAAGTAGCCACAGGCTCCATGACGATGTTGAACCAATCTCCTCGAATGTAGCTCCCCCGAACCTGAATACAATGGTAATGCCTGACCGAAAGAAGGTGGTCCATCTCCTTGGTGAGTTCATCATTTGTCTTTTTTTTACCATCAGTCGACACCTTCTTGACCGCTACTTTTCTGCCGAGCTTCGGGCAGTAGCACTCCTCTACACAACCTCCTTCTCCTGCGGAAGCAATAACATCCTTATGCTCCAACGGAGCCTTTTCATCTTCCCCGTACTCCACAACATAGCCATCGCCACGGTCCGTCCATGTAGGGGCGTCGTGGAGCCTCTTATCACTCCAATCGGTTGACTTGGTTATGAGGAAGTCGGCGCCAGCCACCATGTTTATTGTCCAAGGAGACGAAGATTAGAGGTGGAAGTAGAAGAGAAAGAAAAGAAAAGCTAGAAAGGGCGCGCAGGACTCCATTTAGGGGGCGCACGCAAGTGTGCAGCAACAAACATCCGGTAAAGGTAGGCAGCCATTGAAAATATATCATAGCCTCCGGACTGGGCTGTACTCAGTTATATATGCCACGTAGCAAACAATGCTGCGGTTAAAGATATCATGATATCTAACAATTAATGTTTGTTAGCTGTCACATGGACGAGCTGCTGTTATCCGTGACCTGTCGCGCGCCCCCCTTCGGGTCGCCTCGGCTAGAGATAAAAGTTTATCTCTTGCCTGCAGCCTTGTTTCGCCTAACTCGCCAGCATGTTAACCATAGCCTCAAGAAAAGCCCCACTAAGTGGCTGACAGGCTTTCTATAATGTGGGCCCAAGGCTGAGTCCTCACAGCCTAGAGAGGCACTTACGCCACATACGTGCAGCACATGGTCCTGAGTGGGTGAAATCAGTGCGGATATCCCGTATTGGTGAAAGCGAAAGCGGTATTAGTGTAGAGCGGCGTATACACTGCCAGCCTGACTATGATGCATCATGCACTACGGCATGGATTATCATCTTCAGCACCCGAGAGATCGCTGATTAACGAACAAAGATGTCCTAGCTGATACCGGAGGACCCCCAACCTATTTAGACATTACTCATTCGAGCCAACCTAGGACACGCTTATATTATGCGAAGTCGGATTTGCCACCCACTTTGACTATTCAGTTGTCTCACTTAGTCTACGAATTATCCTCGATTGAAAAACCATTGCGTCTTTGCGAAGGATGTCAACATGATGGAGTTTCGAGAAACCCCGCTCTGCAGATATCTTGCAAAAGGGGGTTAGGGCTAGGGCTACTAGAAGGGTTCACCCCCTTACTGTATAACCCTATAGGGCTGGACCTAAACGGACCCTGAACGACCCCCAAAGAGCCCCTAAATCTCGTCGCCTAGGCGACGGGGATAGTCCCTAGAACGTTCCCGCTTTAGGGCAGCTTTAGGGCCTGTTTTCGCCAGCTCAAGGTCCAGCCCTATAGGGTTGTACAGTAAGGGGGTTTATACAGTAAGGGGGTGAACCCTTCTAACCGTACATGGCCAGCGTGTCTCCGGTTCCCCCTATGTAAAATTTAGAATAGCGTACCTCAGACAGTCAACTACTCTATCCTCCATTATCCACCATTGCTTTGCACCGTGGCTTTCTAAAGAGTTTCGAGTAGAGGTTTATGGAAATGTATGGAAGGGCATGGGACACGATTGCGTTCGGCTTCAATAATCTTCAATATCATAATATAGATTATTCGTTCGCTCATAATCGACTCTATGGCTGGCAAGAATAAGAGCTTCTGATAAAGCTTTTTGCGCGTTCACCGAGCACTTTGATCCTCATTCATTTTGTTTTATTTATACTCTTACATCTTCTAATGTTCCACTGGTAATCTTGATTACGATGCCCCTTTAATGATGTAATTTGGGTCTCCAACAGGAAACTGAAAGGCAAAACCGGCTGATGCGAAAACCAGCACAAACAGTACCAACATTCTGCTGCAGCAGGGACGATCTCGAAGGCACCTGCAGCCTCCGTAGAGGCAAATTCACTCGCGCAATCCAATGGTATAGATCCATGAACTGCAAGCGATTGGAATAAGTTGCGCTGGGAAGAAAAGGAAAATCACAATACAACATTTACTAGCAGCAGCTGAGGCACCTTGTACCCAGTCCCATAGCGTATCTGCAAGCAGACAGAAGATGATGGTGAGACTCCATGAGATAATATGACGAGACTCCATGAGACAGTATGACGAGACTCGGAGATAATGACCAGGCGGGCGTTAATTTTGGGAGTACAGATCGAAAACATAAATGACAAGAACGCCATCAGAAAGAATGTAGAAAGCGAGTGATGCCCAAACTACGGAGAGTACAGGCTGGCGATGCATCTGCTGTACTGTAATAGGAACGATAGTGTCCGTAAGCACCAGGATGTGGCGTCCGGGTGGAATCGAAGTTGTATCCAGAGGCCACCTGTGGAGAGCGATTGAGCCAGTGTAGCGCTCGGACGGCCGAGATCGACCAAAGTCGGCGATGAGGGTCATACTATGAGCCTAAAACCCAGGATATGCACAGAAGACAAGAGACGCAAAAGTGTTGCCCACCACCCACTCCCGAGGTCCCCGCCCATAATCATGAGTAAATCACCAATGAAGTAAGAAAGAACCGCTAAGTGTAAGGGAGCATTGACTTTGGAAGGCTTTCAGAACACAATAACACTAACGTCGATGTAGCACCATCACGTCCGGCACCTCTACAGGCCATGCTGGCACACGAGAACAGTATCAAAACTATGATGAGACCAAGAGGCGGATACTCCATTGGATATACAAGTATAATATCAGCCAAGCCAAAGGAGCCGCAAGGATGAGGTCGGTTTGAGCGCTGCTCTGCTTTTGATATCGTGCCTGATGTTCGACTTTGCTACTGCCTGGGAATCTAGTCTGGAGGACAGACGCAAGGACGTTGATCCATGAAAATCTTGTTAGATTGTTGAATGTTATCATGCTTTCTTCACAAAATCTGCCGTAGCCGCGGAACATAACTCTCGCATTGCAGAATACCAACACCAAAAGCACCAACTCACGGAAAAGAAGTCGCTTTATAGTTCTTAGATCTCGATCCCGCGCTTCAGAGGACTCTCATTAGCTGAGTAGGCTATCTGGGCCTTTAGTTCCCAACAAACTCAGGGAAGTACACCAAGCCAACTATTTCCAGACCGCAGCAATTGTACGTTGCTCGTTCTGCATAGCTAGTGCAAGTCGAGCCTAAATAACAGCTGATACCAGCAAGGCAGGGATGGCATTACTTGGCGTATATGAAGTAGACCCCTTCAAAACATCAACCCTAGCGTCGCTGACGCATCAAAATCCTCATTCCAGACATACAGGCGGAAAGGGTAAACCTCCCACCCACTGAAGGCCAGGAAAGATAGCATGCTAGTACTAAGAACAGGTTCAAAGATATGGATTACTCCCTTCGCGGATAACCTTCTCTGTCCGTTTCAACAGCTCCGTTCCGTTCTCACCACAACAGTTGTTTTAAAGCACGGACATTTGTCTTACAGAGAAAGCAAGAAAAGATAACAAAACCGTGCACGGTGCTTCCGCCCAAACCACAAGCCCCATGCATGTCTCACCTTTCCAGGACGGTGATCAATCAGCAGAGGTAAAGATAGAACTAGAGATAGGAATATAAAAAGCCCAAATCCTGAAGAGGACGGCGAATATCATTCCAAGCGATACAAACCGTGCCGTGAATACCCTCGCCATCCCACCCAATCAAACACCCCCCTGCAGCCCAGCCCACCCGCCACACCCTGTCTTCACTCTTCCCTCTCCACGCGCACCACTTACTCCTTTCCCGTCCTCCCACCGTAACATCCCCATCGACCGATCTCCTTGATTCGCTCGCCGCGGTGGTGGTGGTTGAATCCGGGGAGGATTGAGATTCGCGATTGCTGCGCATATAGGGCCGCAGAAACGCAACGGAACTCGGCCCTGTTTTTTGCTGGCTGCAGAAGCGAGATGCAAGAGAGACTTAAGTTTGCTAATGCTGATACATACCGATACGGGGTAGGGGATGGAGGTATGTACCCCATATTTTGTTCTTGAGCTGAGGTTTGGAATATTTTGGAGAGCACGTATCTTTTTTTCGCTTCCTACCTACCCTACCTATCTGGCCTACATATGCGGCCATCCCACGTTCTCTTCTTCTTCGGTGTCCCATATTCTGCATGATTACGCCTAGCTCTCAGCTTTAGAATACACCGTAGACATAGGATTGCGGTGAAGAACGTTGAATATGCTCTGCTGTGCTGTGCTGACTGCATACCTCAGCCGTTATCATTGTTGTTGGGAATGAAAATTTGAATTTTCCCTGCTGTAAGATAGATACCTTGTACGCATGTGTATGTATGTCAGACAGCTGCAAATGCAACGCAAACGCAAAGCAAAAGCAAAAGCAAAAGTGTGATCAGACGAATACATACTTTGCTTGCTGCACAGTTTGCTCCCTCCCATGCCTTATCTGTGACCTGACCAGGGGGGGTTGGGTTTGCTGCAGGGTCATCATGCTCATGCTCATGTCGCGCAAGGTAGGGAAGCAGAAAGGAAGGATGGACAAGATCATCGGTGATTCTATACCTATTGCTTGGTTTTCAGGTAAGGTAGTTTCTTGTCTGTCGTACCTGTACTTTGTATCTATCCCCCCCAATTTTTTTTTACGTACCTACATAGTAACTCCGTACGTAACTCCGCACGCGACGACCATGCCATGTGCAACCATTTTACCAACTTCATGTAGTACCTTATACATCATCTCCACATCCACATACATACAGGGTTCCTATGCAAAAGAAATACTTCATCAGGAATAGATACCCCACACTATCCCCTCCCCGGCCCCCGGCCCCCGTCCCCACACTTGCGGGGAAAGTGTAAAAGCCACGTAAGGTAGGGAGGAGTGCCGATCTGGGCTTTGCTGGGTTAGGTATCTATCTACTGGCTACGGGCCCGCTGCGGGCGAGATAAGCATGCGTCACCGCCGTCTCCGTCTCCTTCATTTGAGCGGAATCGAACCGAGATCGCGATGTGTGGCGGCTTCGCGGTTCGGTGATGCCGAAGGGTAAGGGTAAGGGTTTGATAGGGGGGGGGTGGGAATTTGGTAACAGATAGGTAAATTGATTTGAACTGTACTGATCTATCCATCATTTGCTTGCTATGGTATAAGAGTATAGGGTAATTCATTGAGAGGTAGGTAGGTAGATTATCGCTGGCTAGAATAATATCAGAAGAGCAAGATTCGAATTGAATCGGATAGAATAAAAAAAAACTGCGCAAAATAGTCTATGTGGAGTATCCTTCCAGGTCTAGAAATGTCAAATCCGTCCGCCCACCGCCCCTGTATCATTGTGTATAAAACATCGCAGAACGCCGGACTGTCCTCGCTCGTAGTATTGTAGTAGCATGTCTATGGGCGTGTAACATATCGCATAACAAAGGAAAGAATATTGGAGGAGAGGCGTAGAGTGTCGCACGCATTGACGCGTCCCAGATTGCCATCGTTCAGTACCGCTCAGCTAGGTCGTTGCCCGCCTGACTCCCATTGGTACTTGAATTACCACTGTGAAATCCACTGCTTGGGTTCAGTAAATCTTGTACCGCAACTTTAGGCACTTGTGGAACGGGCAACTTTCGATGAGTTCCATCAGGTCTACTCATGATCTCGCTGATTCGAGGACCGTTGCTGTAGTTCTGGTTGGACAGGCTACCGTAAGGCGATTGACCTTCAGCGTGCGGTTCCATTGGTGCCAGGGCTGGAGCGTGCGTGAGTGAGAGATGTCGAATGCCTGGAAGATGTAGGCCGTGATCGCCAAAGGGTCGTAGTCGAGGGGAGTGTGCAGGCGTTGCGAGAGGTGTATGGTCTGGGGTCGGTGAGAGAGAGTCATGAGAGAATGTTGGAGAAGAGGGAGCGGTAGAGTTCGGAGAGGTAGGCCCCGACCGTTTATAGGGACGGTGGGCGTTGTCGTCTTCTTCATGGGAGTGTGAACGCGACATTGACTGTGAATAGGCATATTGTGAGAGCGACGGTAGCCGGTTGGCGCTACTGCTGCCATGGATGAAGTATGGGTGGTGGTGGTGATGATGATGGTGATGATGGCGGGCAACGGCTGAGTGCGATGGTTGTTGGTCTTCTCTTTCGACTTGGGAGGCGGCCGTCGCAAGTAGATTGATGTCAAGAGGGTTATGTGTCATTCCGTTTGGGCTGCCTCCTGTGCTTCGCCCGTGAGGGTTGAGTGAAGATGGTGTGTTACTGGAGTAAGGCGTGTAGGATCCGGGAGGAGAGATGTTGGGTGAGCTGACTTTGGATGTAGGTGCTGAGTGGCAGATGATAGGAGCTGGAGGCGGCATCATTGGTGCTGACATGGCCTGATCTTGCGCATAACTTGCTAGAGCGGCGGTGTTGTGGGTTTTGTTGCTTCTTCTCGAGTTTGGGTTGTTGTGTATCCTCGAATGCCTTGTCAACTCATCAGATCGACTGAAGCGTTTTGTACAGCCTGGAAACTGGCAGCCGTGTGGCTTCTCGCCCGTATGTGTTCTAATGTGTCTTGTCTGATGTTCGAGACGGTGGAATGCCTTATCGCATAGAGGGCACTTGTATGGGCGAGGCAAGTCTTGTCCCTTATCGTCAGGCAGTCCTCCTACCAAGGGAGGTAATGCCCTGACCGAGGCAGCCATGCCACCTTGCTCGTGTGTGTATCCACCTCCTTGACTTTGATATTGGCCTCTGTGATCGTACTGTTGAGATTGAGGGTTGAGCAGGTTGGAGAAATCCAGCGCTGAACTTGCTCGCTGCATTCGCTCAATGTGCGTGGGGGTTGGTATGGGCGGAAAAGTCGGTAAGTTTAAGGTGTAGAGGCGACTGGCGGAAATCGACGATCTGTTTTTATTTGTAACTCAAACGAGTTGAATGGATGAGGATGAAGCTCAACGACTTCAGGTCCACCGACAGACTCCGTGCGCAGGGACTGAGCAGGGTAAGTGTGTTGTGGATTTGGAGAGAAGCGAAGGCAGCACGTAATTAATGTGTCCTTGGTTTTTTGGTGGGCGCAACAGTGGAAAGCACGTCACCGGAATGCGGACTGCGGAATTGGTACACTTTGGCTTACACAGGCCTAGAATACACTGACTTCCGGGGGATGGGAGGTTCGGGCGTGGGAGATGGGTCCGTCGTTGCAACTTCCCTCGGCCAGAAACGCCAACTTTGCTGGGCACCAAGCTTCTACCTTAGTTGCGATAGATAGGCAATGGCAATGGCAATGGGCAACCTTTAAGGCTGACTTAGCAACAACCTGGCACTGTTGGTGTTCGATAACGTAACGGTACTTGTAGTCGTTGTGGAGGTTGGCCCTGTTGACTTGAGCTGTGCTTTGCGACCGTGGAGTAAGAGTGCTTGCTCTTGCTTCAATTGCCTTGTGCGAAGCCTGTTAAAGATACAGCCGAAAACACTTTGGTTGTAAGAAGGCTGTGGTTGGTGCCAGTGGTTCAAATGAAGAGTGGAAGTCTGGTTGTGCTGTAAGTACCGAGGTGATTCGCCGCCGAGGTGTAGAGACTAGAATATCTCAAGTCGACAGACTCTATAAAATTTGCTGGCCTGATTAACAATCACTGTAATCTTCGTTTCGCAGACTCCTCAGCCGGATAGTGGCGCAAAGTATTTGGAAGACAATACCGAGATTGGGATGCAAGGAAGGTACACAGGGCGACCTTGACAAGCTCGGTCGTCAGTGTTTGGGAAGAGTATTATGAAGGTACAGTAGATGGGAGAGAGTAAATGCATGCGCTGGCCCGAAGGACGGGGGCGTGTCTTCCACTTATTGGAACCTTGGGGAAATATGTGGGGCTTATCGGACACGACATGTAGACCTCAGCCTTGAAAAAAACGTGGTACCTGAGCTATGGTCTGTTTGGCTGTGCCTCTTAAATCTTCTAAATTCCTCGGGGGCGGCGTTGTCCCTTCCCCCAGCTCCCAACGGCAGATAAGCATCCTCAGGGCCCAGTCTTACACCTCAAAGCCACCTACTGCCTAGCCTACCTTGGAGTAGTTCCATCAAAATGTGGCACTCTGGACCATCTGATGCAGGTAAGACTCCAAGATGTCAGACCAGGTAGATTGATGATTAAAGCAGGCATGAGGCACGGGGGGAGCTGAGGGCTGTGGAGAAAAAGGAAGCAAAGGGGTCTACTATTCCTTTAGTCAAAGGACTAAGGCATTTTCCCTGCGTCCTCCCAGACCTATGACTTATCATGCGTGGGGGGATAGATGCTACGAGACCCTCACAACAAGTCACTCGACCCTTTCTTTCCCTTTAGATTGATAGTGGTGGTCTACATCGCGCAGGTGTTCCATTCGCCATCACGATGCTTATCTCATTAGGCAGACTGATTGTTCCTATTAATACCACTGCATTTCTTTGCACCGACGTCAAGGCTGAAGAGGAGGGAGTGAAAACTCAACGACACGTTGATTAGCAATTCCGGGGGATCAGAGATGCATGACTTGGTGTGGGGTAAAGTGCATTCCTTGGCCCTGCTACTCATGAGTCGGGCGCTTTCTGTCCTTTGGCGGGCGAAAAAGGCGTGCAGAGCTAGGGATAGGCTGCCGTGTCTGTGGGAGAACGCTAGCCGCGGAACCGGGTGAGCTGGGGGGGAGACGTTTAGGGGGCGCGTAGGGGGCGTGAGGCATCCTTGGAGAAGGGTTAGTAGGGATTCCTCTGGGGGGCCCCCAACCCTAGCGTGGGGTGTTTCAAATTCCAGAAGCGCTCTGTTGGGAGTGTGGGGCAACGCTGACGGATTGAGCACGTTGCGCGTGGCATGTTCGCATCACGCATATACTGATAGAGTAGGTAGGGAGATGGTTACCTGCGGCTTTGCGCATGATTCGTAATCGGTACTTCCCTTGCCTAGGATGATTGATTAATTAATCCAGTCGTTACTGTTAAGTCCGCAACAAAGTACCCCGCTTCTATCCCTGATACTGCTGAACCACTACGATAGACAAAGTCAGCTATGGAACATTGCTTTTTGGAGAATCCAATGTAGCTTCTAGATGATTTCGATTCAGGCGATTTAATCTCGCTGCAGGAAGTCCTCAGCGAAGGCGTCATCTCCGACGATCTGCGGACTGGAGCCTTTCAAACATGTGGGGAAGTGGCAGATGCGATGCTACTGTACATGTGGATGGTCTTATCTTCAACGAAGCAAGGGTCTCCCGTGCAGCTTGCAGAGAGCTAGACGTGCCCGGGACTGGTGTACACGCTACATGGGCACCCCAAGTCCGTAGGTTGTATTTTGTGGAGCCGTAGCTTATCGTGGGGAAATTGCATACGAAAAGAAAAGGAAAAAAGGCGTTGAACTAAGCGCAATAATTCTAGAAGTCTCGAACAACTCGTTCTTGTTGGCATTTCGCCTTCTTCCTTCCATGACTCCAGTCCAGCTTGACTGGCCTTTGAACTAGCCTTATCAACTGCCGAACGGCCAGTAATTCCCCGACCTCTCCCGATATGCGTGAAAAGATCCAGATTGTTAGAGGCGCATAATCCCTACTCCCTACCAATCTGCGTAACAGGAGCAAATCTTGCAATCCACATTGTGGCTGAAGTCATCTGTCGTCACTATAATACCTGATTCAGTATTATCATGATACCATCAAGCATCATCAAGCTCGCATCATGCGACAGCGCTCTCGTGTCTGAATATGTTTTGCGACGATGAGCACACTAACAGCTGTCTCGGTATCTGTCTCGCGAGCTTAAGCTGAGCTTGGCCAATTGGGTTTCGAATAGCATCAGATAAATATCCGTGCATGCATGATGCATCCTTCGTGCTCGTCATGCTGTCACCGAAGGTCCTCATGACGATGTAGACTACACCGTACGTCTGTCACGCATCAATAGAGTCAGGTACCAGAAACAAAAGGAATGACACCGGAACAGACCAATCAACGTACACTGGCTGGGTCACCTTGAAGTATCCCCTACCCGTCCGGAGACTTGTCCGCCTCCAGCTCCCTCCCTTAGGTACATCCCTAAGGTACCTATCACACGTGTGTTCATCGCATTGATGCTCAGGTACCTCACTTCGTGGCTGCTTCCCTTGCTACAATTGAACTTCGGCGGCTAATTTGGGAACATTGTGCGCACACGCGTTTTTGTCTCTATTGTCTGTCGCGTTTGCAGACAGAGAATCGTCGTGGGGGGAAGAGCACCAAACCAATCACATGTCCAGCTTCCTCTCTTATGTGCATTCGCATTTTCGATGCACTAGCGATTGACATACATGATGTAGTTTTATCACCGGGTCCCAGCTTACCTTGGACCTGCATTTAGACTTGGAGAGATCAGAGCACAAACGGCCAGATGGTAGCGAAGTGGGCAGAACCTTGAACCCATGCCTGCAGAGCGGTGGCGTACATCATTGCTACTTCTAGGCGACTCACGAGTTGTACCTCGCTAAAGGCCATCTGATGACCTTTACCTGAGAAATGATAGGACGTCATGCTCCAACCCGAAAGCTTCCGCTCTGCCCGTGAGACGCAAATGCGCACAATATCTGGAGATTGCCGAACGGTCTTAGACAACCCTAAGCTATTGAGGCCTCAAGACAGGGTTTGCAGAATGATCGCTTTGAGCTGCCGCAGCTTGAGGTATGAGGTATGCGCACAGACATGAAGATGACTAAGGTGGCCGGTTTGCCATGTCTTCAGCTGCAACCGCCCTGACCTTCAAGCCCAGCCACACCAATGCCAGAGCCGAGTTTCAGTGTCCAGCAAAGAAATCTGGTAGTGTATACAAAAGACATTAGCTTCGTTTCACCAAGCAGACCCTAACTCATAATAAAACCATGAATGCTACTAATTGTCAGAGATTGGGTCTCTTTGGACATATAAAACTTCCGAACAAGCTGATTCTGGCCATCCACTTCTATGATTCTGCATCATCGAAGATCCGTCTCTGGCTTCGCCGTGTCCGCCAGGCTTTGTGAAGAACGGCAAATCGCAAATAGAAGAAACAGGTTGAGTGGAGAATTACTACCTCACCCTTTCCAGCCGCGAACCTTGTGGGGCTTCACTAACATACAAGCGACATCGCATCTTAATAATTCCCAGATTATTTTTGGCATACTTCTCAAATGACTTCTCAAGAGAAGGTGCACAAGACCGCAAGCCCTTACGATGGCCATGTCAATTCATTGATATTGCTAAGTATCATTGGCTTGCTGGCTTCGTCAATGACTTTGAAAGCTTGTTGGACACACAATGAAATTCCAGCATCATGAGGCTTTTTCGGCTTTGCCTCCTTCCAAGCGTTCAATCTTTCGCTATCTCACCAATCGCCAATACGTCTTTATCTGGCGTCCTCCCTTCTAACTCCAGTTTCTTATCGAACAATGCGAACATCACATCAAATAATACACAGTCACCCAATGCAATGCAAGTCATATGCAGGAACGGAGATCCCTCCCATCCCTTCGCCATTGCAGTAGATTTTTGCGGCTTCGCAATTTCAATCGCCTGTAGAGAACTACGAGCTATGGCCGAAAGCCGCGAGCGTCTAGGTCTTTGGAATTGGGTGACACTGGGGCCGGGAATGAACTGCGTCGCAGGATTCTATGTACCATTAGAGGTTCGCCCTTGGATGTTTCCATCATTAGAAGAGTGCCATTCGCTCGTCTTCGGAAACATTCTCTATGTGTGTGGTCAAACATTCAACGTGGGGACTATGAACATCGCCATGTTACCCAATGCAGCTACGCCGGGGACAGCAATGCAGGATGGTTACCCAAGGTATCTGATGGCTTCTGAGAAACCATTCAGACACACAGCAACAAAGGGAGAAGATCGACAATAGCAGCGATTTTGGAACAATTCTGGCGAATAACTGTTCATCGGGTTGTGATATCTCCTACGTACAAAGATCACTGCAAATAGCGCGCTATCCGTCCTTAAGGATTGCTCATTGCATGTAAGGTCCGGGGGCCAGGTAGAGTGTCAATGGAGGTAGAGCCACATCTGTCTCCTCGTCCACTACGGCAGAGCAGCTTGGTGCAAACTATGGTATTGCTACAAGAAGGTACATTAGTGAAGCGACTGGTGGAAATGTCTCGAGGTTGTTGTTACTTTGAATGAGTACAAGGGACAATGATGTAAGAGCCTTCAACGATTACCAGCAATCACAGAGTGACCAGCGGAGGTGTGCCACGACTATCAATGAATCAAATGAAATTCATCTTCTGATTTGATCAGCCGAACATTCTGCGGCCAGAGAGAGCGGTGACGCAACTGGTACGAATGTCGCAGGGAGGATGCGGCATTGGACAACGCGAATCGCAGCCGCGTAGCGTTCCGACCTCAAACATCTCTGCATGAGTTAACATTCTTGCCCCCATGGCTGATGAATCTGCAGCTGCGATGTACTTTGTGATCTGTCTGCGTGAGTGAAAGGTCATTTTCTGCTTTTGCTTTCTCGGCTATGCGGGTGCAGCTATGAACATTCTTCATTGAATGCTTTTTGAGAATGTACCTTCTTCTCCTACTCTTCGGGCTGTGAAGCCTCTGGTGCGAATGGCTTCGGCTGATTTCTTACACGAGAATGGTCACGTCCTCTACCACTCTCCTAGCTATGAAGATGTGGGTATGACTACTACCAACCACTTTTGCGCGTGCATATGGTTACTATGCAAGGGAAGGCGGCGTAAGTCAGGCCTGTAGATGGACGGCGGACGCTCCATGATTGTTCAGGATCTCTGCATCATACATACTAGCTGGCAAGTGCTTGTGAAGCACCAAATCTGCGTACCAAGCAATTACTAACCTTGCAAGCGTGTTACTGCAGCGTGTTAAGGCAAGGAGTCGGCTGGTGTTCACTCTACATGATTGGCTTACGCTCTGTTCTCCTACCTGAACTCTCCTAGCCATGCGTGTTAAGGCATGAATTCATTCGGCTTTGGAATGAGTTTGGCCACTTCTCTCGTCACTCTCCGAGGAGACGTGCAATTGTGAAAGCTGGGCAGCGTGTTATGGACCCTGGTTGGGCATTGGGGAGGTGAATTCGCCCCTAGTCAGAGTGTTAGCCTGAGTCCAAAGACATATATTGAGCCCAACCCCCCCCTCTTTTTTCAACATCCAAGAGACACTTGCATCTCAGACCTAGAGTCTGATGCACTTCTAAGGTCATCATGTCTTAGCATTACTCTATATATATTATATACACATACCATACATCCACCAAAGCTTCCGACCATCTTCCTCGTAAGCTCTCCCTTCCCTTCCAGTCGTTGTCACATACTCACCGCCGTCAAAGAGCTGCAAGTATGCCGTCTAGGAGGTGCCACGGTCAAAGCATTCGACCCTCCTGAGAGTTTCGCACATGTCACCATAACCTACTCGTGCATCAAGATTGAACTCTGAGGCCCACCTATTACTATTGCTCGAGCGATTGAAGTGGACTTTGAAAGCTGTCACCATTGATCACTCAGCTATGACCGCGGAACCAGAATAATCTACCATGTATGGAAGACGAAGATGCGACAACTTCAGAAGAAGTATCGAATACCCTTCGCCGAACCACCGTTCGACACAGAGAGCTTATCAAGATATGTTCCGTGCACTCCAAATGCAATCAGTGCTATTCTCTGGCTGCCCAACTGCATACAGATAGTCTCCCAGAAGCCCTCTCCGCGAGCCGGGTTTGGATCGTCAAAATCCAGGAGAGATCCATCATCAAGCTGAGTGATCTCACCAAATTCTGAGGGTTACCTGGACCAGGACCATGAAGACCATATGAACTGGGAGAAAGAAAAAGCAACCCGTTCATATCACCGTCAACAATTGCTCGGATCAATTGTTCAGCAAAACGCTACACTTCATCCAATGGATGGATCTATGTTACCATACCTGATGCATGGATATGGATATTGGTATACCAGTATCGAACAACGCCATTTTGCAAGGATCAAGAGCCTTGGGTCTTTCATATATATCATTCACAAGATCTTTCACCTTCAGTCTCTCTTCTAACTTCCTTCTTCAACCCCAACAGCGAATTCCGCTGCCCTATGGTGATGATTTTTTGGCCCCCAGGAAGCGACATAATTTCTCTGTGGCAACAATATTTTCTACTTCGATGACAACTATTATGGAACCAACAAAATCGAAGCTTCAGCCCATTGCCACTACTGTGCAGGAGGCAACCATACATCGGGACCATCCTGAGTCTATGACATCTGAGATTCGATGCCTTGATGCCCCGGACTTCCCACGGTCGAAAATCCTACGGTCTATACGATATTCAAGGGAGCGTAGTATGGAAGCACCTCTATAGAAGTCGGTATGGCTATATGTGGCATCGAACGTTCCTAGCACTGGGCCAACAAAAGAAGAGCATCTGCCCGGGGACGTGTAGCCTTCGCCGGCTGGTGCTCCCATCACCGCTCCCACCCCAGCTCTCTGCCGCTACCTTCCCCCCAGCCGTGAACCCCCCTTCCCCTATACCTCATAGGAACCCTCCCCGCCTGGACGGAACTATTCTTTACCATCTTATCTACTCTTTACGATCTTCCCTCCGGATACTTGAACAATATTCTCAGTGCTCTGGGCTTTTAGCCCAGTACATTCCCACATCTTTCACCATCGTCTTGCCTTTATGTGCTGTTATATCACTTTGATCAATCTAGGCGTTTAGCCTGACACATTTTCACATCTCGGCCTCATCTTCAATTATCTCGCCTCTATATACTAAGGTAACCCACCTCCGCATTCTACAAGCTGCCCCTCCGAAGACGACATCACATCTACCTCGTGTACCTCCTACTCCCGCTCGCACTCCAGCCGTTGCTACTGCTGCTGCTGCTGTCGAATGCACTCCGCCAACGTCATTAGCACCACACCTCCGCATATTACAAGCTGGCCCCTCGAAGACGACATCAGGATTCGCACCCGCGCCTATCCTCGCTCCCGCTCCCGTTGTATACCACCTCCAAAACCGGGCATGGATAGAGACCTAAACAAAACCGCGGCAGCTGCACGACTGTTATGGATCTGGGCAGGACTAGAAGGCCAGCTAGGTTCGCCTGCTGGACATCCCTTTTATGGGGATGTCATTATCGTATGTGTGGACTGCGAGGGTTGGCAAAGCAATAGCCATATTCGGACTTCGGAAATCGGCGTGACTCTTCTTGACACCAGAGACATCCATGATATGCCAATCGATGATTAGGAAAACCGGGTTCATTCTTTTCATTTCCGGACTAGAGAGCTAATGAACAACAGACCGGAGCGTTATGCTACAGGGAATTAACGAGCCAATTTAAAGGAAGCAGCAACGCAAACTGTGGGAGGAGTTACTGGAAAATTCAGACTGCAAAGCTCGCCGCTCGGGATAACATGAAAAATTCCGTTATGTGTATTTGTGCTTAGGGTATGAAGGCCCGAGACCTATCATGTCTCGCTCTCTTCATACAACAACCTCCTATTCAATGAGAATCATATTTACTAAAATCGGAGTTTTGTTCCGAGATGTCTACTAGATACCAATGTGTCAGGGCTGGAAAGGGTTGTAACAGCGGCACCATCGCCCCACCAGCTGCTGCCGCACCTGCTCCCGCCAGGTGTGCTGGAATACATAGACCTTGAAGCCGCGACAAGGGACGCTGCATTCATAACTCCGCAGATATAAAGATATCATTTGAATACTAAGTGGAGTATACTCGCTCCCTGATTACTTGGTAGATGTCTTCCCTCAAAATTCCCTCACGTGCCGACTTCGTGCACCTCGATGTCCGAGAATGTCAGATTGTGGGTCATCCGTCCTCAGCATCCGTTTATAGGCGCCAAGATCACATTTTTGGTTTCAGCAGCTTGACTCAGATCTCCTTTATGGCATCTAACATCTTCATCTCTTGGAGCCCAAGCGCTGGTATCATCGACGAATACACAGAGAATGCTCCCACCACCGCTACCACCTTGGACTGCGTTGTACCTGGTCAAGATTAGTCAGCACGAAATTAAGCTGTCAAGAGCAGACTCTCGCTGGTACTATTAGCAGGATGGATGCACAGTCGTGACCTACGTACCAGAAGAGTAGCATCAGGCGGCCAACAAACGCTCTTCTTCGTTCACGGTGGAATTCAGAAACATCTTGTTCTTAGATTGGGGCGCTGACTTCGAGCTCACGATGACCAGTGACTGCGATTCACTCCTACAGAATTAGAAAATCTTGTGATTCGTGCTAGCGGGCAAACCTACATCTTCACAATGCTGATAACGGTCTTCATTTGGGAAATTTGGATTATGTTCAAGGCTATCCAGCAAGGCTTAGAGCTTTTGGATTCCAGTTCCGCAGGTATGACAACAGCGAGAAGCGCGACAGTTATACAATGTATCAAACTCAACAAGACGAAACCGATCAAACTAACAATAACGGCTACGAAAACCCTCTAAACTCTGCAATTATACCTACACATCAGTATGCATCACAGCAGCAACTTACACTACGGCCTGTGTCGCGGCAACAATATCTACTACAGCCTGCGTCACCGCAACAATATCCACTACAACCTGCGTCACAACGAGGGGAAGGCCCCAGAGCTCCAGCAGCAGCTGGAGATCAAGTACAAAGAAGCTGCTGCGCTGAGAAGTGCTTTGAAAGAAATTGAAGTTTGAGCTGGGAGCCGCAAGACTGCCGAAGGCGGTACCAAGAAGACTGGTCAACAGTCAAGTCCTCATGACTTTCATAACTTGTGAATTTCAATCTCTGCTAACCCATTTGATACTGCATTTCAAATACTGCATTGATGATCAGACTACCCTCTACTGGATATCCCCTTCCCCTTCGACAGCAGAAGAAGAAAGAGAGTTCAATTTCCTTGTTCGTCCCTATGACGAGATACTTGGCGTTAAACCATAGCCAATCTCGAACATACCGGCACGTCCTATCATTCATTCCACTGTGCCAAAATTTAAAGCGATTGGGCAGGTTGGCGAGCCACAAGCCAGAGATGTGCAGATGTTGATTCAACAATCAAAGTCCGAGCTCTAAGACGTTCTGAGATTAAGATTGTCATGGTAGGGTCTCAGCAATCTCACTCTTCATTAGAGGGAGATCTTCAGCGATGGTTTCCGATGTCTCCATAAACCCGAAGCTCGATCCGTTACCCAATGCGAAAGCATCCACCTATCCCAAACCTGCTCAGCTACCAACTCGAGATTGCTGCACTATATCTCGGCCTCACAGGAGTTTCGCCAGCGCATGGACGGGCTCTCGGACAATGAAGAGATGAACGATGTATTTCAAAAGCCATGACAATCTCTGATAAAGTATTGATCACTTCTCTTACTATGGACCGGACCATTTGGACCGTGAAACCTTTGACAATGGTAAACATGGAGGAAACGAGTCCCCTTTTTGCACTTCATACCTGAAAACTCCTCCAAGAACAGAATGGGCACGGCAAGTGCGGCCGCCATCAGCGACCAGATCAAGACTG
The DNA here is from genome assembly GCA_000482085.2 of Cladonia metacorallifera KoLRI002260. Lineage (NCBI taxonomy): Eukaryota > Fungi > Ascomycota > Lecanoromycetes > Lecanorales > Cladoniaceae > Cladonia > Cladonia metacorallifera. Next base: position 111,300 of record KI911120.1, on the reverse strand, counting down.
GATAACCGGAGCCCGTGGGGCCTTTTGACATTGAGGCGGCTTGTCTGTTTGAGATAGAAGGCAAAAGCATTTCCGAGGATAGTGAAAAGACTTTATCAAAGTTCCAATTCGATTCAAGGTTAATGCAACAGCTTTGCACGATTGCTTCACCTCTCCAAAAAGCTGCTGGCTATATTCGACGTCAAGTCCTTCGACCACCTGGCTTCAGCACAATCTTATCTCAACAGCTGCGCTGAATAGTGATAAGACCACAGCGTTGCATCAGTCCAATACCCCGAGGCAGAATGCCGCCGACCGGGGGTGCCTTTTCGATAATGGTAGCATGCTATTCAACGACTATGACCCTAGACTACGTGGCAACACCACGTCTGTCCAGCAACCCGAGAACTCAAGCTGCTCAACAGTAAGAGAAACTATTTCATCCTAGCCTGGTGCTATGTCCGAATCAACACCCCAGCAACGACTATTAACCAATGAGTACGTGATCGTCCTTTAGAGGGGAGTCCCCAGATTGAAGTGATTGGGACACAACGCAACCTCTCGCTATCAAACCATACAATGTCTTCTGATGTTGAAGAGTGTCTACCTGGGACTTACGAAGACTACATGAATAATTTCCTGTAAAGCATCTCTCCGTTGACAAGTGCTGTTCTCCAAACCGAACATGATTCAAATTGGTTGGCGTTCTTCAACGAAGTTGAGAAGGTGACTGCTACTTTGGTGTTTATTTATCGCGGCACCTAATAATCTTAGGCAAGAAAATCACTTTCTCTGACAGGCTCTTTCGAAGGATTCCTCAGATACTGGAGGGACCAAGGTCTCAACATCAACAGCTGCCATGATCAGGGAGCTAAAGATCTTGAATAGTAATATCAACTGCCCTATTACAGCCAGGCATTTTTCACGCTAAATAAGAAGCACCGCTTCCCACGACTCATGTTCAGCTGAATGTCAGCTTGTTCCAGGATCGGTCATACTAAGTTCGGATACTTTGTTAGATTGCTCTCCAATTGACGCTTGATAAATTGCCCATCAATCCATTTTTCGTCCAAGAGATAGCGCTCCTGGATATGAGTACCGGTCACAGGTCGCTTTGCGTGACTGGAAATCCATCTGGACTGGATATCCGATAGTTTTGTTGAGAGGGATCATCTTGAAGCACTTCAGCTTCTCAAGATCCAGAACGTGGTACCAGTGAACAGCATTATTGCTGACCACTTTCGGACTGGTGGCTTCGACCTTAACGAATGAATCATGAAGAAGATCCTCCGGGATGTGACTCATCTCTAGCACGATGTTCGCTTCCCCGAACACCCGATCAGAACATACCGTCTGCACGCACTCGATATGCCGGCCATCCCAATCCCCCTCTACGTCGTCTTCCGCGGCTCCCTACTACTGAGCAACCCATGTCGAATATTGCCATCTCAAAGAAGCCACCTTCCTCGCAGGGCAGAATGCCCTATTAGCCTTATACGATGGATGAATATTATAGGATATATGAGCATAAAGAGAGGAAGAGGGTTTAAGAACCCCTACGCACTGAGGATTAACTTGGGCCGACTGGTACACAGCGTCGATCCTGGTGAGCCAGCTGGTCATAGCTGGCCCTTTTGACCCGCAAAATCAATTTCGGTGGAGGCTGTCGCATAAACCCATTTTTGACGCGGATCTACGCTTGTCTGACGAACTTTGGGTCAATGGGCACATTTAGAGATATACTAGATCTTCACGAGAAGGTGGACATGAAAAAGGTTCTTCAAGACTGGTCCGATGATGACGGAGATCTGATAGCATACAAAGGACGATGAAGTGACACGGATTCAGAACGAGACTCCGGACTTCTACACCAGCGCATTCAAGGCTTTCAACCAAGGTCGTAATATGCCCCCGCGTCTGCAACGATCTATCCCGCATCGTGAAGCGCCGCCTTCGTAATTTACTTCGGCATTCAATACTCAGGGAGGGAAGCAGTATAGGGAGAAACCCCTTACCAATCTTGACAAAGTCCGCGATGAATCAGCACGCCGAAATGAACATACCTCCGGAGACTGGCATCGCGCCTAAGAGCTTGTCAGAGGCTACAAGGAAACTTGAATTCGCTCGAGAACCATCTGAGGATACTATTCTCCATGTCACCTACACAAATTCTCGCTATCTTTACATATATATATATCATGCTCACTATTATCTTACAGCCACTATATGGAAAGCGCGGACTGGCCATTTTCTAGCTACACCCAGCCGTTCTCACTACCACAATCACGCCAATCGACCTGTCTGACAGAAGGAAACCTCCGCGGGAGGAGTTCAGGTCATATGTTGGAACATGTCCACCAGTTTCTCCAACCGAAGCGTGAGGCTGATATGCACTGGGGCTTGCAAACTGGCAACCACATGTGCGAGTTTGTCACCCGCGAAGGAATATACAAAGGGTCTTCTTGCTGCGCACGCCTATCTCCGTGCGCATCCTGAATCTGGTGTACGGATGATACATGCCGCACCTATAGCTCTGGAGAGTCTGCACCAGTGGTGATGGCTATGCTTGATGAAGACGATAACTTCAACACGGTAGCCGATATCTTGCCTCACCCTCAGCTGTACGAGTACTAATCAAGCTTCTCAAGTATGAGTCCCAAATCTGAAATGGAACGGGAACGGGACAAACTGGAATCTTGCATTTCAATATTGGTTACTGCGATATTTGATGGTACAGTGGCCAAGATCAGGGGTATGGAAACGGACATTGGAGCAAGCATCCTGGAATATGCCTGCTAAGTCACACCTTTATATCTTTTCGAATTCTTCTCGGCCAAGTTAAGACGGGGCTTTACTATCGATGGCATCGGTAGTATCGGTAGTGATCTCAACATCTGAGATTCCAAGCAAGCAACTTGGATAGCCACTGGGAACAAAGACTTAGAGCTCTGCTGGCTCTTCCAGGATTTGACGTGGAGTTCGTACGAGGAGCGATTTCTCTTATTCAAGTCGGATCACACCGCGCCAGTTATATTAATGCGTTTAGGTCAGTTAAAGAAGGCAATCATATATGAGACGTAATATAGACTCTTTCATGTACTGAACTATTTCCTCATTACCACCTACGCGTATCTTACGATGGTGCCAATGTGGTGCTTCAAGCTCGGGGATAGGATTTTCTTAAGGGCTGAACGGAGAGGGGTGAGTGGATTAGTTTAAAGTGAAGGAAGTCTTACCGACTCACCCCGTCTCACTAAACTTCCACATCCTTGAGTCTATATCGCGATCACTATGGCTGTTTTAACGGAAATGCTTTCCAAATTATTTCGTATGATTTTGCAACTCGAAAAAACCAATCTTGACGCTGTGCAAAACCAGTTGGAGGGCGAAGATACGCCTGTTGACCTTTTGGAAAACGACATGAGGGATCTTGTGATGGACGGTCCTGATTTACACCGCCCGATCGCCAAGTAGCTCGTCAATTCTTAAGCTTGGGCGAACGTTACAAGAGTACCGCCTTGGATTTGAAGAGAAGATTGAGCAGGCTGTGGAAACGGTGGCTTAAAATAGAGTCTTTAGAGGCTGTCGGAGTCAAGCCAGTGCTACCTATTCACAACAAGTGGATGGACGCCAGGCTGTGACTCGCGGAGCGTAAGGAGTTGAGGAGACACAAAAATCTAAGCTTATACCTTAGAGCTACAAGAGCGATTTGTGGTACTGCTATTAACATACACTATTGGAAAGCATCCTTTGTCTTGATAAACCTGGACGAGCTAAGACGTTGGATCGACCTCATGCCGATAGAAGCTAGAAACCATCCCACTCAACCCTCTTTTGATTGAACTTCTCTTTTGTTCATTCTCTCTGCCATTGCACTATTACTTGTGGAAGAAATATCCTCATTACGATGTACAGGGAATATGACAGTTACAGACCAGCTCATGCATCCCAGCCATCTTCTCGAAATTGTTCTTATCTACCTAACGACCGTCATTGCCACTTTCACGAACGAGCCGGCCGTACTTGTCGAAAAAGGCCCAGCAAACATATGGTCCATGGTCACGATATATCGCATGTCATTCCTGAAAGCGGTCGTGGGAACAAATCCCGGAACGCGTGTATCCCAGCTGGAAGATGCATATGTGGGCTAAAACCAGCCTGTCAAGTAGATTCAAGGATATCCGCTGGGATGGCTTCATCACTTGCCCTTCATCTAACATAGTCTGCAGCTCTATACCTGTGACACCATGGCACTCCATCAAAGTTCCTCGAGTGAGTTTTACTCATTCAACACGATTGTCCTCGAGTGATTTTACTCATTCAACACGATTCTCCATGGCTTCACATCCACAAGGGAGCTTGCAGGCTGTGCTCGGGGTATGCCGACTTATCGAGTTCATTCACCTCACATTCTCAACTCTCAAGCATACACCTGAAAAACTGCAAGAGCTACTCTCGAAGTTTCCCGGAGCATATAAGTCCTTCGAGGCAAGCCTGGGAGGAGGGGTGCAAGAGAACAAACATCGTGCCGAGAGCGTAAGTGCCTTCGTAGCCTACACCAATACTGTGGGTTTCCCGCGCTGATGGTGTTGTCTTTAAGACCAAGTCAATGAATGAAGGTATGAATGATACGGAGGACTCTATCTCTGGCTATTCTGACAACTTCGGGCACAAACACCATAGCAGCCTGCTCGATTCCGCCCTCAAATGCCCTCAAGTGGTGGCCGCAGAGGCCTGGTTAAAAAAAAACGCCACTGAGGACGTCCAAACGATGCTGTGCCTCCCCCCCCGTGAAGCTATCGATCCCAGCGTGGAGAGGTTGATAGATTGAAGGAGAGGGAGCCCCCTCTCGGGAAAGAGCTGGAAGCCTTAGAACGTATCCTTTTTGGGATGTATCTGTTGAATGACAAGAGTACCGAGGTCGATGATAGTACTCCCTGGAGTCGTCTGCATCGAAGAAGAGATCGGTGGGATGGCGCCATCGCCAAGTGTAGGGGCACGTACGTTTCCCAAAAGAACCTGAATTATCATGATGTGTGTGGAAACTATAGGTGTTTTGAGAATCATTCTTCCACCCTAGTCTTGCGTATAGCAAGCTCAACAACGCTTTCGACATGTAAGATGCCCATGAGTTGTCTAGGCTTTTGTCAGAGCCAGAACCAGCGGCGGTGGTGCCAGCTATCTCAGCCAAACGCCTATTTCTCCGTGGAGAGAGGCCTATGATTGAACGAAAGTTCGATGACGGTACTCCAATTACTAGAGGAAAACTTTGAGACCGTGAAACGCTGCCGTCATGGAATCGCCTCGATAATTGGCAAAAGGACGCCATTGGACGGACTGATGAATATCCTCTCTCTATTATTGAGGGTCCCCTAGGGACCGGGAAAACGAGAAGGATCGCGACATCCCTTGCTTGCAGGACCACTATCAACAAAAGTGAGCGCATTATGGTATGCGCAGCGCGAAACGTCGCTGTCTAGCAGCTCGTAGCTGCAACCGCAGCTCTCATGCAGAGCGATGGTCTGCACGACGATAATCACCCAATCTCCCCGCTTCCTCTGGTCCACTTGGAAACAGAAGGCGTAATAGACGCTAGCTACCTCAACGGAGAACTACCCCAAGGTGACTACCATCTCCAGAACCTGCGAATCAGACGAGCACGACATCACTTCTCGTTGTCTCCGGATAGTGGTTCAGCAGCTAAAGTCAATGAACGGCTAAAAATTATTGAACCTCAGTATTGTACCAAAATTGACCAGAGCGATCTGGATATCCCTTTCCAGCGCTGTCTAATGGAAGTAGGATGGGCACAAGATCTCAATTCTCGACTAAAGGCCCATGTGACCAACAATAATACCACGCCGCTGTTCGGACTTGTTAATGCAGTCGGTCGTCAATCCATTGCAGACGGAGGTGCTGCTTTCCCTTCACCCATGCAATTATTCTTGTTTCTGATATGGAAAGATGATATGGATTTCAAATAAATCGCTGAAATTCTAGGTTCGGTCCTTTGCTCATTTATTGGATCTACGGGGGTTTGAATTACGCCGCTTTACACTGAGCAACCCTCAACATCTGGGCTGTTCCGGGCTTTGATACTTCAAAGCACAATAGAGTAACGACACAAGTTCAAGTCGCCAAGCGCAACGTCTCTCAGAGTCTTCTAAGTTGCTGATGTCACTACACTTATTTAGCTGGGCGTTAATCTAACATAGTTTGGCAAAATATAAAAAATGAAGGTGAAGAACAAGGAGACGAAGACTTGCGTATATTTGCTGAGGAGACAAGCGCCGTCTCGAGTCTTTGAATGACGACCTGAAACGGCTTCGGCGGTGGGAAGATCCCACCACATGCCAACAGGAAATCGACAGAATCGAGGAGGAGATCAAGGAGTACCTAGATACTCATCCGTGTTACGAATACAATGATAACGAGAAAGAGGCAACGGTTGGAATCGCGGATACTGTGGATTGGCAGATGATATCCAGATTTGTTTTTAATGCTCTTCTTCCCTGAACATTTCCAAATTTTACTGCCTAAAACCTGCAGCTCCAACGACCTGGTCTAAGCTGAACCTGGATCTTGCGTCAAACATGAAATCCCTCTTGATCTCTCTACTTCTTTCAAAATGCCCGAAAGCTCGAAAAAAGCCAGGGCACAACATCCGACCAGCTATTGGTCCACTAGAGAAGTGGTACTAGATACTATAAAACGAAGGAGCAGTTGGTGAGCTACAGCGACGGCATCGTTGTGCTGGTCTGGACGATAAAAGCGAAGTCTTCCCGCTCCCCTTGGTGCATGTCGAGTCCGAAAGTGTTACAGACGCACGCTACCCCTGTGGAATTTGAGTGTCGTATATTTCTTCGACCACTAGCGGGGAGTCATATTTCTCACTTCTGAAAGAACAGTGATGGAACTTCGAGCATTACTCAAGGATAAGTTCTGGCAGATGTACTTTGGGTCTTCGAAAAAGCGAGAAACTGCAAAGACGGCATTTCATCAAGAAATGAACCTTGAGAAGGAGATCTCGTGTACCAAGACCCGCCCGACACCTTAATTGGCGTGACTCACGTTATGGGAACGGGATTAACCTTGCATCAAGCTTCGGGTGGAATTAGTCGTCGCGAGTACAACAACTTTGTGACTTACTCACGCAACTCAACTTCTTTCAGCTCTTCGACATCTCAAAGCCAGAATGGTCTCAATGGCCTTAATAGTCTCTTCGATCCCTTCCCACTTTGCCCCGAACGCGCCCGTTGCCCGTTGCGAGCGCCCACTTGCCGCTGGAGGAAAAGCTCGAGGCCTTAGACATATTTGCTGTGCTCGGCCTGCCAGCCGATAATGGCGGCCTGACGCAACACGGGGCCCGCCAGCACTCATTGTTGGCGCTTCGGGGATGGTAATCATACAGTTCATTGTTGGCATCATTGGCGTTACTGCGGATAAGCTCTTAATTTCGAAGCTGGAGTCCGAGAGCCAGCTACTTGAACGGAACGAGAGATTCCCTTTAAAAAGTGGGTTATGAAGCATGTGTTCGACCGAATTTGGTGCTGGCCCTTACTATGGGGCCTCTGGTATCCCTCTGGGTACACATGAATTGTGCAAAGCGCATGATCCTGGATGATGCCTCGCCCGCCGAGTTCGAGCAACAGAAACCTTACAGGGTAACGTACTCGGTACAGACGTGGAACCCTTTCGCAGACTCTGGCAGCCCGGCCTCTTGGCCCTCGAACGTTGGCTGAGCTTCCCCCATCCTACCGCTACTGTACGAGTCTGAGGATGATGCACGCACTTCCGCCCATGCTACTTTGACCCTCGAGCCTCCGCATTGGGGATGAAGAATCATCCACTGAATATCTACATCATACAAAGGAAAGGCAAGGCACTCAGTAAATATTCTTAGAAGGATATTGCACCAGTGGAGAGACTAAAGCTCCTTAAGAACTCACTCCGCGACTTACCGTACCAACATCCAGGCCGGCGACCAATGTCTGTACAGAAGTTTGGCAATATTTCACTCTCTATTGTCTATTCGCGTTTCTTGATGCTCCGCAAGGCTTCCACTTAGCCCAATACAGAGGGTTTGCATCTGGCTTAAGTTTAATGAATATTCAGGACTCAATATCTTTCCCAGTTTCAAGCGAGGTGTATTCCAGCAGACCGACCCACAGCATAAGCTGTCCAGACACCTCGTCTGAAGTTGACGGTCGTGGAGAAGTCGCTAAGCGTGATGCCAAAGAAGAACGCAACGCGAAGCACAGACTGTCACAGACGAAGCTATTGACCGCCTTCGGTCTACTAGAGCCAGCTTCGACACTCATGAGTTGCGTTGGGGGATGAATTGGAAGCCTGTGGGAAAACATGTCTCGCAAGAGGAACCCTTTCGGTAATGTCAAAACCTCTAGCCAAACCTTCGATTTCCATGAAAATTCTCGCAGACTTTCATTCTAGCGACAGAAAGACGCTCTAGCGCGGTGCGAAACGTGTTGTAAGGGATATCTAGTGAGTTGCGAATTTCCAGAAACTTTTGCTTTATGCTTCAAATTCTACGAAGAATTAGGAAATGCCGTCAGACGATGAAAACCGCGACACAATGAGCATCCTGATAGATCGCAAAAGACTCCCTTCCGAAAAATTTGCTTCACGGTCTCTTGCTGAGATTAAACAATGGGTTTAGCGGTATATTCAATACGCTGCCAGAATGGTGTTCGACCGTCAACCGGTAACTAGCTGATCTCGAGGAGAGATATTCATGGATAGTTTCAATCTCCGCTTCATGAAAGGCTCCTTAGATAGGAGCGCGCTCGAGAAAGTTAAGGATGTAGCCTTCACTTGCCATCTGACAATGCCACGCAATCGAGCACCAACTGCTCGTCCTGACATTGAACACCGCCTAAAGCTCATCGAGGACTACAACTTCACGACGTCCGGTCTCCGTCTCTCCACAGCAAGGTGAGACTACATGCGAGCTGGTACCAAGAAGCCCGGTGAGGTGACTAGCAGAGAATTATAAAGGAAGCCAATTCCTCATGCCAACTTTTCGATCTCAAAAGATCTCTTTACTTCAAGAGACTTAAAGATATCTAAAATCACTAGCGTCAGCTAAGACGCACTGATGGATCTCACGAAATGTAAGTTGAAGCTCTTACTAACACAGAGAGCATAACATAAACAACATAAACATAGTTGCTCTCTCTACTATGGAAAAGGAGGTCCTCCTCCGATCTCGCCAAGGGCCACATAAAAAACGGGCATTTCTTCCGATTGAAAATGGCAGCAATATGCCTTTGTAAGACGGAACATCTTCCGGTTGACGTAATCGAGCAGATTCTTCTGGCTGTAGAGCCAGCTCCCTGCTACCATCGGCTCTTCCTAGAGCAGTCACGGTGGAGATATGTATTCGATCAGGGTTCATCAGTTGCCTCTTAGTAACAAAATCTACATGCTAATTGCCTACAGAGACAATGATCATCTATGATGATGATCATAATGATGAAGATGATATGGAGGACTCAGACAAAGGATTGAAGAGGTACTCCAATAGCGAGTGGTCTGATGACGAAGAAAGACCATATGAAGGCGGAGGGTCGCCTGCCTCGCAGGAGGAGCCGTGGGGAGGGGCATGACGTCGATGATCCATTAAAACCTGCACCCGTGGATGGGGATCTCATTGAGAAGGCGTTGGAACTGCTAGCCTGTGGGCACAATTTTGATACCTTTGGCATCTCTTTTCGGCAACGCTATCTCAGCTTTTTCGACCTGGACTGATTCTTTGACTCGGAGGAAAACCCGCTGTTTATCGGCGGTAGAAGTATATTCCAGCCGTGCGAAGAGTCTTAACTTGTTTAGTGCTATACCTATCCTGTTCATACCGTGATACAACTTTTCAGAATGGAGCGCGAATCGATCATCACGTCATTTTCCTTTGTGAGACGCACGCATCGGTTGAATGGGTACACAATCCTCTGGATTCTCTTGAAATTCCATTCCGCTCAACCCATGGTGGTTATAGCTAGGAGAGGAGGGAAGAAGCAATCAGTCTATTCAAGAGAGCTCGCTTTTCCCGGTGCGCATTTGAATGCAACGATTGAAGGTCCATGAGGGCAGGGTCCCGTCTTTCTTAGTACCAGAGTGGTTCGAGTTGCTAAGAAGAAGGATGGCCACCCTCCCAATGACCTCGAGAGGGTGAACAACTGTTTGCTTATAAATGCACACTCTCAACACCAGCCCGACCTCCTGATCTATCATCTACTCAACAACCTTAAATGGCATCGTTTAACGCTCATCGAGGCTTTTGCCCCTTGTTATCATCTTCGAAACCAACCAGATCCAGTCGGATGTGAACTCCACCTCATACAGATCAAATAACACACGTTGGGTTACAGACCTGCGAGACGTCACCTCCGAGGCCTTGGCCTCTAACCCTTGCAGGCTTACCTTTGTATCTTACCACCGAGAACAAGGAGCCGCTTGACAAGGGACTGAGGATGAGAGGCCCGAAAGTGAGGCTGGATGTGGAAACAATGCTTTGGAAGACGCCGGAGAAGGCAACATTTGTTGAGATCTGACCGCAGCTTCAATTGGGCAGACGAGGTCAGATAACGAGATCCAGTTAGATGTGAACGAAAGAGAAGCAGCAGGAATAGCTGAAATTTAAATCTATTTGCGGGAGACGTGTGTGTGTTTATGGAGCCCTACAATCAGCCAGCACAAGCAAAGCAGACTCCAAAACGTCTACACTGACGGGGTACGAATGTCTACGCTGCATACTGCGGACCCCTACAACCCTCAGTGGCTGAAATACAACCGGAGACATTTAATCGATATGTTCGATGCGCTCCACACCAAAGAGGGATTTAGCTTCTCAGATAAAACAAGTCTACCTATTCCGGTTGACATGCGCTGGGGAGCACGACAGGGCGTTGGTAGACATGTTTGCAGAAGGCATCTTTGGATCGAATCCGCTCGGTAATGACTCTCTCAGACCAGAGCCTGAAGAAGAGGTTGGATTGGAAGAGGGGGTACACACATTTCAAGCCTGAACTACCACCCCACTTAAGAATACCAGAACAACTTTACTATGGCACTGATGGCAGATCGCTCTATCTGAGCAAGGAGACGAGAGACATGAGAGATTTGACGTGTGGAGAGGCGATTAGGGTGCTCGGCGTTAGATGTTTAAAATTGTGAAAGGCACCATAGACCATTTGGATAGGAATAGATATCCGTAACATGAAGACAGCGGTGGGTGATAATTGGACGGATTCGGACGGTGACCTCAGGGATGCAAACAGTGGTTAAGTGATCCCCGTTGTCTAGGTTGACGAGATTCACGACAAGAGAGCTAGATGAATGGTACGTCTAGGCGGCAAAGGTGGAATGATGAAAAGATGCCAGCGGTATAGTTAAATGATATGAAGATTGCGAAAGTAAGGTTGAAGAAGGTCAAGATCGCAGTTGTAAGATTTCATGATCCCTCGGCATTGCCTACAGCAAACACCAATTGCCTAGGGAAGGGAATAAGAGAATTAAGCGGTACTTGGCATCTATATATATATATGTTCCGCAGGCATGGCTAGTCCGTACCCAAAATGAGAGGCAGGCAACAAAACTTCAGTCAAATGGGCAGCCATTATCTGTGTCATACTTGACGGCATGTTGACTTTTTGCGGAAGAAAGGCTCAGCAGGTCAACTCCAAACTCGGTGAAGATACACACGACTCGACAACTCCGACTGGGAGCATATTGATGACCTCGCTGAACTACTATTTGACATTCGACGTGCAAACACGGAGTCCGTATTGGGCGGGGTCCTCGAGAAGATTTTTACTAAACCTGAAATTCTTCATTTCAATGGCCAGGTGACGAATCTCCTCTTGGTTGTTAATTCCATTCGTCAAAGAAAAAATAAGGAGAAAAAAACGAATCTCATTTCCTGCCATCCCTGAAGACCGAAGGAAACGACAATGCGAACATGATGGAGTAGTGTTCTGCAATCGAACCAGAATACTTCATGCGTGTGCTTCACCGTCTGGTGTTCTTGAACGGGCCCAGAGCACCTTGTTAGTAAGGTAAAGCAAAAGACAACATTTGATATATCAACGAAGGATATTCACAACTTGCAAGCCTGTCATAACTTGAACGAAGTAAGGAAGAACTAAGAGTACCTTGACACCAGTCATGGGTAGAAGAATCAGAACCCAACAGCCCACGCTCAAGCCGAGACATGCGATCGGGTCGATAGACGCTAATTTGGAGGCTATGACATATGCGATGAGAACAAGGTGCACTACAAGACAAATGAATGAAGGGGAGATTTCTCGAAAAAGGGCAGCAACAACACACATATGAGCACCAGCACGAGCACCCACCAACACTCCACCACGATGGAGAAGAAGATGAGTCCCTTACGCCTTCATCAAGTATCATTTAGTTGCAGGTACCTTGCCTGCTTCCCGGCAAATTTTGCAACAAGATACTCAATCAACGTGATAAAACGAAGCTGAAAAAAGGTCTAGTCAACTCAGGCCTCCGTTATAGGGTGACTAGAAGCCAGGATTGACATAGTCAACCTTCCCGGGCCAGAGCCCGTCCAGAAAAAGGCGATCCACTTTTGATGCCTTCCGCCGAGTTCCTTTTCTACTCTGAGTGAGGCTGACACGTTTAATAATACAATAGAGATCAGGTGGTGGGACTCGACAACAGCCAGAGGGGTTTTATACACCTGTAGAAAGAGGAGGTGTGTGAAAGAGAGCACTCGCTTGGCATTTCTGAGACATGGAAGCTTTAAAGATTTACGCCATGACTTCCGCATGGCAACAATATCACTCTTGGAGACACACAGGAGATTTGTCAGATCATGGACAGAGAATATATATAAAAATGCGTGGTGGACATAAAGTCCATGGAAGCTGCAGGATCTCTTGAAGACACCTAGATGAAGAAAAGATCGCGACTTTCTTCGGCAAAATTAGCTGGAGCTTTGCACAACACTACTGCGAGTCTAGCGGCCAGCTCAAGCTACAAACCCCCTTACGGAGGCTAGGCTGGGAGCCAGGCTGGGTCACCACAGTCTATTCTATTTTACTTTTTGCTCTCACCCCAATTCCCTACATCTTCATTACAAGCATCTTATTAGCCGGCCTCCTACTTTGTTTTCGCTCTCATCTCACCTCTTTCAATATGTCACAAATCGCTTCCACAAAACTACCTGCATCCGTCTCTGATTGAAAGCAGTACGACTACAGCAAACCTTGAAGCTTTGGTCTTGTCCACAGAAAATGACTATCGAAACCCGTCAACAGTGTACAAGTAACCTAACGTAAAGCTTCCTGACATTTCACATCACCACCTCCGATTATTCTGGAAAAATTTGTGGGATGAAGTCATCAAACAAACTTTCCCTCTTTCGACACAATATAGCTTCCGACGCAGGAGAACGGAATCATCTCGAGAGCACCCCAAGATTGTGCGAAAGCACCTCAGAACCTCCACTAGGTTATCCCTTCCGTGTGCCTTTGCATGCCCCCATCCAGTCACGACAAGTATTCATATTCATAGCCCGACAGATCTGACTGGGACCGTGATATGTCCTCTAGTCCTCTACACCGGGCGCGGGCACAGAACATTAATGATACAAGCTCCCTGCACAATACTACTGCCGATTCTTCACTGTCATCAATTCTTCCTTACTACACACATTTCTCATCCTGTCTTAGCTGTGGGAGATGTCGCTACATCTTCCTCAACACCGCGGCTATCTTCACTTCGAACGATGCAAATGTCAATCACAGAAGTGTTGATGAGTTCTTAGGTCCCTTTCAGGCAACTTTGCGGCGCCTGAAAGCGGCAGGTAGACAGCACGATCTCCATACCGAGTGGATGAACTTAGTCTACGAAATTGACAAGGTAACTGCCCTTTTCCTATCCCTTCATTGCCGTATCTTTTCATTGCTGTGTCTAATAGTCTTAGGTCACAGAAGACTTGTCACCGCCTGAAGACTGGCCACGAAGACAACGAACAGGTCCTTGTTCAGGGCCATGACGACGTGCATCTGCTTCCGCGTAAGCCTAGACTGAGAACACAAGCTTCCATGCAGCTACAGCTGGCCCAGCCTCTTCCATGGATCTTCCCAGAAGCTTTTCAGCTCCATAAAACCCATCTTGGTGGCTACATCTACGGGTGGGACAATGATTGGGAAGTCTCACTCAGAGTGTACCGAGATGCAGGGATACCAATAGAATGAACATCCGCCAGCACGACCTTCTCTTGTTCCGGCCCTTGAATGGGACCAACTTATTTCTACACGCAACGGTCATGCAGACCGTCCCGGTCTCTCCCGGGCGTCGTCTTCCCCAGCTGCCCTCAGTGATGCAGTCAGCTATCTTGCGTAGAATATGCCCTAGGCCAATTCCTCAGAAGTCTTCGAGGTCAAATAAAATCATAGGTGAGTTCTGTTGTCAATCATGATTGATTGCAGAGTGGAGGGTTTAGCCGCACGAGCATGCCACCTCCACTTACGGGCAAATTGCGGAACGTTGTTTTCCTTGGTTGGGGAGCAGACTGCGAGAGGATATTGCTTCGTGACTGTGGAATCTCGCCATTGGCGCTGCCAAACCTTATCAACAATGGGATGTAAGGACCTCCAGACCGTCGGAGAACTCAAGCCATGTCTCGCAATGAACGCTCTACTAATAGCATGGCAAACAGACATGCCTTGCCAGGATTATCATACTATCCCGGAGCTGGAGCCATACCTTGGATTAAGCAAGACAGTTGTTGACCCACCACCGGTGGGAAGATACCGGAACATTATATTCGTTGGTTGGGGGGCAGAATGGGAACGTAAGTATCTCCAAGATTATGAATTCTCTCCATCGGCATTACCTAACCTAATTGCACGCGTTGATGGACAAACTCTTTTTAAATACGCGTTCACCTCTGAACAAAAGAGCAGTAAGTTTGCTGTATCCTATATATAATCTTAATATCATGAACTTTTTATATAGAACTCGAAGACGTCCTGTCTCAATTCTTGAAGCATATCCCAGCATATCTTCATAATGCCGGAAACAATATATATTAGGAGATGTTCGCCACAGTCATGATCTGGGAACATACAAAATCTGTCGACCCTCATTTCGCAGGTATATTGTTTTATTCTTTGAATATAGGTATCTTCCCACCGATAATAAGACCTGCTTTCGACTTCCACGGAGACCTGATTGTTCTTTATACAGACTTCGAGGGATAGTAAGGAAAAAATCAGGACAATCGTTCAGAGATCGGGATTACAGTCATGGATACTAGACGGCTAAGCGGACTTTCTATTCATCAATGGAGGAAGACGGAGCTACATGCCTTCCATTCCATCGATTTCGAAGGACGGCAGGGTAGATATCAAAAAAATTCTTCAGAGACCGGATCCACTGTGCTAGATACCAGTATTGATTCAAGTCATATGTTATGGCTCATTAAAGAACGGGCAGAGAGGAACGGTGGTTTTCACAATCAGATTCGTCAACACATCTCTGATTGTCACTTCAGAAGATTACACGGACGATGTTCAAATACGCTAATATTATTGATTGCAGAGTGGAGTACCTTTATGAAGTACCAGACGAGAAGAGTTTCCGGCATAGGGCATTAGGTCGTGGCCTTACTTTACTGGTAGGCGTTAGCCTGGTGCATAAACTGATCCGTGGCACCGTCATATCTCGCGACCGTTGCTGGTAGACTGTGCATTCCATGAGAAAAGGCGTGAGGGCTGAAGGAGAGCTTCTTTTACAAAACCGTGGCCCGGCTGGCTGGTCCAGTTCTGGAGATATCTCGAGCAGACCGCCCACCTGTGACCCTACATGGGGAACCTAGGAAGGAAATCGAAACGCATTTAGACAAAGAAATCGGAGCGAAATGCGACGACTTTTTGGACAAGGGAAACGAAGCGAAATTTGCCGACTCCTTCAATGACATCGACCTATTTGAGGCCTTCTCGAATCGGGGGGCCATACCGTTCTCCTTCACATACGCCAACAGCAACGACTGCTGGACTGCGGAAGGCATGTCGATAATCTGTCAAGAAGTAAACGACGTTCAAGAGGCCAAGGATGCCCAGGGCCGAGAGTGCAAGTTGCAGGTCTTGAAGGTGACAGGGGTTGATCGTTTATACATTGGCCTCCTTCGGCTCCCTGACGATTTCGAGTCGTTTCTCCGCCGATGGTACTTTCAGGGTGTACCTTGGAGACGATAAACCCTAGTCAGCATCAATCCTCCCGAGGCTTTTAACTTATGCCAGCTCCCTCGATTACACTATTGCACTGAAGCGTCCCCTTGTCGATGGGAAAGAGTATAGCAAGTTCGAGCTTGTGTCGGTCTTCAAGCTTAGTGGCGCGATCGATAAAACACTGCACGAAATTGAGGATTTTTGCTTCAACGGGAACTTTACGAAAGTCCAGATGGTCCCGATTCTCTCAGGTAAGCCATACAACTTCCCGATAGCCGCCATCAAGACATTGAGCCCCGCCCATCAAGGGGATAAGGGTCAAGTTCACACCAGTGTATAGCCCAGCAATGGCAATTGTTAATGGTATACCGGCGCCCAGTACTGCTCAGTCACTGCCGATATAGGAGCGAATCGGAAGATACTCAGAATGGACGCTTTCTAGCAGCAGTTAACCCCTGTCAGCCTCATCTAGGCCCTCCCCCCTCCCCCTCCGCCGAAGACAAGGCAGATGTTGAGGCTTGCACCACGGTCGGCTTAGCCGTTCGGAATACGGTCAGACACAGTTGCGTGCTCGTCCAGAGCCAATTTTCTGAGTCCAGTTTAGCTGGGGGTTAATGCTCGACGGTGGCATCACCGGTGGCCACTAGCAGTGCCACCGGCGACGGCTAGGGAAAGGGGGATCGACACAGCAATATTAGTAGGGCCCATCACCCATTCTCGCTCCTCATCCTTTTTCATCCCCACCGCTTTTCCATTTGCACCTGCTTAGCTGCTCAAGCTTTTGAAGCAATCCGCTTGCCCCACCCACCCACGCCTGTATATATCTATCTTAGCTAGCCACCATGCCCCAGGTATCCTGTCGCTTAGACGGAGGGGGTCTCGGCGATGGGCCTCCGCTCCCTGTTGCGGCCATTGGCAGCAGCGCCAGCTTGGACGTCCGCTGCAACAGGGTGGGGGGCCTGCAGCTGAGGTTTTCGGCCAACCAATAGAAAACATACATTTCTACATCTTGCAGCTTCATTTTTCAGCTCCTAATCTCACCGGATGAACATTAACAGCGCGCGAGAGAATCGCGGCGATTGACATGCAGTCGCAGTCGTCCGCGTGTAGAAGGGGTGCTTCCTTTTCAATAGCACAATCGATCCAAACAGCTATCTCGCCTCAATGCCCCATCCTCGCCTTGAAGACCAGTCGGGACATAGTAACGCCCGTGGCCTTAGTAGGCTCGGCCGAAACCCAAGAGATGAGACGTATGCGGCTGTCAAAGGCGCGAGCGACCACGCGATGAATGCTCGTGACTTTTCTAGGAGGGAAAAGATGTGAATGACGGGCAGTGTCCGTAGATCAAAGGCAGAGGCGGAAGAGGCACGATACCTACTATAAGCGGGGGCCTTTATCGAGCGGGTTGCTGCTGGCATGCTGAAAGTGGCACTGCTAGGATGTGTCGCTCACTGAAGTGATGAAGAGAACTGGTAAGATTACGGGTGCCATTAGCCTCAGGAAAAGGGAAATTCTACTGGCCAAAAAGAGGGAGGCACAAGTGCATGCAGAGGAATGTGCAGTCAAAGAGGAATCTGCTGTTAAAGAGGATGCTGTTGTCAAGCAGGAGTCTGCTCTCAAAGAGGAATCTGCAATCAACTCTGGAAGAAGAAGAATTCAAAGAACCGACGGCTCCAGACTCAAGATGTTGGTCTTTTCGCAAAAAGCTGGAGGGACGATAGTAAATCAATAATTTTCAAATTAGCTGAAGTTAGTTTCGACGCTACCTACCGAGCTTGGTGTTGGCAAACCGATAGCAGGCGCAGAAAATCTCTCGAATCTTGATATCCGTTCCTGGAATTCAACACTTGACAAAAGCCTCTTCGAGGATTGTATGACACGTCATCACTGGATTCATTTCACCACCCTTCATCTCTGCAATTTCCTTGTACTAATTGCTTAAGATCTCCTGACGGTACTAGAGATTCACGCTAAGTCAAAATCACTGGCATTGGCACGAGCAGCTATCACTGGTGGCGTTCGAAAATGCCTTCATCGGAGCTTTACCACCAAGCTATCGAAAAGGGGAAAGCTGCTGTCGAGCAAACGCAGTTCTGGAATTGCCTGACGAAAGGAACGTTCTTCAACGTCTTCTTCCTTATGAAGAGCAAGTTTATGCTACAAGCACCTCTGGCATCTATGCTATACTTCACCAACTACCGGGGGATAAAACTTGTCTTTACGTTGATGGCATGAACGATATCCTGCGAATGAAGGACTCCTTATAACTAATCGGTGCATCAAATCGGGCGAAGATTAGGCAAATCAAGATCGACAACTTCTGCTTACAGAGCAGTTTCAAGACCCAGCCATGGCGCAACAATTGAATCGCCCTCATTGGTCCATGTTATTGCTATGGGTAACAGGGTACTCAACGCTTGAGGAGATGGTAGCAGTGGCAAATAACGTTGTACCCCCTCCTATCCAATGATTGACGTGCGTCCAGTGTTTCTCCGGTACGTTGTCTAACTAAACGGGGAAGTCCCAACGCTACTGGCTGATCTTCCGGGATGGGCAAACATGGCAGAGGGAGTGGCAGGAGTCCCTGTCAAGTCTGCAAGAATTCTCGGAATTCGATGATTGGCCATGGGAATATAGCATGGACCCTATTGCATGTGATCGGGTGCCAATGTGTCGATGTGAGGATATTGAGTAAGCTATGTGGGCAGCACTGGAGCTGAAAAGAAACCAGTTGGTTTTCTCGGTCGTTTGGGTTGGATCCCCTCAAAGAATTGGCTAAGGTGTACGTTAGAAGAGCTGTTGACTTTTTGCCATGCTGCTCCCTCACCCAGACCGGAAACAGTTGGGCCAGCAAAAGGACAACGAGAATGCCATGTGGCGCGCCGAGCGACTAGCCGGCAGGCAGACACAGGTCACCGTCTCCAATTCACTCGAGCAAAGCTGGCGGAAAAGCATAACAAGACGCTAAACCACGCCGCCGAATAGGTTGTCCGCGAACAAGAGCTGGTAGAGTATTTGGAAGGTGGTGATCTGGCACTCATATCACTCCATCTTCATCCACGGCTAGCCTAAGTATTATTGTTGCAACGAAAGCGCGCCCGGACGTCATACGCCTAATGATATAGCGAATAGTGCTTTGTCTGTTAGGCGTTCATTCGCCGTAGGCTCAGAATAAAGAACGACTGTTAATGAACTCTAGACGAGGATCTGTTCATACTCGAGATGTTCAAAAGACGAGCAGGTTACATTGCCGTCAGTGATGCGAGTAGAGCGCTACGTCGTAATACTAAGATCAAAGCTTGAGAACTAGATTATAGGGACTTCGTACCTCATCTATCTCACAATTTTCTCGGCTTCGACATGCTTCCCGTAGCAATCAAACGTATATTCATCAGGCTAATTTGCTCAGACATTAAGAGCCGGGGAAAGGCAAAAGACATTCCGTTGAAGGATGATCATTGGATAAACATACATCTACGAATGCATGAGCATGTGATCGAGCTTTTTGACGTGGAGGTAGCCTGTGTCTGAGAGATAAGGTAAGAGAATCTTCAGAAGTGTTATTTAAAGGAGTACAAGCATTTGTGAAAGCTTGGGTTTTGAACATTGATTGGTGGTTACTTCTTTCCCGACACAATATCGACCAGACGGAAAAGAAATACGTACTAAACGCTTCCGAGTCTTAGCTAGCTTGGTTCAGCTGCAATTTTGGCAACCATAAGCATATTAAGAGGGAGACTAGCGCGACTATGGAGTCCAAGCTAAGCATACCCTAGCACTAAGATGCTATTAAACCGTACGTTGGTTTCGGGACGCCGCGGTAATAAGCTGGGGCGCCAATTACACTTACATCTCACGGTCAGATAGTCGATATGAGATATGGAATTACTACCGTCAATGACACAAAGCCATATCTTGGCTTCGGAAATGCGCCAGGAACTTCTTTGCCTACTGGTCCGTTCCGGAATGTCATTGTCCTCGGCTGGGGTCCAGATCATGATGGAATACTCTTAAGCAACTGCAAATTCTTGCCCTGGATGCCCCCAAACGTAATTGCACGCATGGATGGGCAGAGACTTTCTAGATACATCATTGTCAATGAGGTCAAATGCTGTAAGTTAGCAAGTTTCGAATCACAATTCTTGATATGATAGATATCTTATACAACCTTAGCACACTTATGTGCATGCTACATGGGGGGCTGGGTACCTCGATGCTTGCACAATGGCGGAAATGACGCCCACTGGGATACAATCGTCACGTTTAGGATGATCGAGCAGTATTCAGCCAATCAGGATATCGTAGGTAATATGGTAATTATACTGTCCCTGCTATCCAGTGCTCTTGATACGCTCCAGCGAGCTAAAGATTAGGATAAATCCTTGTGCTGCGACGGCGCAGAAGGCTGGCCAAGTTTGCGAGAAAACCCCTGACTCCGTTGCAATCACATAACAGAAATTTTGAGAGAAGACGATGGCTGCTTGGTGGGCATGGCCATTGGCTATGCGGGCTTAGAGTCTGGCTCAGTCTGTATGTATCAATGTCACGGAGAGAAGCGGAGAGCAGCCATAGTGAAGAAGCATGGTCCAAGGCAAAGGGTATCAACAGCGAGACAAAGAACAAATCAAGAAGGCGATGCAGCTAGCATATGTCTGGAGAGCTTTGTCCACTGCCGACTCCGACTACGCCAATCTTCAGAAGGAGAGCGATCCTCTCGCGGAGCAAATTCTAGCATGTAACGGCATCGAAGCTTATAAAGACTATCGACGGGACTCCGAGGCTATCAGAGCCAGACGACACGAACAAGAGCCCATGGTTTGCAGCATATGCTAAGTTCGCCTCACTGACGCTTTCATTACAGTTGTACTTGAATCAGTTTCTCTGAATTATTCCTTTATCATTCAAGTACGTCATGTCGCCGAACCAACATGGCACTCTTCGCAACATCCTCCATTGTCCGTGCTCCCAAGCTAGTGATAGCAATTGGTAGAAAATAGAGCCAAGTCTCGCGAAAGTACGAACCCAGTTGCAGAGATGTATTGAAAGAGGATTGATGATAAACGAACAGCTAAAGGACTGGGCAGATACTACCACAGTCCATCCCGCAATTGAGACCTCTCCCATTTGAAGCAAGCGAATGAGAAAAACGTTTCCAAGGATACCAACTGAAACCTTTTATTCTGAGATATTAGAGGCTAGTTCACTTGGGTCGACTTTCAGAATCTAGGGAAGAAGGGCGGCGACAGCGACGCCATTTATTCGAACAAGGGAGACGCGTGGTATGGCGCAATCGTCCATACCGAGAAATTCCCAACCGCGAAAGACTTGGTGGCGGATATCCACACCGCAGCCGTAGGAGTATATTGAGCTGATCGCGGCGCCACATTTCTCACACTAGGATATGGGGAGCTTGTTGTAGCAGATAGCTACAAAGCCCACTTTGTTATCCCGGCAACAGAGGTTAGAAATCTATAGAAAGAAAAGAATCAGAGAATTATTCAAGCAGTTACCAAACACTCGCATATAGGTTGTATATGATAAGCGAAGAGAATACGGTGACCTTGCTTGGTTCTGGAAAGATTTGGCAAGTTACCAAACACTCGCATATGGGTTTCATACGACAAACGGAGAAACAACGGTCACCTCGCTTGATGGAAAGACGGCAATTTTTAACTCGTGAATGCTTACCTCCTCAATAAAATTCTCTACAGTAAGGATTTAGAGCTAGACCGTTTCACTTCTGAAAAAGTTTCGAAGCATGAACTCTAACTATGGAAGAAGCAAAAGTCTCTCATCAAGTCAAATTATTAGTCAATTTATGACCAAGGAGGCAAGCTATATGAAGGAGATCTAGAGATTATCGAGGCTAATAGAGGGTCAAAGAAGACACTGGCAATCCTCACTTTATTGAACCCTATTGGAAATCTCCGGCGGTCACTCTGACCCAGTGTAAGCCATTCAATTCACGCTTTTCTGCATCAGATCCTTGTTCATTGAACCAAAGGTGGACAAATAAAACAGTGGCTTCCGTTGATACCCATTATGATAGAGGAAATGACCACGGTGCATCGCACTACTTCCACGTCACCAAACTGCGCTTAACCTGTTCGAACTTCTAGTCTTTAGCAACGATACGGCTGTTTGTTTGATTTGTTGTTCTAGATTCTAGCTCCCCAGCTAGACACCCACAGTCACCAAACAAAAGCTCACATGCATCGGACCGTACAGGCTGGATGGCACACTTAAAGCCACTTTTTGAACCCATCGAAGTGTCTCCAAGGCCGCGAAGCGGTACGTGAAGCTAGAAAAAGATCGCTAGACCCATCTGATTTACAAAACAGCCACGGCGCCTGTGAAGGCATGTCAATCAAGGGGTAGATTAGGAAAACCGAAACCTTAAGAATAAGAAGCCAATTTATGAGCCGACGCCTTCGAATGGTGCTACTGCCCATCAATTCAGAAGCTAGTTACCTCTTCGGCAGCAGCAAAGATTACTGCGATATTCTACTGGACACGGTGAGTGACAGAGGTGCTGATGGGGATAGAGGTGAAGCTTGGTGAAGCTTCTGGGTGGAAGAGTGTTGGTGATAAATCTGCTGCCGCTGATGGAGAAGACGATGCTGCTGGTGATAGAAGCCTGTCAAGCTGCACAAACTCAGGCAGACGCACAAGACCAGCTTTCCCAGAGTCAAAGTCTCAACCTTACACAACGACGGCCCCCATTGGATCCAAATTATACAGCTACTTCTTCCATATCTGCGGCACCCATACCCACTCCCATCGAGCATCTGTCTACTAATGCACAAATCCACCCTCAACCATACTTGCACCTCCGCCTTCGAACAGTAGCGGGTAAGGGTTCCAATTGCCAGTTGGGTAAGACTCTCTTCACTTTAAACCAAATCAAACCTCCACATCGTTCACAATCAAGGAGTCTACATCGCGATCACATTTCTTTACTTTGAACCAATCCAAACTTACATATCCTTCAAAATTAAGGAGTCTACATCGCGATCATCATGGCTCTTTGACCAACATGCCCGCTGAACTACTACGTGCAATCTTTTCAAGACTATCGGAGCGCGGTAATATAGTACTTCATTAGTATAGAACTAAAGAAGCATCTCATTAAGTACCCTACTATATATTCTTATGCTATTTTTGACAAAGAAGCAATCACAATCAACAGAAGCGGGAACATCGCAGCCTTTATCTGCTTCATCTGTTATGGTTTCGCATACAACTTCGGCGTCGCAAAATCGATTGAAACGCTCCTCTTCGAATGCTATAAATGATTCCGAACTATACAATGCTGCCTCCTAATAGATAAATAAAGAATTCCCGGCGTCGCCTCGCCCTCCGAAAGGAGTTGCAGAGACGCTACAATTTACGACCATATTTTGGAGCTCCAAGAAAACTCCGCCAGACTGCGCTTTAATATAATTATCTCTTATATGTCATAACTTAGTCATCTTTGATTTATCCCACGTGTGGAAAAGTGTGTGGTAAGACGTATGTACTCAAGCCGCATACCATTTAACACGGGTCCATCTATAGGCTCTAAATTCCCCAAGGTTCATGCCACGTCCTTTCACACAATATCTACCACATGGACTCCTCGGAGCGATTGACGTGTACTATTGGAAAGCCTCCTTGAGCTTTTTCAATTTCGACGAGCTAAGGAGGTGGATTGAGCTCTTACCAGGGGAAGCGCAGAATCGCCCAATCTATAGGCTGGTTGCGTACGTTGTGAAAGATTCCCCAAAACTCATAATACTGGTATATATGGCTCACTTGATCTGAAATGTGCACCACTGGCGAATATGAGTCTTTAAAGACTGGCCGCTACCACAGTGGAACGTGGAATTTATGCTGTGTTGGTTGGGTTTTAGTGTCAAAGGCCAGTTCCATTTCCAGACATGGACGTGGGCCTAGAGAATGAGGCCATCTTTACATGCCTCATGTGGATATGGACGAAGCAAGCAGGTCCAGGAGGGATGACGCAGCAACACCCTGAAACCTTCGCCACCGAGCGCCATGGAACGATTCGAACAAGCGAGAATTGAGCTAGTACAGACACCTTTACCGTGTACAGAAACTGTGGCCCGTTATTTGCCGTTCCTCAACCCGGCTGCGTCCTATCTCATGGCTACCTCTGGCGGCGCCTAGGTTGATCTTTTGTTTTGCTGAAAAGATTCTCCCAGTCATGCCAGCCTTGTTGCAACTCCAACGCACTCTGGCATCTATTATTCCTTGGTGGTCATTGTGGCACGATAGCGATTGTCAGAGGTATATCGGGGGTAAAAAGGTGGCTGAATCTGCTATTAGTAAACAAGTTCTCCATGTATCGATCATTGATACAATTCTTATTTAGAAAAGGATCATAACTTTTAAAACCAAAAAAACATATGACTATAATTCTTCACTATATCAATACATTAAAACCACAAATAACATCAGCCTTCAAGAAAGGAACGAGTCTCAAACGGGTATCATTCACTCTTAGACGAAGACGAGATAGCGGGAGCGAGGTAGCGACAGTGAGGCAGAGGCAGCAAAGTTGATAGCCCAACAGGACGAGACGGAGCTTCATGGGAAGCTCGCAGCAGGCCCAGTACAGGTCTCGACAGGTATCTCGCGCCGTCGCGTTACAGAACAGAATTTTCAGATAGG
The DNA here is from genome assembly GCA_000482085.2 of Cladonia metacorallifera KoLRI002260. Classification (NCBI taxonomy): domain Eukaryota; kingdom Fungi; phylum Ascomycota; class Lecanoromycetes; order Lecanorales; family Cladoniaceae; genus Cladonia; species Cladonia metacorallifera. The sequence continues at coordinate 86,425 of KI911120.1, read as the reverse complement.
GGCACAATTGCGTGCAGAGAATAGGAGACGCATAGAAGAGCAAGGACTCAGCTATTTCTATTATTCGACCTCCACTTTGGACTTTGCAAATTTCGCTACCTTGATCAGTTCCTGGCCTCACAATCGCTTTCATTTCGACAGCTTATCAAACATGTCAAGTTTAAATATGTTGGGATGTAGGTTCGTAAGCGACATACATGGAACGATCAGAATAAAAGTAAGGGAGTGGATGCACCGTCACAAGGCTACATAAAAAGCCGATAACCACCAAAGAAGCCTAGACTCTTATAAGGAAGTCTTCAATCCAAATAGTAACCAGTCCAACCCACAATAGTGGGAACAGAAATATGAGGGACTTAGCGGCTATAGAGACCAGCACGAATGGAACTGATAGAACTAGAGAGGGAGAGGTTGTCGATATGTCTAAATCGTTGTCTCAAGCCTCTAATGTCTAAGGATATTCCCGAACACTGTTGCTATTAAGCACCTGGGGACAAGCCTTACCATCGTTAAAGGGATCGCCGAGCTGGGCGTCAAACGTAGCAGAGGTGCCAGCGAAGACACACACATGTTCCCAAGTCAACAGCCAAATGCGCATTTCCAAGACTTCAATCAGCAAAGTGTACTATGGCCTTCCAATTCTGGGATGGAGTATGAATTTGACGCCCTCAACTTGTTGTCTACCTGCACCGGTCTCGAGACGCTGCAATTTAGGAAGACACCAATCGCTCAAAGTCCCCAATGAAAGATGGGCGGATGGTTTAGGGGCGGCGGAAACAGCGGCTGCAAAACTCGATGCATTCAGGATGGAGGAGGAAACGGCCTACCACAACCTTTCAGTGCTCAGCACCAAGGACCCGAGTCAGCTTACGCTGGAAGAACGATATCAAGATTGATAAAGATTACCGAGAATATTAAGCCGGACTCTGATAGAAGACTTGCTACTGTACGCAGAGGATCTTCAGAGTGTATTCTTCAATCATATCGTAGATGCCCAAGAAATCAAAAAAATCGTTCAGGTGCACAAAGCCTCCGGCAGACCTTATCCTAAATCTCTCCACAAGACAGGCTGCCGTACCAACAGGTGGCTATTGCCACAAGACCTGAAAGCGACCAAAATGCATATCGAGAAGAAGAGAAAACCACGGGCTGCCAATAAGACAGAAACGCGACAGGACTTTGACAAACCCTTAATTGCAGAGAATCTTGAGGAACAGAGCCGTAACGCCGGGGATACTCTTAACTTTGCGCACAGAACACAGCTTCCACAAGGGTGTTGAGGAGCTGCGATAGCAGATGAGGATTTGACGAGGGTTTGATAAGCTTTTAGAGAGCTGGAATAGCTCTTAATGAATTGTGACTCGACGGGCCTCGTTCTTTCAGGAACGAAGTTGCAACCCCAAGTGCTGGGGGAACGAGACCATGTGTAAGCTCCAGGAAACAAGTAAGTGTTAATGGGATTAATTGATTAACGTATGGTAGCTCGGAGACCCCTCAATGTCCGACCTTACCCCGGGCCATGACTGGATGGGGTGGACGCAGCCTCCTCGCTTTGCCGAGACCACATCACCAGGGTCTCCCACCTCCGAAGAGAGCGATGAGAATGGTCTCCGGGGCATCCCGTAGATCGAGACCTATAGGCCATACAGCGATGGGGTTCATATCGGAGGGAGATTCATGCAGCATGGGGCTTTAAAACCGCTTTGCTTGTCGACGACGAAGTTGGTGCCACGTTTCTGACCCGCAGTTCGTCTTTGCCCCGAAGAGATTGCTTACAATCGCGCATGTCTTCGGATGCAAGATCACACCTCCACCAAAAGGCTCCCATCAACGGTCAGTATCACTCCCAGAATTCTTGCGTATTGGCGTGATGCTTCGAGGACGTTACAGGCATAACATGAGGGGGCAGATATCACATACTTACCTTCTGACATAAGAAACTTAGAAAATACAAAGCCAAACACTGAATACCGATTCACTTGTTCATTTGCCTGTTTTACTTGCGTTATTTCTTTATGGAAGACGAAATCCTACCATTTGGTAGCTTGCCGGGTCAAGCCTTGGGGCTTGGCAAACCTATCCCTTCCCCCGCTACTATGTGTAGATAGATCTTAGACTTCTATGCCACCAATATCATCTAATCAGCTCTAGATTTCCGACCCTGATCGCGTTGTGCCAAATACAAGACTCTCATTTGTGGGCTCAGCTCATATCCCCGTCCAATCAAAGGATTTTCTCAATCCGTAAGCTGCCACACGAATGACTGGAATATCAATCTTTTTTCTGGGACCCATATGCATGACACATGCCGCGTCTTCTTGCTATCCATTATTCTAGTTCCTGCGAGCAAGCGTAATCAGTATCATAGCGCGCCAGACCAGTGGGTGAGCACTGCCATTACCAACCACCGAGTCGCCTGACAACAGTAATCTGAGAAGCATCTGCGGAATCAGCTAAGCTCAGAACGGTTGGGCATAGCCAATTGAAATCATAATTCTGCCAATGGATATATAACATGCGCACCAAATTGAATTTTGCCCTGGTAAAAGGGTGCGAATTCGTGATGGCCCTTGGCGTTTATGTCTGAATTGCACGGTTGACCTAACACAGCTTGGCAGAAAACTCTGCCTGACTAGGTTTAGTGGTAGGGGGTTCGATCTTGTACAGGATCTCCCATCTGCCTCTTGAACCTTCCCCTAGAATGAACCCGAGTGCTCATAGTTGTTGATCAATAAGACTGCTTGGCGCATACTTTTCACGCGCTATCTCGGACACAATTCAACTATTCATTTGAGCCAATTTTGATGCGCTTTGAGTGGGAGCAGACGTGTTGTGAGCCGACATGGTGTCCATAGGCGCAGAATCGCTCTTGGTGCCCGCTTCGCCTCGCCCGTCGCTAATGGTATATAGCATACCTGAGGTGTTATAGCCCTTACATGTCCCCAGGCTCATGACAGAGAAACCTTCTCTCTAGCATCGGCACCACCTCTCGATTTCCTTAGACGGAACATATCTTTTAATGCGAAGACAAGCTCTCGGAGGACTCGGAAAGATAACATACACAACAGGAGAAGGATTATCGATAGTACAAGAAGGATCGTGGTGATCGAAAACCAACGGCAAATATTCGTAACACTATCCCAGCCTCCACCTTTATCACCCGCCCCATTGGTTGTACCAATTTTCACCTGCATTGCATCTAATACAACAGTGAATAATCCAAATATAAACAACAGCGGTCCATAGAAGCGGCTGAAGTATGTATGATACTGGCGATGGATTTTAAGATAGTGCAAGCGTCCGAGGTGTGATTTGGCCAACCAATTGAGCCGGGAGAGCCTGAGGTCTCCGAAAGTATAGCGTAGAGACACATCGGTATCTGGTGTATTTCCAAAGGTTTCGATAAAGTTGTGGAAATCTTCGAAAGTGATATCCCTTGGTATCAGCTTGTGATGTTGGGCAAGATCAAAATCCGACTCGTGGATGACGAGATAGTAGTAGGAGCGGGTGAAGCCTAGTGCGGCCCTATAGATTTCGTTCCAGGCGCAATTTCCCGGCGGCCCCAACCCCTCAGAGGACCTTCTTACAAATGTCCACCACGCATGGCTCATCAGCCATCGAGGCATGGGCTTGATGAAGACTCTGTCCTCATTCCAAACGCAATGGAGACCTGGCTTTTCTGTGATAACAATGTTCCGACCCCGCACTATTTGGTCGTGGAGTGCAGCAATGTGGCTGCTTTTCTGGGTCGCCACCAGCCATAGCCATGGCTGCAACACGTTAAGGTCTGTTGTGAGAAGCTCCTTCGCCGTATCTCTGGCGAATGAACTCTGGTCGAGCTTCACTCTTGGCATTCCAGGCAAGCCATCGACTTCCTTGCCGTCTGTTCTGACAAGGTTGCAATGCGACCCGTCAGGAGTGACTTGCAGCGTCAGGGTCTTCTCAAGCCCATGAGCCTCCAAAAAAGGCGCGGAATCCATCGAGATGAGTAACTGGCACCAAGCATGGGCTCAGTGACTTGCGCAGACCTTGTTCTGCTTATATTCCTTTGGGTGCGGTAGGGCGTACTGACACTGTCCATGATGCATACAACTCGAGTCTGCTAGCCTGCACGAACAGCATGGTAGCATAGCCGAAAAATACCTGCCGAGTGGGAAACGGTCCTTTCCTGCCCACACCTTTGCCCACGACTTGCTTATGTGAGGCTGCAAGGCGTACTGTATTGCGCACAGCCCCCACACTATGCGATCCACACGTCCTTGGCGCCATCGCTCCCCTTGTTTCTGCAGACTGCGGGACCCATTTTCATCCTTTCATCTGATGTTCCTATCTTCCATTCACCTCTCTCTGAAGAGGGTCGCGGCGGCATGACATTCTCCCTGCTTTCGCCGTGGTTCGCTTTCGCTTGCTTATTCTTGTTTGCTTATATGCGATCTGCCCGGCACTCCGGAGGAAACAGTCCTTATCCCCATATTTTTGGTAGCCTGTTGCTCTTTTGTATCGTTGTCCCTGCACTTCTCGGCTATAGCCCTGCACCTTCCTCTGATATATGGACATGGACCGCGTATCTCAGCCTTTGGCTCGTACCCATAATCTTAATAATCTATTGCTTGCTTTTATCTCCATTGCATGTTCTTTGGTCGCCAGCGGACCTTCTCATACGACGGAAAGAGCTCGATAGCTCAAATCCACCCGCGCGAATCCTTTATGACCCCGAAATCTCTCACTCTGGATACACGGCTCACGATGTGGTGGCAGAGTATGTCCGATCCTTCGCGTAGGGAACATTATTGACACAGTGGCAGTATCATCGCCGTCCACGGGTTGGGATCAAACTCAGAACATGCTTTCACACACCCTCATACGCAGAAGATGTGGCTCAAAGACTTTCTGCCTACCGACCTAGATAAATTCCGAGTTATCGTTATTGACTATCAATCAAGATGGGACGAGTTCTCGCCGGTCCAGGACTTCGATGATTACGGAAGGGAGATACTGGACGCCATTGACAGTATGCGGCAACCAGAACATACAAAGACAAGACCGATCATACTGCTAGGTCATTCGTTCGGAGGGCTGTTGATAAAGAAGGTACGGCGGCCAACCGTAAAGCTACTTTCCGAGTACTTCATTGACTAGATTAGGCCCTCGTTCTTGCTCATCGAGCTGAGGCGCAAGACTCCCTGTCCAGTCGTAGCATCGCCGAGTCGACTAAAGGAGTGCTTTTCTTCGGGACTCCGTCGAATGGCAGTTCCTTCGCATACTTCGCGTCGTACCTCTCAATGTTCACCTACTTCCGAGGTTCTGGCGTACAGCTACTTGAGCTTTTAAAACCGGACAATCGGGAGATGGGCGATCTCGAGAAGGACTTTGTAAAATGTTACATGGGTAAGATACACGCCTGCAACTTTTATGAAACAGAGGGAGAAAGGCTTGGTAATTTTGTCATGAGCCCAGTAGGTCATCCTTTCGATAATTGTCAACTGCCTGCTTTTGTGGACATGGATCATCCTTCCGTAATCTCTCTGTTTAAGGTCGATTTATTGACTAAAAGCTCTAGGCTGTGGCCCGACCCTCAACAAATATGCCAGGCGCTGCAACCGTGTCACTGCATGCTAATCATAAACATCTCGTGAAATATCCTTCACGACATCATCCCAACTATACCAGGGTCGTCAGAGAGATTGGGAAGGTCGTGAACTTTCATGATACGCAGAAATTAAAAAGTTCACTACGGGAGGGCCAAGTCCATGGTTCCGAGATTGTCAAAGCGCATAAGCCAGAGTACAAAGTGAACTTTGAGACGATTGGCCTACCGCTCTGCTCACGTTTCATTGGGAGGGATTCCGAATTGAAAGACATGAGAGACCATCTTTTGCCTGTCGAGAGCGCGAAACGGGCAAAGCGCCTGGTTATTCACGGGCTTGGTGGTATGGGCAAGACGCAGTTGGCTCTGCAATACGCTGTTGTAGAATCAGAACAGTATTCGGCTTTCTTATGGATCAATTGCAAGTCAGAGCGTTATTTGCAGGATGGCATTGCTAAGTTTGCGGAAAGGATTCCGCTGCACGACGTTCTTGATAAATCGGGATCATTGCTTGCTGACGCGGCGTCAAAGAAAGAGGCCTGGCATCTTGTTCTTGAATGGTTGTCATTACCAGGGAACTTCAGATGGTTGATGGTCCTTGACAATGCCGACGATCAGCTACTTACAAAGACACGAGAGTATTTTCCTCATCAGGGCACGCTGATTATTACCACTCGCCTTTCTGATCTGAAGGCGCTTGGCCATCCGATTGTGTTGGAGCGAGTACCTATGGAAGACGGACGGGAATTGCTGTGTTCTGCGTCCGATAATTCCGTCGAAGATGATGGTGAGTCACTTCGTGTCCGGGCCGTTAAACTTCCTTGGTAGGTGTTGACAATAGGCCAGGTGTCAGTGCGCTTGTGGAACTCTTAGGCGGTCTTCCCCTGGCATTGAGGGTCGCTGGTGCCTATATGAATGCCGTGGGCATATCAGCCTCACACTATCTTTCAATCTATGACCATCAGTCTAAAAATCTCAAGGATTTCATGGACAGGATGCCTGAATTATGCGAGTACGATAACGGGAGTCTAATGACAACTTGGGAGATCTCTCTCTCGCGAGTAGAACAGATCAATGCTCGAGCCCCCGAGCTTTTGACACTATGCAGCTACATGGACAATGGAGATATATGGTATGAGCTCTTCCAGAATGGTGTGACAGAAAAGCGCCTTGAGAGGATGGAGGAAGATGGAGACCCGCCATTCCCGGATTGGCTTATCGAGATTGGACAGAACGAACTTCTGTTCTACGAAACCATAAAGCCGCTGGTCCAATATTCCTTCATGCGGAAAGCTAAGGAGCGAAGAAGTTACTCCATCCATCCTCTTGTACATAGATGGGCTAGCTTGCGTATCCAATCGGATGCAAAACGGGCGACTGTACTCGCGGCTGCGTTCGCGCTCATCGGAAACAATGTGCCAAATTACAATGTTCCGGAATCTTCGGCTCTGATGGTACGCCTGTCTCCTCATATTCGTTGCGCTAGGCTATCAAGGCATTTTGGCAATATTAGCTGTGCTCGCGCACGGTACAACGTTGGCCTGCAATATCGGAATCAAGGGAGATTCGTAGATGCCAAGGACATGGTATTACGGTCTCAGAAAATTCGGCTTCAGAAGCTCGGTCCCGGACATCTTCTCACACTAAAGGCAGACTCTTTCCTTGCCAACATAGACAGAAAACTTGGGTCTCTTAACCAGTCGAAGGTTGCATTCGAGCGTGCGATTTTTCTTTGCAAGCAGCATCTGGGTAAACATCATGAGCACACAAGTCGCACCTGTTACGATGCAGCACTGGTACACGTGGAAACTGGCACCTTTTCCAGAGCCTTTGAGTTATACAGTGATGTCATAGCGGCGAGGAAGGAAATGTATGATCCAGAGCACCTAAAAGTACAGCAAGCAATTGGCAGTGAAGGCAATGCCCATATGAATCTTCACGAATTAGAAAAAGCCGAGGAATGCTATACCATAGCGCTTGCCGGTAAGCTCAAACTTGTGGGAATGGACCATCGCACCACAATGTTTACCCTCGACAATCTCGGAATTTTGCATGCTCACCAAGGGAAGTTCGAGGATTCTGAGAAGGAGTTAAAAACAGTGCTGGCTTTTCGAACGGAGAACCTCGGACATCTCCACACATCGACTCTTCGTACATATCAGCATCTTGGAGAATTGTATACCATGAAGGGGAATTATGTCCAAGCAGACGAAATGCTCATGAGAGCGCTCGAAGGGCACGAGAAGGTTCTTGGGCGTGACCATCAGGAATATCGGGTTGCATGCACCGCCTATGGACGGCTGCGGGAGGCCCAACGTCGCTGGTCTGAAGCGGACAAACTATACTCGGAGGTATTGTCGCAGAGACTAAAAGTTTTCGGGCCACAGAATTACTATACTCGAGAGGCCCGAGAAGACCTTGAGCGAGTACGGAAATTCCAGGGTCTTCCAAGCATTGACACAGACTTCAATCGCCTGACTCCGACTAAACCCTCAATGCCCAACAGTCCACAACATTCCGGATTGACGCCCACCACACCACCCAGAGAATCGCCAAATGCTCTGGATAGTCCGAAGCCACTCGCAAATGGCAAATTGTGGACACCAAATGGAGGGGGGAGGTCAAGATCCAACTCGACCTCTTCAGTGAATACACCTGTACTGACAAGAAGGCCCACGTTGTGGTCCCCTGATGAGGGCGAAGATCTCGCAATTCTGCATCGACCAACACCGAGTAGAAGCGGGCAGAGTGGATGAATCACCCCAGCTAATGTTGATGTCCTTGAGCTTGCCAGTACTTGGTGGGATGAAAAGGTGAAATTATGACGCAACTTCCAGCAGCAACGAGCTGCAATACTGGTTGGTGCTCGCAAGATCCGGCAATCGGATTCCCAGATATCGAGTAAGTTTCATCCGTGGTGTTCTGGAAGCCATGCTAATGTGCTAACTTTATTAGCTGGAAAGACCTCTTTGCAGGCCTTGGATACCATGATCAGGGTATATATACTGTCTTCGTAGGCCGGGACATATCTAATAAAGAGGCAAATGTCGGGTCTACATGGGGAGACCAGGTGCTAATTATTGAGAAACGCGGAATAACGCCGATTAGATGGGTAAAACGCCAGTCCGTTTAGCATAAAAAAAGCCTATGATAAGTAAATCTAATTAAAAACTTTAACTTAAAGACTTAGAATATGATAATTCTTATGAATTTAAGTTAATTATACGTAAACATCTATAATAAAGATGAAGTTATAGGTTCATAAAGGTTAGCTTTAAGCTGCATTGTGCTAATATTAAGGTATTGTCTTTCGGGAGGGTGGACGCAATTCAGCCACTTAAGGGATAAGAAAGGCGTAATCCAAAGTCGCAATCCTGAGACTAGGTACCTGAATAGACCCTGTCAAACAGTACTGTTATTGGCGGGCTGATTTCCTGTTCAGTCTAGGGCCTTGCAAAAGGCTTCCTAATGTAAATACACTCATACTCGCCCAACAATTATGAAGTTTAAGCGGTTGTCCCTCGTCCAGAAGCGACAGCCATATCTATCAAAGTTCATAGTTGCTAGGAATCTTCTGTCTTGTGACCGACCTTTCCCGAATATCCTGTTCTTCTCCGTTGCGAAGGGGGTAGAATATCTGATTCGTCACTACTAGCCTCGGAAGCTTCCCACTTTATCCTCTTCCATCTACCATCATTCTCACTCATCACCTCCATCTTCCTCGCCAAGCCCCTCGTCACTGACCCTTCCGTCCTCATCGTCTCTTCCACCCTATCCGCCTTCCGCATTGACCTCTCACCACCCATATTCCGATTACCAGGGGGAACAAGCCTCTCATACCTCAGCCCCAGCTTCATCCCATCATACGGACTCGGCAGCTTCATCCATCTCTCATCCCGCAAAGCCTTCTCATCGCGGTACTCTTCCCAAAACGCCTCAAATCCCCGCTTCGTAACCATTCTCCTGAATATTCTCTTCTGCCTCTCACACTTATGAGGATTTGATGATAACCTCCCCGTATCGCCATAGGTTTCTTGTAGTACGTACAGGCAGAAATGACATAGAGCTTCCAGGTGCTGCGGTATTAGGTTTACCCCATCTTTTCGCATGAATAGCTTGCTACCGGTTTGGCTGGGCGATGTACCAAAGCCGGCTGAATCATCGAGATCGGCGTCTATCCAGAGTTGACGCACCATTTCGTTTTCTGCTTGATCGACCGTGGTGTCGTTCTTGTTGTTGTGGTGGCGCATCCAGAGAGGCAGGCCTACGAGGGCGGGGATATGTGGTTCGTGGTCTTCGATGTGGAATATGGCTTCGAGGGATGAGATGGCGATGGGGTGGAATGCAAAGACTTTGGGGTTTGAGAGGGTGCCGCGACAGTGGATTATGGTACCCATTATGGAAGTTGGATGGTGGATTTTGGGGATGAGGACTGGAGGTACGAGCGGGGTGATGGGGCCTGGTTGTGGAGTGTCATTGGTGTAGGTAGGTAATGAAGGGTTGTCCGCTGGGGTGCTTGACTCATGTTTCTCGGGTTTGATGAGATGGCTTAGAAGAGGTATTCGGGGTACGAAGTCATCCGCTTGAGGCTCTCCATGGGCTAGCATAGGTGATTCATGCATTTGCGATAGGACACTCTCTGATCGAGTGCTATCATAGGAAGGCATTTGCCATATCATACTTTCCGATACAGCTTGATTTCGGTCAATGTCCCGCAAAAGGTCCGTGTAGCTGTCTTGGGTCGTGTCTTCTGTGTCACTGTGACTGAGCTGCCGTGGAGCGTCACGTTGGGATTCTATGAAATACGTGTCCGAAGTGGTGCCCGAATTTGTTGAGCGAACAGAAGGCGAATACCCGTCAGAAAGCAGGTCAGTAAAAACCATTCTGTTGTCGTAGATATGAAGAAGGCTCAGAACTTGATGGATACCATGACTGAGTGTTCAGGACGTGGGGTAGTGTTGTGTAACCTTTGTGCAACCGAATCATCGAGCCGAACACGAGGGGCGAGAACACGCATCATGAGGAAATCCAGTGAGACATGGAGAAACATAGTAGATCATGAGGAAAGAAAAAATAGATAATGGGTAAGGAAAAGAATGGATATCCGTTGAGTTCGATACCCGGCAACCTGGGCAAAGAGAACCTGGGCAAAGAGAACCTGGGCAAAGAGTGAATGTTAGTTGTACCTCGGATGCTGGAAGCCAGGTCGCATTGTACCTGTGAGTCGCCAGCCCACAGCTCGTCCAGTAGGCTGGAGCCGATCATGCTCTGACGAATTCATGAAGGACTCCCATGTATAGGCTTAAAATTGGTTAAAGCTGAGGCTGGTGACGATTGTTAGAAATCAACGAGATTGTTACGAACGCCACAGTAATGAACGCCACAATCACAACTTCGTGATATTCGCTTAAAACGAGTCAGTGAGTCCTAGTCTAGCATGAGCTTCTCGCCCAGTCTGCATTCGCAGCTTAAAGACTGCTATCGGAAGACTGCTATCGGAATTAGCAGTAATACCAAGGCTTGAGGATGCCGGGATTGGCTGTAGAGATGATAGAGAATGGCAACAAAGTCTTTGGATAATTTGTACATCTATTTATTTGCTGGTTCCTGGGTGGGTTTAGTATGTTGGTCTCGGGCAAAGTAATCCCACTGCCCTGGCTGCGGTTTCTCCTCGAGCTCTTCCCATCTGCAATCCACATTCGTTAGCATGCAATTACTTGTGCCGTGTAGGTCTTGAAACATGTAGGCGATGTTCTTACACTTTCGATTCTATCATTGTATCAACCAACTTCAATTCGCCTTCCGCCACCTGTATGACTTCTTCTATCAACCCTGCTCCAATTTGATTTTCCGCATCCTCGATCCTGTAGGCAATGATGTAAGCTCTATGCCAAACGCAACACATCCTGAGATGCAAACGCACTGCGAAGCCTCCAACGGCGGCTGGCCTTCCCAACCTGGAATATCTCGCATTTGAGTCATCTCTCCTGGAGCCCCTGCGGGAGGCTCTACCCTCTCCGGATATGCGGGCTGCTCATCCTCATTTTCATTCTCACTCTCGTACCGACCACCGTTCCGAAGACTGACGTATGGTTCTTCACCAATTGATTGATACTGATATGTTCCTCCAGGCTTAAATGCTTCAGGGTACTTCTCCAGTGTTTCCGCAGCTCTTTTAGCCCATTCTTCGTAACCTTCGGGTTTGATTGACTGGATAATTTGCAGGCGGTGTTTCGTTATGGCTTCGGTGGATTGGCGGTATACTGAGTGCTCAGGGAGAGTCTTTAGCTTTTCAAGGGTGGAGCCGTAAATGTAGATGAGGGCTGAGCGAGGAGAAGAGTGGTTGAAGAGACCTGTAAGACCTGTTGGATGACCAGGTTGCAGGTAGCGGCCTGACTTTACGCTGGCGAGCAATCGCAGGGTCACCCTCATCGCTGGGGTTATCTGGTCATAGCATTGGCTCTGTGCTACAAGAATGGGATGGATTAGAGAGTGGAGAGCGCAATTGATGTTTGAAGGTTAAAGGCATCATTGGCGAGGCCTAAACACGCTAGTTCTAGGGCCAATGACAGGGGTGCGGTACGCCTCCGCTGGATTCGTATTTTTGGCGGGAGACGATATCCTCCTTGTCCAGCGCATTCCCTTCCCTTTCTCGACGATCTTATTGTTGACAACGGGATTGAGACTGCGTGCGACCGGCTACGACGCCATACGTTTCTGACGACTAATAGTGCTCACTAGCAGCTATCGAATATCAAGACAGATTACGAGCCCGTCCAGGGCAATCCAAGCCACATCATTCACCCAGCAGTTGGCTCTCCTAGCCTGGGCGGGGAGTCTGAGCTCTATAAGTCATCTGGAGATGCGTTCACTCATTTTGCGGTTACTTATCTCGCTCGTCCTTCTCACACCAGTGCTCGCGGAAGCCGCAGCCATCGACACCGAGCATAAGCTGAGCACAGTAGAGGATGCACTGGTAGAACAGAAGGCAAAAGTTGAGGATTCAAGAGTAATAGATGATATAAAGCCGACGCTAGAGGAGTCGAAGAAGCTGGATGAGGCAAAGGCTGTCGAAGATGGACCGAAGGCAGGGGCTACAAATAGCGAGGCAGTTTCAGGCACACCAACGAAGTTCAACGGCATGGAAGTACCACCAATGAAAGAATTGAGTGGAGAGAACTTTGAGAAGGAAACGAAGAATGGCTACTGGTTTGTTAAGCATTACTCGCCATATTGTCATCACTGCAAAGCCATAGCGCCCACGTGGCAGACACTCTATGAATTCTACTACACCTCGAAGCCTGTACCTGCTAGCAAGAAGCCATCGGAAGCGGAATCAGACTCGTTGAACTCCTTCTCAAGATACTACGACTTCCACTTCGCTTCCGTGGACTGCATAGCCTATGGAGATCTGTGCGGCAAGCATGATATTGTCGCTTTCCCGAGTTTCAATCTCTATAAGGATGGCGTTTTCGTAAAAAAATTCGAGGGAAAGAAGGACATGGCTGGCCTGAGCGCTTTTGTGGAGGATACTCTGGAGTCGACTCGTCCCGGCTCGAGGCCAAAAGATGGCGTAAAATTGCCAGAGCCTGAAGCGACTTCCATTGACACTGATGCCTCAACCGATAAAGCGGTAGAGAAGGATAAACAGCCCGCTGCCGCAGAAACGGAAGCGGTGAAGAAGGACACGGAAGAAAAGCCAGCAAAAGAGACTGCGACTGTCAAATCGGTGCCGAAGGCTACCAAAGTTGCCAAGAAGCCGCAGAAACCAACAGCGACCCCGAACCCTCTTGGTACCACCGTGGCTCTTACGCAGGAGAGCTTCCAGAAGCTGGTCACGAACACAAAAGACCCGTGGTTTGTCAAATTCTATGTTCCGTGGTGCCATCATTGCCAGGCTTTGGCACCAAGTTGGGCACAGATGGCGAAAGAGCTGCAAGGAAGTTTGAACGTTGGCGAAGTTAATTGCGAAGTTGAGGTTCGACTGTGCAAAGATGTTCATGTCCGGGCGTATCCTACTATACACTACTTCCGAGGCGGCGAAAGAGTCGAATACGACGGATTACGAGGACTCGGCGATCTTGTGAGCTACGCAAAGAAGGCCTTGGATGTTGGCAGTGGTGTCACGTATGTGGATGCGGAGGCTTTTAAGAAGATGGAGGAGACGGAAGAGGTCATATTCTTATACTTCTACGACCACGCTACAACAAGTGAAGATTTCGAGGCTCTGGAGCGGTTGACATTGAGTTTGATTGGCCATGCGAAATTGGTGAAGACAGACGACGCTGAACTTGCAGAACGCTTCAAGATCTCTACATGGCCAAGATTACTCGTTTCGAGAGATGGACGACCGAGCTATTACAATGTGCTTGCCCCGAAGGACATGAGAGACTTTCGACAAGTCCTAGGCTGGATGCAATCGGTCTGGTTGCCTATCGTCCCAGAACTGACAGCGTCGAATTCGCGAGAGATCATGCGCGGCAAGTATGTCGTACTTGGTATACTCACCCGCGAACGGGCAGAGGAATTCGTGCAGGACAAGCGTGAAATTAAGAATGCGGCGTTAGATTGGATGGAGAAACAGACGCATGCGTTCCAGCTTGAACGACAAGAATTGAGGGATTCGAAGCAATTGCGACTCGAAGAGGCAGAGGATAAGAATGATCAGAGGGCGTTGAGGGCAGCGAAGAGTATTCGTATCGATATCCGGGAGGATGACAAGAAGCAGGTTGGCTTTGCATGGGTGGATGGTGTATTCTGGGAAAGGTGGATAAGGACAACGTATGGCATTGATGTCAATGATGGGGAGAAAGTTATCATTAACGATGAAGATGTAAGTTATTACCCCGCCTATCAATCCTATTACTAATTCTTATAGAACCATCGCTACTGGGACACCACCATTTCGGGCGCTCCTATCGTCCCGTCTCGGACGTCAATCCTTGAGACCATCCCAAAGGTTATATCCTCGCCGCCAAAGATCCGTTCGAAATCCTCCACTGGCGTTATACAACGCATCTTCTTCGGCCTACGAGGGACCGCTACAAGTCATCCATGGGTCTCATTAGGGATGCTAATCGGAATGGTAATTGGAGGAATTATCTGGAGTCGTGGCAAGATAAGAAAGGGAAAGGGCGGTGCGGGCTTCTTCAACCTTGACGAAAAAGGCGGACTGTTGAACGGAGGTTCCATCGAGAAGGGGGATTGAGGAGGCTAAAATCTTAACGCACTTATATTTCAGGACTGGAGCTTGGAGCCTTGTCCGTCCATGCTCCGTGTAATTTAGACACGATACATAGTTGGGTGGTGGCGTTTTGGGAACTTGTCTGTCCGGCGCTCAGCAAGCACCGCTCGGTGGTTGACCCGTTATATGTATAACATGGGGTCAAGGCTATGGGAGCTAGATCAGAATTTGAGTAAAGCATAGATAATTGGTCATCCACAAGTGGTTCGATTCACAGAACCGCTCTTCAGCTTTGAGTTCTTCAAGCCTGTGGTACAAGAGTCTTGCGAGGATGTAGTGGCGCATGAATACCTGATGCTTGCCAGCTTTCATAAATGAATTGACAAGTCTCCCAAGAGGGCAAGGGGAATAGTCTTTGATTTTGATGATTGATTTTGGAAAGCTGTTCAATGCTCTATGTACAACACACAAACCCAGAATCTAGTATTAAGAAAACGCAATGAATGCCTGTTTGATAACGTCTCCCTTTTCAGAAGGGCTAGAACATCCAATATCAGCCGCAACACCCTTTGCCCATCAGAAAGAGAACTCACATTATCACTCGGCGGTATGTCCCTAACAAAGTAGTCTCCTATAATCGGTAATTTCTATTCCCCACAAACAGTCAGCTCTCCATCCCAGTCAAGTCCCCCCCCCTAACCTTCCCAATATATCCTTTACTTGATCCACCCATTCTTCCTCATACTAGGGGAGATAGCGTACCTGACAAATATCCGTCCTAACCTTCGGCACATCCGAGAAGAACTGTAGCGCGAACACCGCTCCAACAACGCCGAATGAAGCTGCTGTGATACCACTGCGCTAATCATCAGCTCCAGAAACCAAATATCATAGCCATATTTTGATGGATTTTGGGATTCGGGCAACAAGGGGCGAGGGCGTATACAATTTCATAGCTCGTCCTGGACCGATGCCTCGGATGTTGGGTTGGATTTTGTAGCTGTTTGGGGGTCAGCAATCGTGCGCACAGAAGGAGGTGAGGGTGGATGTGGGTAGAGAGATGTACTCGGGGCCATAGGGTGATTTGTAGGTTTTGTAGCCGGGTTTTACGGTTGCGAAACCGATGCCGCGGCCGTCGCCTTGGACGATGTTGTTGACTGAGCTCTGGTATCTTGTTAGTGATGTGCTGTGGTAGGGGGGGAAAAGTGGTGGGTTACCATTGTTGCAATGGATGCTGGATACGGTGGGGAGAGATTGATGTAGTCAATGGGGAATGATGCGAGCTTTGAATGACGGAGGTACAAATGTTGTTTTCTGCTTCATGTAGGACAGTGATAGTAGCAGGACGAGCAGCCCCTTAGAGCGAGGACGGTGTATGCGGTAAATTCCTTGCGGCGGTCCGGGGCTTGCCGATATGTAGCCAAAGCTTCCTCTTTCCCGTGCCAGTGACGAAATTGCAACAGCAGCAAAAAAAGAAACGTGAATAGGTCCGATTCATTACCCCACACTCTCTGCCCATTCTCAACTTGTCACCATGCATTCTACAAACAGGAGGTGAGCTTTGTGGTGGATTGGACGTGACTTTCTTCAATCAGCCTCGTACGGGGATATACCGGAGATTCAAACCACAAATGCCTCAGTACTAAAGAAGAGAATTGTTGGTAAAAAGCCTCGGCTTGTCTGTATAAGAAGCTAACATCTTCACCAGGAAATTGTCAACTACTACTTTTCCCTATTCTCATCTCCAACATCTCACGACCCTTCCACCATGCCTACCAACCGCCCCTTCTTCGCCAACTTCCTCGCCGTCTTCCGTGCCCACTCCGCCATCTCAAAGACCACTACCACTACTACAACTACATCCACTTCCTCGACAGCCGCCTCAGCATTCTCTCCCCAATCCCTCGCATCCCGGCCCCTAACCACCAAAGCCGCCTCCCCCAGCACCACCACCACCACCGCAGCAGTCCAAGCCGCCAGCCACCTCCGCCATCCATCCACCGGCCCCGCTCGATCCCCTCCCTCAAATTTCAGCAGACCCCAAAGACGAGGCAGTGATAGCAGTTCCGAGGGCTTTAGGGATTTAGGCGAGAAGTGGTATGTTGGCGGCCGAACAGCGAATGGGGAGGAAAGATTCTATAAATTGGGAATGGTGAGGAGGGAGAGGAGTGGGGATCGATTGAGTTTGGACCGATTGAGTATTTGATGTGGTGATTTGATTGGGGATTGCGAATGCGATTCTGGTATATATGGGTTTCATGGGGTTTTTGTTGCAGAGGCGTTTAAAATGGGACTATGGGGTGTGTCTCTGGGTTTTTGCGATGAGGTCTCCGAGCGGGATTGCCGCGGAGCTTTGTATGCGTGTGTGCTGAATACTAGAGCGGTAGCTTAGAAAATACACTCCACTTTCAGCTCGCATGAGATTGCTTTTGAAGGATTGTGGTGGTGCCATACACTGTGAAATTGGACAATGTATTGAGAATTGTTTTTGTGCAATTACCAATGATCATTCGGATGTTGGATTCCTGGTAGATATCAGGGTTCCGGAAGATCGAGAAAAACGTCGAGGACAGAGCCAGCTACTTCTTTTTCGGGATGCATGGAACACCAGAACCCACATCTGCCCAGGGACCAATGAAGAACGTACAAATATCTCCTCCGAGACAACAGCATAGATAAGCGGTGGCAGCAGTCGGAATTAATATTTCACGTCTAGCGATTGCAGGGAGATGAAATCAAACATAGTCTTCAAGGACATGACAACATCAGACCGCATTGGTACTAGACAAGGAAGGTCATAGACACCCCTTTTTCTATTCATATTGAAACGGTATTGAATCAGGTATCGTCCATGTACAACGCAATACCTCCCTCGCCTAGCCCTGAAATGCTTCCCAGAGACTACAAATCCCTCTACAATCATTTCCTCAAAAAAAAGCGATGAACCAGCAGGATAGGGGTCGATCCCCTAGCAATACCCTAGTATAGTAATCATCCCCGTTGATATCCGCATAATCTTCTCAAGCACAAACCCCCAAATCAGACATATCTCCCTCTCCCTGTCCCCTCCCTGTAAACAACACCCATTTAATCCAATCCCTTAAAAGATCCCACTACAGCAATGTAGTCGACTACGCAATAGAGCTGAGCTTCGGGGAAGAAGGATGCGATGGAATGTTTCTTCTATGTAGTTTTGTGATTGGAATGTGAACACCTTCGTACTTATCGTGAAGGAATACTGGGGGGAGCTGTGTATTTGTTTTTACATTGTTGTAGTGGAGTTGCACCTATGTACTGCAGTGGTGGATTTGGCGTAGGCTCCTGTACAGTTTTCCTGGCGGTGCAAGTCGCCTGGCTGTACGCTATCGCTATCGAATACACCTCGCTGCGTTTGCATGTATTTTCAACTTAGCTTTGTGGTGCAGCTTTAGTTGATATGAAATGAAGTCGTTGTGAACTCTTAAGGATGAGTGAAGGTACTCATCCGTCTTGTGTCTCTTTTAAGTTATCGAGGATTTAGAATATAATGGATATCGCTCATTTTCAGGTGTTTAAAATGGCAATAGATCGTGAGAAGAGGAATGTATTACAGAGCAATCACGGGACAAGGTAGTCATTCCATGATAGATAAATAGCATTTCTATATCTCGGTTACAACTTATGACTCCCCATTTCCTCCCCCTCTCCTGCTATAAGACCCAAGCGGCGCGGTGACAACTCTCCCATTCCGTACCCGCTGAGGTTTCTCCCACCTACAAGACAGTCAAGAATTCGACCGCCTTCTCCTCGGAAATGTCGTCGATCTTCTTGACATTCGTATCGTCGACCGAGAGAGGGGTGAAGCGCAAGTATGGCTTCTTGAACCTGAGATGAGGAAATTTTTGCTGTAGCAATCAAAAGGTTAGTAAGGTCTTGACCTTTTGAAGCGGATGTAGTGGGGAGTTCCAACGACAGTTGTAGAAGGAGAGCGAGGGGAGGTGATGGGAGTTGGGGCTCTTACTTTCGCTTGATCCCCCTTGTACTTGGGAGGCACGATCACATCGGCGCCAGGGATCCAATTGGCGGGTGTACGGACACTGGAGTGAGGAGTCAATATCTGGCAGCGGATAATCGCCACAATGACAGAACCATGGTGTAAGAAAGACAGGAAGGACTAACTCAGCAATTGAAGCCGTCTGCAGGCAATCTATAACTCTGATCACCTCGGCAGTGTTCATCCCGACGGTGGCCGGGAAATTGAGAATGAGGCGGAAGCGGCGGTTGGGATCGATGATGAATGCGGTACGGGATTCAAATGCCAACCCGTCGGCAGCGCCGTCGGTGTTGAGGTTATCTGTATCTTTGTCGTCTAGGCTGTTGGACAATAGACCTTGTCAACTATGGAATTTATAGGATACGTAGGATAGGGTGGTGGTGAAGGGCACAGACATGTGGTACGCTTGCGAGATGCTACCGTCCTCGTCATCGACAATGGGGAATAGGATGTCTGCGTTCCCCAGCTCATTCACGTCTTGCACCCATTCTTCATGCGGACGGTACTCGGTACCGAGTTTGTTGACGGGCGTGTTGTGGGTTGTCAGCGCCATAAGCTTCACGCCACGTTTGGCCAACTCGACTTGAAGCTGGGCGAACATAACGAGCTCGGTTGTGGCTACGGGGGTAAAGTCTGGTAGGAGTGGTTTTAGCGGTCAACTGATGAGATGGGGAAAGGCAGAACTCACCGTCTGGAAAGGCAAAGAGGATGGCCCAGTTTCCCTGCGAATGGCGTTATGATATGTTTTGAATTGTGTAGGGAAGTATGTATATACAGCAATGTGATCGTAAAACTTGATCTTTCCCTGTTGAAACTATAAGCCCTCATTGTAGATGGCGTAGAAGGCTCAGACTGCAGACCTGAGTGGTGGATGCCTCGAAATCTGGAGCCAGGTCGCCGAGGCGAAATTTCCTGAGGAATCGGTCAGCATGGGGTCGTGCTAATGACAGATGCTCTTGACTTCTGGTCTTGAACCATGTTATGCAGATCACGCAAGCGTTGATGATTTCTCAGTGGTTGTTGTGACTAGTCAAGATGTAATAGAAATGATTGCTTTGGCAATAGCATCGTGCGAGAGGACCAAGTTATACACCTAGTCATCCCACAATGAGGCTCTGAGGTCTACTGGAGACTATCAAGCCTCGCTAGATCTTTCCAAGTTGCTCATACCGGGAATGGAACAAGGATTCTCTACCATAGTAGCGTTGCAAGTCACCTGGCCCATTGCCATTGCCGTCCTCGAACGCTATTGGTATGGTTCTCGATAATGAAAATTAGCACAGCAATCGCTAGTTTTTCAGGGCCCAAGCGCAGCAGTCTGGGGACCCATTTTGGTGGTGTTCTTGGTGGGGTGGTAGGGGATCACTGGTTTGCCTGATGTTCACTATCGAAAAGCACGCCAATAGTAGAGTATCATATCCCAAGTGGTAGCAAATACATGGACAACTGTCATGCACTTCAAGTGAAGCCATACACACCGCAATGCTCCGAGTGGAGTTTCCATCTAATGTGGCTGCTGATGCATTGACAGGTGTCATTCAATTGAAACGAGACCATCATACGCCGCAAGGCTTGAATGGATTATGATGTCCAATGCGGGTGCAGATGCATTCGTTGACAGGTGTCATGCACTTCAGGTGAAGCCATTATACAGCGCAATGCTCCGAGTGGAGGTTCATCTCCAACCTGGCTGCAGCATTGACATGTGTCAAGCAGTTCGAGTGAAACGATCATACACCGCAAAGCTCCGAATGGATTGCCACAATCAGGGCGGCTGCAGAGTGCGTTGACAGGCGGTATGCACTTCAGGTAGAGGCGTCACACCCCGCAAGTCTCCGGACGGAGTATCATCACCACAAGTAGCTGCAGATGCATTTGCTGACATGTGTCCTACGCTTTGAGTGAGCCCGTTCTACTGCATTAGCCAATCATACGGTGGGAGGGCCCAAGAGGACCCCACCTCTGCTGTGGAGAAGCGAATGTATTTATGGGATGAGGCCCACGCTCAAGCATCTTCAGCAGACTTCAGACTTGCAACTTGCAACTTGCCACAATCACTGTCCAAAAACAGCAGAACAGACAGTACTCACCTCTACCTATCTTAGAAGATCTCTCAGTTGCTGTCATAGGCAAGCCCACCGTTTCACCATGTGCTATAATCCTAGAAGTGTTGGATGGGGTTGTTGCTGTTCCCATGGAGGTCATTGGGAAAGGGAAGTTATCGTCATCTATCGATACGTGGATCGAGGGTGCTTCAACATCTGGTAAGCAAGAGCTATCATCCTAGACTGGGACAGGATTGACTGGTTCCAGTTGGTGAGGCCTCCAAATACGGCGGCAAGAAGAAGCGAAGACGCGAGCATGGAGGTGGAGCATATCAGTGACCTGTGAATGCAAGGGTTGGAGGATCGGTCCGGCTTCGGTTGAGACGGGGTGACGAAAATCGTGGTTGAGGGGTCGATAGAACGTCTAGCATCAATTTGGTAGCCTTGTGAGCACGAATGTAGTGTTACGGCCGACACCTCGATTGGTACATACTATCTCATTTGGCTGCTCGTTTTCAGCTCCACCAGATCATCTAAGTGGTTACTATATGGCTCGATAATCAGCCCCAGGGCCCCAGGGTATCAATTTTGAGTGTAACCCCTGGTTTCTTCTCACTCAAACTGGCAATGTAGATTTACGGGAAGACTGCGCTATGACTGCTGACCGCGAAGTCACTAAAATCATATGAGAAAAGATAAGAAGAAGAAAGCCGGAGCCTCGATGCTCCAATTGTGACGGAGCAGAAGACTGTGCACGCTAAGCACGCAGCGCAACCAGAATCGCCCCCTGGGACCAATCCTTTCCTCAATAAGGCAAGTAATGAGCCTCAAGGGCGAAGGCTTGATGAGGCATCAGTGTACAGTACGCGCGTAATTGTGGGTTGAGAGCTGGTAGCTGCACCTTACGTAGGAACAGGAACCATTGCTCTGAGTGCAGGCAAGAAAAGGCGTAAAATTAGGTCCGAATGTGCCGACCAGTGACGTTAGCATCAACTACTTGTCACGCCTTCTCGGAGACGCACCTGGGATGGCGAATGGGTGTTCGCAGTCCCCAAAGACGTGGGGATCAGCTGTCTGTGGCTGCTTATCGCTTACAATTTCGAGCGGCATCGATTCATAGTGTCTAGCGGTGCAGTAGAACTGGGGTCCCATTTGGCAAATCCTTAGGCCTCAAGAAGGTATGAAAGGTGGACCGTTTGTCTGCATGCTTTCAGCAGTAAACAGTACGTTCTCCGTTCGGTAGATAGTGAGATGTACCAGATTTTCCAAGTCAGCAACCTCGACATCATCACATCGTTCTGACAACTGTTAATCAATACCGTTAGATTAACAGTATTACACTCACTGGTAGCCTTATCCAAATGCATTGGAATCATGACAAATTGGGCGTATTCTTACCTGCATATAAAATATCAGCCTGTACAGAGAGTGAAAATCTAAGTCTTGATTTGCTAGATGTTTAGCTCTGCAAGGTACCTCTCGGCTAATAGGGCCCCTAAGAGCTCAGCCGCTAACACCTACCTTGGCGATGATAGCCCCTAGAAGCACCTCGACTAATTGGCTAGAAAATGGACATGGTAGGGGCGAGCTCTAGGGTCCTTCCGGGGGCGATTTGGATCTAGAGGCAAGCGCTATGCAGCTCTATCACACTGCACACCGCTCAGCAGTACGGCAAGCTTCAGCTATGCACCAATTGCTTGGTCAGATCAATCCACGGAAAGGACAGAGGCACGAAAAGTCTCGATTTGCGCTGACTGTTTTCGTCATAGCCCGAACCCTACCTACCTTCAGATGTGGCCCCGAGAGCGTGTTGATGTTGCCGAGGTGCTGTGAGGCCTACCTTAGACTCTAGCTTCCTAGGGGGTTGTATAGGCGATGGGCCCTCAATCAGTACATACGACGTAGATTGGGTGCTAGAAGTCCCTGATGAGGGGCCTCCAAGCGGGTGGTGCCTAGGTAGGGCTGCTCTCGGCACGCTAGAGCCATCATCTACCTCCGAATAGCCAGCAGACAGCAGATCTCCCACCTTCTATGGGCTCACAATCAATAAAGACCGCTGGTACGACCAAGCCTGGTGGGGGGTAAGACCGGGTGAAATTCCTGTCAGCTTGGCAGACATGAGATGAATTCCTCAACAAGAGCAAGGCGCAAAGCTCAGCAAATCAAAGTCCGCAAATTCGATTCATTGAAAGTTCGGGCACAAAAGGTTCTTTCCAAGACTATACTGCCCGCAGAATCTAATATACGGCATCTTGAAGGATTCAACATAAGGAGTCCATGAAGCATACCTTCTACTGGAACAGACAATAATATTCCCATTGACCAGTTTAGCAGTGAATTACATCTGAGACCAGTCCCTTTTAGTTGTAATGGACGACCTTCTTACTTCATGGGACACCGCGAAAGAGTACAGGCACTTGGTATGATTACAGTATCTTGGAATTTTGATGACGAAATACGAAAGAAGTACCATCTTATAACATTTTATGTCCGTCCCGAATGCATACTTGATCTGATGTTTGGAGGGTCTTCTCTTTTCAAAACGGCTACAATGGCTGCCAATAGACGCCGTCTCTCTCGGATGCCGAGGCCACAAATGGCAACATCCTTGGGAATGGTCAATGTTTGCGGGTCGCCAGGCCGTAGGCTAGAGGGTATGCTCAATCTTGGAGGCTGCTCTGCTCTTCCAGACTCGGGTGCCGAGCCGAATCTTCTGTCCTATGAATACGCGAAGCAAAGAGAATGAATTCCCAACATTGTCCCCGGGCTGGAGAGCTGTGGCCTTCTGCTGTTCGCAGACGGTGGTACAAAAAGAACGGAAGGCCAGCTGAATTTGGCATGGAGTCTCGACAATCGCTAGGATCTAGCATCCCCGGACGAAGGGTCTAAGACTGTTATTATCTTTGATGTTTTGTACGGATGCCCCCATGATGTGATCCTAGGCCAAAGTCTTTTGGAGGACACGGATGCGTTTTCAAAGCATGGGGAGGCTTTTGAAGACTTGTACCTCGATGATACTTCAAGCCTGTTCCTCGTTATATGGACCTGCGATCACTACTCATTAAGAAATATCAAATCGAAGCTAAGTAAACACAACAAAGGCAGCAATGAGTCCGCGGAAAGTGACTTAGAGCGTGAGCGCAGTTCTGAAAAGGAGAACCTTGAACAAGAAATACAATGTCAAGCAGAGGCTGACGAGAAAATCCTCCACGCCAAGCATAGCCAGAACCGTAGGGACACAGCAAAAACACAAGAGAGAGCCCAGCGCTCTTATATGGACGTCGGCCATCCAAGCTCCGCATCAAGTGCTACCGTTTCCTATTCAAGTACCCCTCTACCTGGCTCTTTAGCCTCAGGCAGGACTGTTAGCAGTTGCAGTATCAACTACCCTCAGACGTCAGAGAGGAATGATCCTAATGCCCCGCAAGGAGATTGGCCAAATTCTACGAAAGCACGTCGGAGCAAGGAATCTTTGCTAGATCTTTCCCGGGTATAGATGTCAACTACGCCATCGGCAAGATTTGATACACCCCTCGGTCAATCGGCTATTTTTGCTGAATTCGCAAATCCAAGATTACAGGATTTCGGAGACCAAGTGTCGAGATTGATCCCGCAAAGCAAATTGATCCACAAGGTTATGCTCTTTCAGTGAGATGCTAGTGAGTGCCTTTTACATGCTGAGACTCGTAAGTAAATAAGCACTGTGTACCCAAATCAGTACTGACTAATGGGGCCAGATGGAAACGGTGTTCTTCCGCCGGCTTGTTGGAGGTAGTAGAGAGCTTTGTGGTTTCTAACATCCTGATCTATAGAGGTCCATGCCTTATGCACTGACTCCGAAGCTGATAAAACCAGAAAACTTGATTGAACGGCTAAAAGACTGATTAAGAATAGTTCGAGTTGTATCAAAAATCCATGAAGGTTAAAAATACATTCACGGTGATTTGATAGGTAGGCGCTAAGCTCGCTAAAACAAGGAACTGCCATATTTAGAGATAAAGTCACGACATCTATTTGCCGTTGAAGTGATCGTGGAGCATTAAGACTCCCACCTTCGCAATAGGATAACCTCCCTTCACTCCCTGCCCATGGCTGAGTCACAGGATCAACCTGTTTCCGTCTCCGCCAAATGCGACGATGCTCTGACAAATCAGCAGGAAACCACGGGCAAGCCTACAATCCAGTCCCTTAGCGGAGCTAATGATCAATTTGGTACCAAGCTCGTGGGGATCATCGCAGAGGTTTTGAAGGAACTTCAAGCCGCCGTCGCCGCTCGTACCCAAGCTTCTCAGAGAACAGCGCATAATGAGAAAGAGAAGAAGATTCATGAAACCCTAAATGCCGCAGATGGAATCATTTCCGAGCTGTTAGGTCTAATCGAATCGCCGCAGTCCCTGTCTCCCGAAAATTTGATTGAACCTTTAGCTGGTCTAATATCCACCATCGAAACTCCGGGAATAGATGCGGATCACGTTAACATATCCTCATCAGTGAGGTCGACCTTATCGAGGCCTTGGCGGAAGAAAGGTCAAAAGGTGGACTGGGGTATCAAAGCCATACTGAACAATATTGCTTCATTCGCTGCATTGATTCAGCAAAGAAGACTTCAAGATTTGCGGAGGCTTACAGAGGAAAAGCAACAAGCGTTGAGCGAGCTCGAGATGAAGAACCGATACTTAAGTCGGCTGATAAGCCAGCTCTCGCTTCTTCAAGGCCTTCGGTAGTCATCATGCCCTTCCTTCTCGATCCGAAAGTACCAAAAGCTAACAACATCCACAGACTGAGCCCCACTAGCAACACTAATGTCGGTCAGCCACTACTAGAAGGCTCAGACTTGAAGCGGAAGGTCGCACCAGAAATCAAATCAATACTCGAGACTCTCTACCATCCATCCCGCCCCTACAAAGATCTGGTAGACTCTTACAGCAAGCGTCACGAGCAAATCCGAGCCAATCGCTTGTACGGAACTTGTACATGGCTGATCCGTGCCCAGAGCTTTGAGAGCTGGCTTGCCGGCGGATCAACGCG
Source organism: Cladonia metacorallifera KoLRI002260 (assembly GCA_000482085.2). Classification (NCBI taxonomy): domain Eukaryota; kingdom Fungi; phylum Ascomycota; class Lecanoromycetes; order Lecanorales; family Cladoniaceae; genus Cladonia; species Cladonia metacorallifera. The sequence goes on along the minus strand of KI911120.1, from coordinate 60,548 downwards.
GCTTCTTTGGTGTTCCGGCACCCCAGGAATAGGTAAAAGTACAATTGCGTGAGACCCATAGTCCTTCAAAGACGGTCAGCGGCCTAACTTATGGCAGCTCGTCAATCATCGACGGTCTTGCTTACCAGAACAACGGGAAAAATTGTGCATACTACTACATGGGCGATGGAAAGGTGCAGTCGACCGCAGGTGTGATATTGAGCTTACTTGAACAACTCTGTGCGGTTTGCGCGGACCTCCCTCCGTCTCTTACACCATTCTACACCAGAGACCCTTGTCGCCTCAAAGCGGGCCTCGACAATACACTTCTTGGAGCATCAATTTCTCAGCTAAAACCTCCTGAGCATTCTATCCTCTCCGAGTCTACCTCTGAGCAGAAAAGTATAGGAGGATCGGGAACGGGAAATTCCTCTTCGATCAACCACCATGATGGAGAAGGTTCGACGCTTAATTACCACCCTACTCTCGAAGTATTGTTCAACGCTCCGAAGGACGTGTCTCAAGAGACAACGGCTGACACATTCATCATCATCGATGGTTGGGATGAGTGTAATATGGATTCTGAAGACGAATTTTGGCGCCTCTTCGGTGTGCTCAAAACCTTGCATTGGAAGATCTGTATCACGAGTCGCAGACCACCAACGGACCCCGATCCTGCATACTGTTCAACTTTTCATATCCAGCCGACCGATGGTGCTGAAGATGTTAGAGCATTTACAGAAAATGCAACGCAACACACGCTTCTACAGAAATATCAAGGCTTTCGACAAAAAGCAATTGAAAACATAGTGGATTTATCTCACGGAATGTAAGTCTGCATATGCCACTTAATCGCCAAGTAAACTTCAAGCCATTAGGCTTGTGTCTCTAACAGCGCTCATTAGATATCTACTGGCCAAATTAAGCGTCGAGATGATCTTAGAAGCTCCGAACCTGGAATTCATCGGGAGCAGGACTACTTCTTCGTACCTTTCCAAGATATATCTTCCGCAACCAGCACCTACCATCAAACGGGCTCTAGAGGCAATTGGAAAGAAACAGGGTCGTATTGGTGAGCTTTCAAAAGTTGCAATAATACGGATAGCAAAGCTCTAACGCCCTCTCTCATTGGAGGCACTCCTTGAATCCCTCAGCATTGGGGGAGAGCATCAACCTGCTGGAGTGGATGCAAGCGTCATAGACTGGTGTGACGGGCTTGTGATGGTTGATGAAGGCAATTCCTACGTCCATCTTGCCCCTTACGAAATCGATGAAGCCGCTAAGGATGTTTGGTCCGAGTCATATGATTCTACCATTTGTATGCTTGCATCAACCTGCGTGAATTATCTCGTGCTTGAAGACCTTGGACACGGCTGCCGAGAAACCGAAGGAGAGTTGATTCGGCTTCTCGCAGCGCATCCATTTCTCGACTATGCAGCGCGCTGCTGGGCATACCACAGAAGAGATGTTTGTGAAATTAAGTCAAGCGATGCAAATGGCGAATCTGAGCGTGATGACAACTTTAACATTACAAGATCCCCAGAGATTTGGACGGGTAACGGCTCTCAAGACGGCCAGCCTGACACAAAGGTGCTTCCTTTGAGCAACTCCGATGATGCTGGCGAGAAAGATGTGCAGGATAATAATACCGACAGGAAGAGGGTCCAGAATCTCATTATGACAACCGGGCCAGGCATTCAAGACATCACCGAAACAGTGCTTGAGAAACCCAACTTTCTACTGGCCTTACAAATCCTTCTTTACAGAGATAATGCCGCGGCACCTTTCGCAAACCAGTGGACAGTACATAAGGAGAAGATCAACTCCATGTCAAACTTACATAAAGCTGCTCGCTTTGGATTGACTGCCTTGGTTGACAAGTTGGCTACAAATAGTTTAGACCTCCGTGAAAAAGATAGCGAAGGCTCTACCGCTCTGCACGAAGCTGCCAAAGAAGGGTTCGAAGATGTGATAGAGCGGCTTATGAAAGATGACAGCTCGTCAGCCCTTGTCATGAACAATTACAAGGAGACACCGATGCATTTAGCAATGGCGCGGAGCCATCACAGGGCATTCAGCATTCTCTTGGAAAAAGCTTGGGAGGTGCTATGGAGAGAGGAGCTTAGGAAACAGGAGCTTAGGAGAGGGGAGCTTAAGAAATGGAGGCTTTGGAGAGATCACTCCCCGTTTGCGCATGTTGAGGACAGTGACGAATTCATCACATACTACTCCATCAAAAACAGTGGCATATCAGATGATCCTAAGCGCAGCAAGGAGATCGCATTGTTAAATGCTATCAAACTCCGTAAAGGAGGTGTGGTTTTCATTTTGCTGAATGCTGGTGTGGATGCGAACTGTAGAGACGAAGCGGACGTTCCTGCTTTGTGGTTGGCCATAGAGGCTGGGTCGCTCCCAATCCTCAAAGTGCTTCTGGACAACGATGCCGAGCCAAGGGCCAAATCACTCAACTATGCTGGCGAACCTTCTCTACATCTAGCGGCCAGGCTTGGAATGACCGATGCTATTGAGTTACTTCGTTGGGAGGGCGCATACTCTCTCGATGTTGATGAACATGGAAGGATAGTACTATTCTCGGCGCTTGAAGCAAGTAACGTGCAGGCGGGGCTCGACGCGATATGGGCACTCCTATGGAAGGGAATAGATGTCAACAAGAAAGATCATCACGGCCGAAATATTCTGCACGCAGCCGCTCAAAAGGGTAATTCTATGGCCCTGCGATCGTTGATCCATCGGGTGCGGGATTACTCGCATAAAGACGCCAAAGGGAAGACACCCCTCGACTACGCTCAAGAAGGAGGCCATGAGGACGCTGCAAAGATTCTTCGTAACTGGATTGCTCAACATGGCTGATGGCTATAGGCACTACACTCATGCTACTTAATGAAAGTGCGCCCATTTATGACGGGAATGGCGGGCATGAGTATTGAAGCCATTGGGTTCTGAAACGGTCACTAGGGTTTGTATTGGACAAATAGCATTACCATGTTATTTGCTGTTTGGGTCACTACTCTTGCTTGCCAACATCAGCTGTTGAGCCATCATGTATATTAGGGGCGGCGTGCCTATAGATCCTAGATCCTCAGGTATGCCTTGCAATCACATTCCATCCATCCAGCAGGTGGTCCAGGACCTGCGATGCAAACCAATATGGGAATGAAACGCTCTGGCTTTGCGTAGTCTCTTGCCGTTACTCATTTAGAACCTTACTCTGCTTTATGCATAGTGATCTTACGAATTTATAATATAAGTGCTCCACTACTCTTTCTTAGCATCTTACCTAGGACTAACACAACTTCTATACTCTCACTTTCATCTCGCTTTTCTCCGGATTTTACTATCAGGCCTAGCTAATCTATGCTTCGGCGAGTGTTGGAACAGTAGTCCTCTGAGTCCTTCCCAAACACATTCTGTACTGGTCACGTAGTCTTGGAGGTAAAAGTACGTAAGAAGAGTAAAAAGTATTGATCAACGAGTAGCAAATGAAACGTAGAGCATGACCATTTCTTTCAATAAGTATAATGTTCAATAAGTAATTCTATTAATACATCTATTGTATAGAGCTTAGCTCCCGAGCTGGCTAAGTTTCTACTGGTTAGACGGATGATATGAAAGGGGTCCTATCTATAGCCAATTATGTTAGTAGAAGCACCTTGCGTTAGAAAATGTCACCTCTCAGCCCTATACCTAGCGCGCGCATAAATAGCAAAACACATCAAATTCTAGATCCTTGTCTTTATATCTCTTTCTATATTCTTCTTCAGACCTTTTCCAACATCCTTAGCATCCGAAGCATTTGGCCTAAAGACATTGCAAACAATTAGTGCCACTGAGCCCCACCTTTCATGAGGCTGAGACAAAGGTCGAGTCCAATATCTGGTAAACAAACACCTGATCTACCTGCTGGCCACATCTATGGATCATCTACCATATCCAGATGACGCAGTCTGTCCACAGGTTCGAGTTCCTTATCTGGCCCCCAGGGCGATCACAGTATACCATGGCGACAACTTCGTCAATTTCCCCACACAAGCAGGATGGGTGGAAGGCAAGGGTGACTGGTTTAACTGTGAACCCTCCACTGCTGCCGCGAGGGCACAATCATGGCTCTTCTTCGGCCTACTCAGAGAGGTGATCGGTCCTACGTTCTCCGAAACCAGCTTCATTGCTAGCGATGAGGAGCAAAAACAGTTTGTGAGCACGAAGACTTCGCTGCCACCTCTACTAGGGAAGCGATTCCGCTCAAGGGAACCGGTTGTCCGATTGATGTTTGAGCATCCATTTCACTTCATGCTTGTCGTTATTATCACGCTAGGAACCATCTTATTCAAGGCTGAATTGCGTCACCGCCTATCTGGGACCAGGAAGAAGCTGCTTTCAAAGTATAGGGTCGCCATGATCAAGGCAGAGGTCGAGGTGCGGAGTATTGAAGGCACCTTCCCGGATTGTGATGATGTCCACCTCGTATGCTTGAGTATACGGGCTTTGTTGTGGTCATTGCGAAATGCAGTCGCTAATCAAGACTACACAATCATGAAGGGGAGCACTTTAGAATTGTCATCCAGTCCCTACCTCAAGCGCCTCCTCATTGAGCGAGGTATATGTCCACATTACCTCGCTACCATCGAAGACCGCTCCTCTATAGTCTTGTTGCACTACTTAGCTGGGCTTTATCGCCCAATTGGACCGCATGGAGACTGCACCAATCAGTCCTGTTGTGCCAACATCTTGGATCCATCGAGATACAAAACGAAGCATGTCGATGATGATTGTGAATGTAATCAAGTTGAACCCAACATTGCCGAGGTCTTGAGAGCGATTGATGTAGGCGAGGTACCTGTCATAAGTGTTTCTTTACGGGGAGCTGAGGTGCATATCGACACGCAACGAGCTGCTTTCGATAATCCCTACGTGGCCATATCTCATGTTTGGTCTGGAGGGCTTGGTAATCAACGGGCTTCGTCATTGCCAGCATGCCAGCTGCGGCGCATCTATCACCTTTTGAGACCTCTTGTGAGACCATTAACGGGCGTAAGTACGACAAAATGGCGTGAGATAGTCAAGTTAGGTCGATCAGACTCTGAGAAAGATGCCGAGCGGGGTGCAGATCTGCCTCCAGTCACGGCGTCGTGTGTATTCTGGATGGATACCTTATGTCTACCGAAGCAAAAGCCCCAACGTAACCTAGCTATCAATCAAATGAATCGCATATATGCAGAAGCGCAGCAAGTGGTAGTCCTCGACCATGGTATACAGAAGATAGGAACTGATAGGCAAGAGGAAGAGATTCTTGCGAACCTGGTGTCATCTGCATGGATGTCGAGATGCTGGACGTTTCAAGAAGGCCGCTTGGCGCAGCAGCTGCTGATAAACATTGACCACTCCTTACGAGACCCTTTCGCAGTGTACAACCAGGTGGCAAAAGAAGTAGCAACATACGGGCCTGGCATGGGGACATGGAGTGACAAACTCCAATTACGCCGAGAGCTAGCTTCCGGACTCTACAGGATGCGCCCTATGAAGGACGAAAGGATTCGTAGTACGGACTTCGAATATTTCGCCGATATCTGGAACGAGTTGGTCAGCCGCACAACATCACGGCCGGAAGATGAGATAAAAATTCTCACCCTCATGTTGGACCTTAGTGTCAATGAACTTGAATCAATCTCTGAGGACGATATTAGGCTGAAGGCCGTGTTTAGAACCCAGGAGGAACTACCAGTTTCATTTCTGTTCGCCGAAACTTTGAGTAACCGTGGCAGTAACGATGAAATCTGGCTGCCTGAAAATCTCACAGCAGCTATAGATATATGGCCTGGATGTATGCGGAAGACAGTGGATGTTGGTATAGGAGAGCCCGGCCTCATTCTCGATCTAGCCTCAGATAGATGTGTCCTAATGAAGTCCACGTCGTGTCTATCGGGTCGGTTTCATAATGTATGGATCAGGGAAGACGACGATGAGCAACCGGATTACACAATCAGCTTGGCTTTCTCCGAGGCTGTGCCGCCACAAGCTCTTTCGAATGATAGTGGAGCGACCATCAGCGCAGGTTATCTCTACCTCTTTCACAAGTCTGGTCCGCTTGCCAATGAAACATCTAGATTTAGTGGTCGTGGATGTCGATTCAACATAATTCAAGAAGAAAGCACTTACATGGCGGTAGCTTACGATCGTTCGTTCTCTTACATTGCGAAGCTTGCTACGGAGATAATAGACGAAACGGGGCGCGTTGGCCCAAATTCACAACAGATGAAAACCATCGTCCGAGACATGGAAGTACGGCTGAGGTGCGGTAAGTAAATTTTAGAAATATTATCCTCAGATAACGACCTATCATTAACGATCATGCTTTAAGATTGGACGCAGTGGCCTTTATTGCAATATCACAGGTCCAGAACAAATAGACGGATGACCACCGCCCATAAACCTACACACCCTTACGCCTTCTGGCTTTTCCAATGGGAGTTTTTTACTGGACACGGGGCTATAATCATTGTGCTTGTAACCTTCCCAAGCGAAAATAACAATGGAGTTCAGCCATCCGCAGGCGATTGGATCATATATGCATTTTGCTTGACGCTTCTCTTCTGTCGACTTCTCTATGTACTTTTCAAGGAGATACCTACTATGAATAGGCTCTTGAAGCTCACAGAGTATCAGAAATGGACCGAGTCTTTCGCCCATCCAGCTGGACACGTTGACGAGTATGCTCCCAAATCTCCCCCAATTAGGGTTTATCAGTACCGGCCGTGGTGGGTCACTGTGGGTTTCATAGTCTTTGGCATTGGATTGCTGGCGAGTGGAGTTATAATCGACGGAGCCAATCTCTTCGAAATTACTCTTACCGGCGGATATCTCATTGGGGTGGTATCTGTAATAGCAATGGTTGAAGCATTCTCACGGTATCCTGGTATGCAAACCTCGAAGCAAAGGTTGCTGGACCAGCTCTTCGGTGAATATCCCATCGGCTACGATTCCTACAATATTTTGAAGTTGTTTTCTACTGAACCAGACAGGTCCGTTACGCATAGCAAGCGCAATCTAGATGATGCCTTTGGAGATCCTTTGTATTTTCATGAAGGGTATAGATGGGAAAAAATCTAGATATTGCCTGGGGAGATGCTTTGTATCTACCTTCAGACTATAGTTACTGTCAGGGACTGGGCAAGGGGTACTCGATAGTGGCAATGCCTAGTATAGAGAGATTGATTAAGATAAAGAAGGAGAGCTATCGACTCAAGTCAATCGTCAAAGCATAAGGGGCCTAGTTACGGCAGAGCATATTAAGCAATGGGTCAATGCGTGCAGCGTGCAACGTGCAACGCGCAAAACGCAAAACTACGCAACCATCAACCATAGGATGGTACTTGAATTACATAGATATAGCCTAAAGAATAGAAGTATTAACTGCGGATTCTAGTCGATTCATTACTTTGGTTGCAGCGTAAAATTGTCAATAATCATAGAAAGGTACATACTTAGAATTTGTTGCTGGAGCCTGGTAATTAGAAGTACCATCTTGTAATTGAAATTCGTTTATTGCGCATGTGAACAGCTATCCTATGCCTTATAAAAATCTCACTGAGTGACCCCTAGAACATCCCCGGAGCACCGCCCTAAAGTTAGAAATCCGATGGTTGAAAATTTGGTCCTTTTTTTGATGGATTTTTAGATTGCGATTATCGTTATGCAAAGGGGCTTCTCTTTATTAGGCTTTAGTTACCAATCGCAAGTGTCTTTTATCAGTTTTGAGCTTTCTAAAGTCTACCATCACCTAGGTAAATAGATTAACGAGGATTTAGAGGTGGTACCTCTAGTAATAGGTTATATTTATCTAATTGATGTACCATCTCATAGTTGGTGTTTTGCACATTGCCCGCTGCACGCATTGGCCCACTGCTTAATATACTAGTTAAAGAGATTTATGTACTCAATTCTCGTCATATAGCCAATGAAGAAGTAACGCAATCTTAGTCGTAATGCCAGAAGCGGTAAAAAGTCTGACCTCTACCAACCAAGAATTTCCACAAGCGTCTTTCAGTATAATCCTGTAACTCTCACCGCGAGCTCTCACCAAAAGCTATTAGCGAAAAGAGGATGAATGCATGTCCATTAATGGACCGCGGTGGTCCGCTCGAATTGTATACTTGACTAGGGAATCGGCAGAGGTAGGGTGCATCATATCAATTCTCGGGCCACGCGCCTGGCACAGAATGCATAACAGTCTCCCTAGACCGGTCCTCGTCTTGGTCAATCTTTGTACTGTGGCAGGTGAGGTTAAGAAGCGGGTATCGGTCTTCAGTGGGAATCCCTTGAGCCTCCTGGACTTGCTGGAGTAGAGTTTGGAATGATGAGAGTATTTGCACTTCTGTCTCAGTGTTCTTAACGTACTTATTCGCAGCATCTCTCAAATTGTCCAATCGAGGCATCCGATAAGGCGAATTAGGCTGAAAAATTCTTGGGAAGAGATTGTCATCATTCCGGTGTCGTCTAGCCCGAAGCTTGAACAGCTCGAAAGCGGTACAACCGGAATTGTCCTTCGTACCAAGTCCCACACCCGACAAATCAAGTTCTGACACCGCTTGAATGATGTTTGCATCCGTAGCATTCCTTAGCGCTAAGTGAAGTATCGTATGCCCTGCATTACTTTGAACATTAGGGTTTGCACCTGCTCGTCCCAAGATCTTACAACCCTCAGTGTTACCTGCATAGATGGCATGACAAAGTGGAGTCAGACCCCGCTCATCGGAAAGCTCCGTATCGGCTCCAGATTCAAGAAGCTGTCTCATGCGAGCATGCGAGTATGATAGTCTCTATCTGGCAAGAGCAATTAGAGGCGGAGCTTGTCCATACATAGAAGGTCTGTGATTAATACTAAAGAAGCGCCCGAACAAGGCTTTATCGATAGCTAACATTTCTTTTACGTGTCCTTCTCCCAGGCGGCTTGGAAGGTACATTAATGTCTCATATAATGTACCGATTGACCGGTCTGTAACTAACGCACCAGCATCGAGAAGCTGTTTAACTGAATCATATCTTCCTCTCAGGACAGCGGCGCATATGGGTGGTATGCTAGCGTTGTTGACATCGGCCCCGTGTTCTATAAGGATGCGAATGTGGTCACCGTTGCCCAACCAGCAGGCATACCACAGGGCAGTCAGTCCAACACTGTCCGGTCTGTCAAGGTCCTCAGGCCGTGCCTCTATTTCAGCATCCAAAGGTCGACTACAGATCCCATACACGGCCTTATGAAGTCTAGAGAAGCCATGCCTGTCAAACAAATCGTTCCAGTCCACTCCCGGGATGCTATCTAACTCCAAGGGTGATCGTCCCTCTCCTTTACCAGGTCTCAGGCCGATAATCAATCCATACAATGCAGTAGCTTTTCTTAAATGAGAATACCACGGGTATACCTGACTTTTACCCACGAAAGAATACCACGGAAGGTATAGATCGAAATAATCTTCTCTAAGGCACTCGTAATCGTCTGAAGCCACTTGTGCAAGAAACAAGGCGGTTGTAAAATTGCCGTATCGGAGAGCCCTCTAAATATGCTAAGGTAAGCAAAGAAAAGACATATAGGGTATTCCAATCACATACGGCTATTAAAGACCGGCCACTGTAGTCAACATCCCAGGGCTTATATTCTCCTGCGGATATAGATCGCTTCACAATTTCTAGGTCTCCAGAGCGGAATGCACGGTAAGCAGGGGTATCGGTGCGTACTACGCGCGGAGCCCTCAGGAGAAGCTCTGGTCCGTAGAGTGGGGACGACGTGAACCAAAGGGAGATCATCCGTGCGGCGATCATACTTGGTAGGAAGAACTTGATAGTAACGAACATGGCACTCTTTCCCTTGCATGACCGAAGACTGCAAGCGCTTTTGAACAAAGGAAGTTCAGCACCCTCCATCTTACTATGGCCGAAAAGCTTTCTCAGATTCCTAGGCGTGTAGATCCTCCAAGGTTTATGGCAATCGCATGTGCAAGCAATTGGACAGGCCGATTGGATCTGCACATTGTGTACGTGAAATTCGCTTCTGGATCGCATACGAGGTCTTGCAACAATAGGTGTAATGGTCGCTGATTCGAGGCTCTCAGAAGGTGACGCTGCATTATCGGAGGCTACGTTGACGTCGAGCTGGCGAAAGTTGCCCAACAAGCGCATCATCGCCGCTTGAGTTTCCTCGGATTCCTCTATTTTCTTGCACAAGCGGTTCAAAAGAGCCTCTTGTCGTGGTAAGACCCTGGCCATCTGAGCATGGAGTCGCTGCTGTTCGGACGAAAGGTCTTGAGTAACAATCGAAACGCGTTGCAAGACACCACTAATGCAGGGTCGGGAACGTTAGCAAAGAGCACATAGATGGATGCGGTAGATGACAGCTGTGACTATCACATTCGAAGAATCTGAGACTGACAAATTCGCGCCACTAGTAAGTGCTACCAGGTTAAGTCGTATGGTACCCAGCTGGTTTCGTAAACGCTCAACCTCATTACCTTTCCTTACCCAGTGCCATCTATCAACTACATCGCTGACGCCAGCTTTCGTCAATGTGTATTCGATCAGAGACCGAAGCTCGAGCAATTTTGAGCCAGCTTCGCTGATCAGTGTGGCTAGTCCAATGGACGGACTTGCCGAATTAAGCACAGCGCTTTTGACACAGTTGAGTACAATTTCTAGTTGAGCAACATCGCGTACTAAGTCTTGCAAGCCTTCCGGTGCCTCGTTAGCAGCCTTCAGGCGGCGTAAGCCTTTAGTGACTGCATCGGCGGCACCGACGACAGATACGATGCTGGCAGTGACGGACAACGGGTCAGTCATTGTTACTGCGAAGTCAATGGAATTTGTTCTTTTTGAAGAGAAGCTGGTCCGTTCGACAGACTGTAAGGCAAAGTTCACCACAAAGTTGGTAATTTGAATCTAAGGTAGTAGTTGACCTCTCTCTGCGGTACAACCAAGCGAACCGATGAATCAAAACAGATGTTAACAAAGGGAAGGCTGGGCATCCCATATCAAATTAGGATTATGCGTAGACTACGGAGATTAGAGACTTCGAAATTGCCTAAGCATAACATTTCTCAGCCTTGATCTTCAGTCTAGACTCATCCACACCATGCACGCCGCACTGCGACTAACCAATACCATCTGGCCACCTGGAGGTGCTTGCGCGTTGCGTTGCGCTGAGACAGCTGGGCCACACTCTCGCTCCCACATGTCGAGGTGGATAGGACATACGGAGTGGCAGGGTGCAGGTCGCAGGCGATCATGCTTGCTGAGGGAGGGTATGATGAAAATGCAAGTCCAGGGAGACACGCAAATGTTGAAGGTCGAAGGTGACCGTGCTTGCTGAGAGAGGGTGTGATGATACTGCAAGTTCAGCAAAATACCAATTACACTTGAAATGACGAAATCAATGCTCGCTCCAGGGTACAGCCCTACCCGGAAAGATTTCCTTTTCGCACACACACATTTGATGCGCTAGTTGCGATCATCCTTTTCTTGCTCGTGCGGGATATTAGAAGACGTAACGAGGACACCCAGGAGGTGCTGAGCCATTGAATGCAGTTGCTATTTCTAGTTAGAATGATTGCCAATGATTGATACGTGGACTTTATCTCCGGCTCTTATATCATTCACTGTCTTGCGTTGTCCCTGTGGATCTACGCCAAGCCCAGGTCCCTGTAGAATGCATCTCCATTCGGTTCACGTCCAAGGAATTCCTTCAAGGTCTCCATTTCATCTTGGCTTCCGCCCTTCTCGAGCACCACGTGTCTATACCTACGCCCCTCCTTGCCATCCATGGGGTCCTTCTCGAAGACAGAATGAAACATGTCTGCGCTGTACACCTGAGAGGAGAGGTAGCCGTAGTAGCCCGCGTCGTAGCCACCAAGGAGATGACCAAAGGTTGTCTGGCCGTTACCTATTTCTAGACTTTAGTGTGTGTTTTGACTTAAGAGCGAGACAGCATTGGAATCAAGCTTACCCCACTTGTAGCTTTGCCCAAGTTGGGCTGGTGAGTCAAAGTGAGAGATCTCACGATTTAATCTATTGTACATCTCGCTGAAATCGAAAGACTCAACCTCAGCATGGCTTTTAGGCTCGTGGATGGTCATATCATAGATGCCGAAGTGCAGTTGTCGGAGGTTGAACAACGCGTCGTTGACATGCTTTGTTTTGATCAGATTCTCAATTAGCTCATCCGGTAATTGTTTCTCAGGTCGGGACTGATCTTTGTCCGCTCGCTCACGCCACGCGGCCTCGTATTCTGGGGATAGCCAAGAATAGTGGTGGCTAAGCGCCTTCAGTTGGGATGGAGTCCAACACCAGTTCTCCAACATCTGAGACGGAGCCTCGACAAAGTCTCGGACGACATTAGTGCCATGGAAGTGGGAGTAGATGGTTTTAGACACAAGGTCATGGATACCGTGGCCAAGTTCGTGGAAGAGTGTGGTCACCTCAGAGTGTTTCAGAAGACTAGGTTTTTTGGGAGTTGGCTTCGAGAAATTACAGACAAGTGCTGTGACCGGATAACGCCTCGTTCCATTCTCTTGTATGAAGCCAGGCTGCAAGTTGAAATTAGCTGCATGGCCGTATTTACCTGGACGAGGATGGAGGTCGAGGTAGAGATAACCAATGAAGCCACTACCTTGGTCTTCGGAGTCCCAAACGCTGATCACCTTAACGTCCGGATGCCAGACTATATCATCTCCCTTGCCCGAGGGCGAGATGGCGGAGCGGTCATCGCCTATGATTTCCACAAATGTCATACCAAACAGCGTCTCAAAGATATTGAGCATACCGCGGATCGATGTCTCTAAAGGGAACCATTCGGAAAGCTTCTCCTGATCAAGGGAGAAATCTCGCTCGAGCATCATACGATTGTAGTAACGATGGTCCCAGAGAAAGTAGTGGCCATCGAAATCCTCTCCCATGGACTTTAGCTCTTGCTTCTTCAAGGCCTTGAGAACTTCCATTTCAGACGCCCCGCCTTTTGTAAGACGAGTTCTCAAATCTCCAAGAAAGTCATCAACAGTCTTGGGAGTCTTAGCCATCTTGTCTTCGATAACGAATGCGGCATGATTTGGATATCCTAACAAGCGAGCAGCCTCGTCACGCAAAAGAATGACCTCTCTGAAGATTGGTATGTTCTGAGGTAACTTATTTTCATTCTCGATGTATACCTTCTTTCTCGTAGCTGGATTCTTTGCATATTTGGTTGTAGGAATCAGGTCCGGGTATTTGAAGGTCATCTTCAACTTTCCAGCGTTCTCGCCTTCGCCCTTGGCAAACAACGCTGTGACGTCCTCGGGAACGCCCTCTAGTTCTTCCGGGGTGAACCAGAGCCCTCCAACCTCTTCATTTAAGTTTTTCGAGAAGATGATACATAATGTACTAAGTCGTTTCTTGATCTCTTTATACCGATCCCTCTTTGGACCGGCAGGGAGACCTAGCCCACTACGGATATAGGCCTTGTGCGTCTTCTCCAGAAGCCGCTGAGATTCAGGATCCAATTTGTCACCCCTATTAAGAGCAGCCTCCACCAGCTTGTAAACGTCCTCGCGCATAGATGACTCAATGGAGAAATCGTCCATCATCTCCTCCGCTTTTGTAGATGCATCTCGTAGCTCCTGGTTGGTTGAGACCGATTGATAGAACCCGATAATATGATTTTCGAGGGCCCCATGATTCTCATCGACAGCCAGTGGCAGCATAGTATTCTCGAAGCTTGCATCTTCTGGCTTGACCTCTGCCACGATCTTGTCCTCGATGCCTCTCGATTTCTCGATGATACGTTTCGTGTCCGCTATCACCGATTCTGGTGTACCAGTGAACAGCGGAGGTGCTTGTGGCGGTCTCTTGAAGGCTTGCGGGGCCATTGTCGAGGTGGTGAGTGGCCGAGTCGAGGAGATGGCTGGTCGTAGATTGGTTTTGGCACCGTAGGGGACGAGGTGCTCAAAGATCGAAGACACTCGTGAGGCGAAGCGGGAGGGGGGAGCCAGGACGAGGGCGATACCAATGAAAAGGAAGAAGGAAACGGCGAACAACTTGAGAGGCCTGGAGACAGCCAGTTTGCCGGGTGAAACTCGGTGACACACGATTCAATGTAAGTAGGACCTTGCAGCAAGGTCGAAAGCTAGAGGTCCACTATAGGCCTAAGGATCGCATTGTATCTGCAAGGAACCATCGAGAGAGTGAGGAGATAACAACAGTCACCAACAGCATTGATGGGAAAGACAGTCCAGTGTTGCTGTCTTCTCGATCTGGACTAAGGATGTCCATCTGGGGCAGCGATCTGCGACAGGGCTGAGCACAGCCACAAAGAATTCAATACACCAGCCACATTAGAAGACTGTTTACCTCCCCCTCCTGTCTAACCACGGTCTTCTTCACACTGTAATGACAGGTATGATGCCTATAGTATAGTAAGAGATGAAATCTCAGGTGGCTGCGAGGCCTGAATTGTGTAATAGAAATGATCTTCTGTACGGAGCAGGAAAAACCAACAAATCACTCCTTACCTAAGTGCTTGACTTAGTCCAACCTAGCCAGTGGCTCCACTGAGGGCATTATAGAATATTATGTCCCCTGATGTCAGCAACGAAGGAGACTCGGATGACTTTGGGGACGTCGACGATGAAGACCTCCTGTTTGCTGAGTCGAGTGACTTAGCCGTTCCCAATTCAGCGAAACGAACCACTCCCGCAGACTTCGATGAAAATCCTGACTTCAAGAAAACAAAGTTCCATGGATGTCCTGACGCAATCAAGCTAGCTGAAGGGATTTTGCAAAACATATGGGGGTTTCCCAAGTTCAGACTCAAACAAAAGGCCGCCATTGCGCGATTGATCGAAGGCGGCAGTGCTGCTGTAGTGTTCCCAACTGGTGGTGGAAAGAGTCTCGTGTATCAGATTCCCGCTCTAGCTTTCGATGAGTACGACGAGCTCAGTGGACGCCCACCTGGTCGAGGCGTTACTCTCGTTGTTAGCCCGCTGATTGCACTTATGAAGGTAGATATTCTGACGCTTTCATAGTACTGGCTAAGAGTAAGGAATAGGATCAAGTAGATGCTTTGAAGAAGCGCGGTGTGGCAGCAGCAGCCATGGACTCATCCCAGAGCCGTGATGCTTGGCTGGAAACTTGTGATAAATTGCGGAGAGACGAATTGAAATTACTGTAAGTAGGCGGTGTTTTCTTCGTATATAACAGGCACGCCTCATCGTTCCTATCACCCTCATAGACCGAGATTGAGTTCTGATGCAGAGGCTTGCAGAGATGTATGCTGACAACCGGTAGTTATGTAGCGCCCGAACGTCTCAATAATGAAGGCTTCATCGCGATGATCAACGCTACAAAAGTGCGCCTCATCGCCATTGATGAGGCTCATTGCATCTCCGAATGGGGACACGCATTTCGTCCAGACTATCTGAAAGGTAAAAGTGCAATTTGGGGTCCTTGTTAAGTATTAGCCTGACGGAACAATGCATTAGTGGCAAGATTTGCAAAGGAAGTCCAGGCAGAGAGGGTCCTATGTTTAACTGCTACGGTTCGCTTTGTTCTATACTTTGTTCGAACGAGGATAGATCGATGATTACCTGACGACGTACAGGCCACGCCGAAAGTCGCCGATGATATCTGCGCTTCATTCGACATCAACAAAGATGGCGTTTTCCGTACTACAACATATCGCCCAAACTTACGCTTAGAAGCGAAGGCTTTCATGTCAGGGTCCGAGAAAGAAGCTGATCTGACAACGTTCCTAAAGAAGAACTCAGGCCCGTCTATTATCTATGTCCAAACGCACGAACAGACTGAGCTGATATGCGAAAGCCTGAAGAAAGCTGGGTTCAACGCTCACAGCTATCATGCTGGAATGGCTAACGATGTTCGGACTACAGTCCAAGACAAGTTCATGGCTTCGAGCAAAGTTGTGGTAAGCGATGGAAAGAGGATTGTCTTAGTACAATGACGCTAAAACTCGATCTTCAGATCGTAGCTACTATTGCTTTTGGAATGGGTATTGATAAACCCAATATCCGGAACATAGTCCACTATACAGTGCCAAAGAGCCTTGAGGGTTACTCCCAAGAAATAGGACGTGCTGGGCGCGACGGGCTTGCAAGCACTTGCCTAATGTACCTGTGCGCTGAAGATATAGCCATCCTGGAAGAATGGTCTCGGGCCGATGTACCCAGTCTAAGGAGTGTCAAAGGCTTAGTTGGCGAACTGCTAGAAGTCAATCGTTATGCCAAGCCAGGCGAAGTTATCGAGCGTAACCTCAACGACGAGTCCAAGGAATGGGACATTCGCGTACGCACCAGACCATTTCCCACCTTCACAATTAATTACATATTGACAAAAACATACAGCGAAACGCCCTCGACCTCCTAAACGCCCAACTCGAACTCCGCTTCCCCCTCATCCGCTCCATCACTCCCAAATACTCCCAATACAAATACACCACCTCCCCCTCCTTCTCCCCCCGCACCTCCTCAGACACCTCATCCACCACCCTCGCCATCCTCAAAACCAGCAACCCCGCCAAGAAATACACCCACATCGACATTGACTCCGCTGCCCGCCTCGCCGCCGTCCCTCGCGAAGATATCGTAAGACGATTGCAGGAATGGCATAACAATGGTACCATAGAATTATCTCCTAGTGGCGTGATTAACCGCTTTCGTGTGTTGAGGGAGTTTCCGCGGGGAGAAGAGGAGAAGAGCCGGATTATTAATATGATTTACGCACAGATTGAAGAAAGGGAACGGAGTGATATCGACCGTATGCACGCTGTCATCGCTCTTATCACTTCGAGAAACTGTCTTGCCTGCGAACTAGCTCGCCATTTCGGCGACGAGGCTTCCCTCCCCCTATCAGGCTGTGGAAATTGCACTTTTTGCACCACGAAAACGCCAGTTATTTTCCTCGGCGCAAAAAAGAAGTTAATAAAGGAACCGATTCCGGAGGGAAAGATCAAAGCGGTTCTAGCGGCTACGCGTGTTAGGGATGATGCGAGGTTTCTTGCTCGAATCGCTTTCGGGATCATGAGTCCCAGGGTCGGGAGTGAGAAGTTGGGAAAGCATGCGGTATTTGGGAGTATGAGTGGGTGTGATTTTGAGGTCAGTGTTTTTTTCCTACCTCGATGATAGGGTTTTGCAGAGGGATAATGGCTTATCAATCGGGGTTATAGGAGCTTGTAAATAGGTTTAGGATGGAGTGTGAGTAGCATCTGGGATCATGAGCCCGAGGGTTAGGATGGAGTGTGAGTAGCATCTGGGATCATGAGCCCGAGGGTTAGGACGGAGAACTTGAGGAAGAGTAGGGTTTTTGACAGTATGAGTGGGTGTGATTTCGAGGATAGTTTTGATTCCTACCTACAATTAAACGTGAGAAGTACCCATCTATCCCCACGCGTTTCTGAAGCAAACCTCATAGTTGGCGTAGGGACCACAACCTTTTTCCCCCCAGGTCACAGAATTTTCCAAACAGCGCGTCGTCCCCGAGTCCAACGCAGAAAGGAAGTCAAAGCAAAAGTGTGTCTCGTCCCTATAGAAGCCATGGTGGAACTCCGTGGGGTATATTATATTACCTAAGACAAGACTAATAATAATATTAACCCCTTTAGGTTTCTGACTTGTAAGTCGTACAGCTTGGTTTCAAACGAAATCTGTCACTTGCTTGAGAAACAACAATATATACCCCCCACAATTCTTAACCGCCCCCCCCTGTAATAACAACACAAATCAGCATAAACCTCCCACCAAAAATCCTCATTGTGTTTTCGCTTCAATTTGTAGTGAAATCAATAATCTCAAACAAAAAATATCTTTAGTCGATGAAAATGCGTTTTATAATATATACAAGTAAGCAGAATACGGGTTTTTGCCCTGGAAACGAACGCGAGGGGATAATAACTTTTATAATCTACCTCTGTACTCAGGTAGATGACGGTGGAGAGGGGAGGGGTGTTTGACTATGGGGTTTAGGGGGATACGTGATAATGGGCAGGGGGAGCTTGTTAAAGGGGTTGGGATGGAGTGTGGGTAGTGTTAGATTTCACGTTATCATTCAAGAAATCTCGCAGGGTGGTTCTCGAAAGGTGGGTGTGTAAAATATGTATGTTTACCGTACGGATGTCTTCGAGCAAAAGTCTACCAGATACCCCTAAAGGTAATTGTTCTGCGGAACAAGGATACGAGCTTCCGCAATAGCATATCCTGTAATCATAACCATACTACCACTCATAACCATAACGTTGGGTATCACAACCAAAACCAAACATCAAAAACCAAAACCCCCTCGCCTTACACCTTACCTACTCCCCTACCCAGTCGATGGCGACCCTTTCCCATCCATCCCTCCATCCACCCCCTCCTCCAACCCAGTCTCGGGCGACGGCGAAGCCGCCGGACTAAACGCCACTTTCGGCCTACTCTTAAAAACACTATCATATCCCGCTCCCGGCGTGAACAGCTCCTCCGGCGGTGTCAACCCTTTCATTTTCGAAGCCTGTTTCCTTGGCGTCTCGAATGGGTTCGTGGGGTAGATTTTCGAGCTGCGTCGTTCGTGCATTGATGATTTACGAGATTTTTGAGGTTGGTGGTTGGTGGGGAGGAGGGAGATGGATTGGCGGGTTCGTTCGAGGAGGGTTGTTGTTGTTGTTGTCGTTGTTGTGGTCGTGGTTCTGTCACTTTGGGACATTTGGTGGTTGGTGGCAGCGGTGGGTGCATGGGAGGGTGACGACCCATCTGATAGTAGGCCTTGAAATTTGCTAGGGCTGGCGAAGGCGATTGACTGACGGGTTCGTTCTGAGAGGGAGAGCTTTGGTTTGGCGGGTGTTGGGGCCGCGTTGAGGGTCATGGAGATGATTTGTTCGGCGAGGACGTCATCTTCATCCAGGATTCTGGTCTCGCTGTGCCCATCTGAGATACTCGAGACGACGTTCCTCGGTGAAACTATGACTGGTTCAATAGGAGGCCTTGAAGGACTGTCGTCCCCACCTTCAAGACGGGCTGAATTATCCGCTTCGACCCTAGTAGCAGAGGCTGCACCAACGTCCATGAAACGTACAGCATTATCAGGTGAGGCTATCTCATGCAGCTGAACTTCAGAGACTTCGGAGAAGCTAGAGTTATGCGAGCCATTACAGCTGGCTTCGCCATGGGAGGCGTGATCTAGTGAATCCCTTCCGCGGGCTTCAGGACCATGGTCTTCCTCCCCAGCCTTACAGACCACGCTGAACTGCCCAAGAGCAGAAGTTGAGGGCTTTACCGGGAATCTAGGCGTTTTTGGCATCGCAGGTGTTGGAGATATTTCATTCGTTAATTCTTTGAGCTCCCAGTCACTTTTCCTCGGGCTTTTCCTTGGACTAAAGACTAGATCCCTCTCTCTCCGTTTCTGATGCTGCTGCTCATTGCTCGTACTACGCGTCAAAGATAGGTCTTGCGCCTGGGAAGCGACTTTTGGCTTGGTGTCTCTTTGTATTGCTTCCTTGAAGTCCTTCCATTGATTCAACCTTGACTCTTGGTTTGCTACCCGCTTTTCCAGATCCTGCACTAGTCCTTGACGAACCATATCAGTCTTTTCATCAAAGTTACCGTTCGATACCGCCGGCCACACGTCTTGGAATGGCCTGTCCAGCAGAGTATCTCTCAATCCGTGCTCTTCGCCCTGTGAAACCACAGCAACCAAGTCTGAGTCGCCCTGCAGATGGTTCTCGACTAAGGTTGATAGCCGTGATACCATATTATCAGGTATTTTGTTCTCATCCAGGAAACCTTGCGTCTGCACCACGGCTTCGAATCTTTTATCAAGGTCCTTCTCTTTTGCGCTCAGAGTGCTACCAAAGCTCTGATACCTCGCTCGGAGCTCCCTTTTCCTTCGTAATAACCCAGTAAGAGAAGCTCGATGCGCGATCGCCAGAGGCAGGAGAGACTCATGCTCCTTCGCAGTAACCTGCTTTGCAATGGCAAGCCGTCCAGCAATGCTTACTTTCCCAGCATCCCCAGCAGCTAATACTTTCCGTAACACGATTGTAGAAAACGAGGCGAGTAATTCTTGGAGCTTTTCTCCCTTGCAGTCGTCGAACATGGATTTCCTCATGATCGTCTCCTTGCCCAAGTCTCCATTTTTCTTGAGCTCATTGAGGCACCTGAACAGGGCGGCACGAAGGTTAAGTGATTGCAACGGCTCGAGCGGTGGGAAGAAGGGCTGAAGTTTCTAGCGCCCGTGTATCAGCATAAGCGTATGTGTGGAATCATCCAGCTTGTCCTTACATCTTTTGTCTCCTCCGGGTCCCATAGCTCAAACAAACGGTAAAACGCCCATTCAGCGCACTTGATACGGTTCCTCTCATTCTGCAAAGTATTCTTGCTGGTGAACGTTTGGGCAGATATTGTTGGCCAGTCTTCGTACCTATCAAGGTCGAGGAGGTGAACATTGGTTAGGAATACTGATAGGTTGAAATTCGCGTGCGTTGGTGCTGGAGGTGCTAGTAATTTGCTCATGCTGGCGACGTTTGATATAAGACATCGCCTGGCAAGTCACGTTACAAACAATTAACGCGGTTTGGTAGCACAATCCACAAAAATGACAGTGTGAGGAGGGGTGTTTGTGGGAGTAAACAGTTGCCCAGATCCGTTCCTGACGCTGCCCCTGAAGCAGTCTAGCCCCGGGTAGGATGGCCACTAAACGTCGAGCCCGAAAGTGCCTTGCCTAAGCGGTCTTTAGGGTTGCTCCACGGGCGACCACACACTGTGTGTTAAGTTTATATTGCTGCATCCTCTTATTTGATTGTTGCGGAGGGTTGCTGGAAAGCAAACTTTTGTGAAGCTACGCGTTTGCGTTCTTGTCGTTACAATCATATTAGTATATCTATATAGAAATATCGCCCTCATTCATTTGGTCACACAACGTCACTCTGCGGCTCTCCCTCACTTCAGCAACTCCCTCACCTCAAGAACTCCCTGACTTCAGCAACTCCCCGACTTCAGCAACTTCCTTGCTACAGACTCTCCCTCAAGACAGACAGCACCCTCTAACTACATAAACCAGCCATGTCGACTCCATTGCCTCTCATAGACGCCAATGGCACTATGAATCCACCCTCCAAACCCGTTACAACCCCAGACACCTCCTACACCGCTCCCGCAGCAGACAACTCCCTAACAGAGCCATGGTCTGTTCAATCAGGTACCTCAATTCCCCCCCAAAGAGAATCTTCACCTCAACCTAACAGACCCCCCAGTACTCACAACCCTCCCCGCCCCACCCCCTCCCCACCCCTCCACACCAATCCCCTTCCTCCACCTCCTCACCCGTCTCAAAACCACCAAACGCGAAGGCTGGCGCCGCATGGGTCTCCTAACCGGCGAATCCATCTCCGACCACATGTACCGCATGTCCATCATAACCATGCTCGCGCCCCCCTCCCTCACCTCCCGCCTCAACATCCCGCACTGCACCAAAATGNAAACGCGAAGGCTGGCGCCGCATGGGTCTCCTAACCGGCGAATCCATCTCCGACCACATGTACCGCATGTCCATCATAACCATGCTCGCGCCCCCCTCCCTCACCTCCCGCCTCAACATCCCGCACTGCACCAAAATGGCCTTAGTGCACGACATGGCGGAGGCGCTGGTCGGGGACATCACGCCCGTTGACCCGGTGAGCAAGGGGGAGAAATCAAGACGAGAGAGTGAGACGATGGAGTATTTGAGTAGGGAGTTATTGGGACAGTGGGGTGGGGGCGGGCAGGGGCAGGGGATTAGGAGGGTGTGGGAGGAGTATGAGGAGGGGAAGACGTTGGAGAGTGTGTTTGTGCATGATGTGGATAAGTTGGAACTGTTGTTGCAGATGGTGGAGTATGAGCGGATGGGAGAGGAGGCGGGGGGGTATGATTTTGGGGAGTTTGCGCATGTGGCGAGGAAGATTCAGTTGGAGGAGGTGAAGGTGTGGGCGAGGGAGGTGTTGAGGGAGAGGGAGGAGTTTTGGAAGGGAGTGGGGAAGGTGCCGAAGATGGCTGGTGTGCTTGATGACTTATGATTGCATGATGATGATGTGGCTGGAGAGGTTGCTTTAGCGAATATATACTATGGCTCACTGCCACCTTAGACCTAGAATAATGACCAAAATTTATCCAGAAGCAAAGGGCATGGAGCGTTGAGTGATATCAATGAACTATAGTGGTACTATGGAGGACTTCTAGACAACTCAAGACCTTACAAACGAGCAGCGAAAACCATCTCAGAACGCCTCAAATGAGCATACACCACGCAATACCACTTAGGAATACGGTGGAATGGTCAAATGCTCATGAGCATCACTAATCGCAATCCTCAGAAAGCATACCTCGCCAGTAAAGTCCCAACGAACATTACAGCCGCCGAGCACCACAGGCCAAATCCTCCGAGTCGCGGAGCCTCACCCGCGAAATCAACCCCTGTTGGAACAGCCTTGTATCCAGTGGGACCACTGCTGTTTACAAGACCAGTAGGATAGAGCAAAAGGCTAGACCCACCACCAATAGGCGTAGTAGGCCCGATGGTATTAGCGTATGCATAGGAGGTAGCGGAAGGCGTATTAGATTTGCTGACACCGGTCAAAGTTGGACCATGTGGGGGATATCCATCAGCACCGGCCTGTATCGGCGAGGTTGTCCGGCTTGCTCGGCCGACAGTACCTGGAAGTGGTGATGTGGTTATAGTAGTCGTCGATGAAAACGTGGTTGTGTACGTGGGTACACTGTTGCCGGTGATCAAGAACTGGGGGGAGTAGTTCGTAGCACTTTTTGAGCTGTTAGTAGAATGCTAACAAGAAGTGGTTCAATGGGAAAGGGGTTTTTTACCCTGACTGGGTTATTGAAAGAGCGTAGGTGCCTGTTGGAGCGGATTCGGGTGGCGTCCATGTGTATGAAGAGCCGCTAACGCCACCTTCAACAAGCATTAGCATTGTGTCAGGGGAGCAGGGATTGGCCCACTAACTCGCTACCGTGTAGACCCTCACAAGCATCTGCGTTGGTCCTTTCAGGAGATAGATTGTGACGGGCTATTCAATTTATCTTGTCAACATGAGGTTCGCGGTAGCTGAGCAACGAGACGTACATTGCCATCACCACTCCATGTGAGTGTGAAAGGAGTACCAGCAGTGATGCCATTGTATGCGTTGTTCGTAAACATAACCACGGCTTGGGCACAGAGCGGGGCCAACAGAGCAGTGGCAATAGTGAGGAAACGCATGATGGATTCTGTTTCAGTGACCCGTAAACAAATGTTGTACAGTATTGGCAAACGAATGTAATTGTAGCAATAGTAATAAAAGTACTGGACAAGTTTTGGATAGACGATAGTGTGGGTTGTTATATTGTAAGAGGTTTGGGACAAAGACTCGTTTCAAGTAAGGAGCAAGCATTTCGTTGTTCCTTCCCCCTTCCTGCTGCATTTGATAAAAGAAGGTGGAAATTGGAAGGCGCAACTCTAGACCACGATCTAAGAACAATGCTTATGCCAACGCGACTAATGGGCCTACCTACTTGGATGAGACCAGAGACCAGAGCCCAGAGAGTGGTTTCATGGATTGGCTTAATCTTTTCGTGTCTTCTACTAAGGTGCCGCGTCAGACAAACAGAAGTGAAATGTCACATAGGCTCGAAATACATTTCAACTTACTAATGCCCAAGCGACTTCAATATTGGCCAGTACTCGCGGATATAGATCGCCGACAGTCTATCAAGGTAGGTTGACCAAGTGAGGAGTCAAAGTCATAGAACGAAGGACTATCAGTGATAGACATTATATCCTTATGATGAGAGCCCTCGTTTCTCCGACTCGCTAAAGAATATTATCATTCGCCAGAGCTTCTTCACCAGAACCTCGGCCTCTTCATCCAGAGCCTAAGATTGCACCTGTTAGTGACGTTTCTCTCAATCAAAGGTACCGAAGAGCCTACCCCCTCGAGTTCTTCCACTAGGACTTGAGGCTCGCCCCTCTTACGAATATGCTCTTCAGCAACTTCCACCAGCATCTGCTCCTGGACACCCAGATATTCCACGATTTTCTTTTCAACAAACGGTTTGAGCTGTTCGCTAAGCACTGTCTCATCAACGAATTCCCACTTGACAGGCCATTTCCATAGCCCTTCTTTATCCGAGGGGATGTCTGCCGCCAGTTGTCTCGCAGCTTGGGCTCTCTCTTCTTCGGTGAGGCCCATGGCATCGGCTGCATTGTCGAACTTGATGGGAATAAGCGTTCTCTTTGTAGAGCTATCGGCTTCCTCCTCATCTTCGAGTAAGCCTTCGACTTCAGCAACAGTTCTCCTACCTGTAGCAGCCGCTTGTGCTTTCTGGGCAGCAGCGCCAAGTGACAACTTGAATCGTTGCGGTTCTCGAGGTGCTTTGTTGTCCAATTCCATTGCTTGTCGGTTGAGGAAGTCATCGGCCATGCCTCTGGCCTGCTCTCTCTGTTGTGCATCTCTAGCCTTTTCTTTTTCTTCTACGTTTCGGTCCATGTCATCCATGGCTGCTTCTCTACTTCTGAAAGCGGCTCGGTTCCGAATCCACATGCTCCGGTCAAGGTAGTACTCTTCGACTTTTCTACTTGCTTCGATATCGTCGTTCCACTCTCTTAATCGCTTTGCTACAGCTTCTTTTTCCGCCTCCTTTTGCGCTTGTTCCTCTTTATCTCGCGTCTTTTCTCTCTCCACAGCTGCAGTACGACTTCTCTCGCGGTTCAGCCATCTTCGCTTCTGATCCTGGTAGAGTTTTTCAAGATCTGCCTCTTTCTTCTCTTTTTTGCGGCGCTCAATTTCTTCATCACTCGCATCGCTGTCTTCATCTTCCCGGTCAATCAAGCCCGCCGCACCCGCTCCATTAATGCCACTGCCATTAACAAAGGTGACACCTTTCTGATAATCCCTGGGCATTTGCGATTCTGTGTAGCCCTTCGGGCCAGCTGGAGCATTGGGAACACCTCGGTCTCTTGGGCCTACAGGAATACCATTCGCACCTCCAGCAGGACCACTTGGCGCTGAAAGGGGCGGGGACGCGAGTCGGCTGGCCCTTGTTTGGGCCGTATTACGTCTCCTCTCCATTGCCTCAAGCTCTTCCTCCCTTCGAAGCCGCTCCAAATCCCGACGAGTGCTGCGGTCTCTGAATGCCTGTATCTCCTTGGCCACGGTTTCTCGCATTTCGGCAGGTATATCAGAAAGTTCATCATCGGCTGAAAGTGGAATAGTAACAATTTCTGCATCCGTCTTTTCGTCCCCATTCTGCATGGAGTAGTCGCCGTCGCGGTCTACATTAGACATGTCGTTCGTCTGAACAGGTGCTGAAGGATTAGTAAGGTCTGAAAGCACTCTAGCGAGGGCACTCTTGGCTGCATCAAGACGTAGCTGAGCTTGAATTGGGTCTTGATCCCCTCGAGAAGCCTCCCATTGCTCCAGATAATCGTATGACGAGTCATCAACCGTAACCTAGAACTCATAGTTAGCCTCATCAGGCCCTGCCATCGTGCTCAAAACGACATACCAGCAATTTACTTTTCTGCACTTGAACACCTTCACCATCTTCCTTGACTGCTTGTGGCTTGATGGGGACTTCGACATCTTTCAGCACCTCTACGGCTGTACCAAGACTTTCAGGATCTTCGTACTCTGCAAAGCCAAACCTGCATGCCTTGTTGTCTGCATCCATTGCTCTCGTCCATCGCCTTAGATTCCCAGCAGCTCGTAGAATTCGCTCAATTCCATCGTCTCCCCCGGCACCTTCAGTAATCCCTCCGATGAATAATGTACGAAGAATTTCATCTTTTGTGGGCGGTACTAGCTGCATCATGCTCTCGCGTACAGCCTGTCTTTGCGCATCCATACCCTGATAAGAGCCCAAGCCGGGACGGGAGGACCGAGACTCTTGATCTCGCCGGCCTGGATCGCCTCCTTGCGCCATGCTAGGTTTAGAAGGTCCCGTGCCGAGACGTATGACGGGTGCGTGCAAGTCGAACTCAGGCATGTTGGCTGGAGGTTGGAAATTGGGAGGGAAGCCGCCGGGTCGACCAGGCTGTTGATTGTTTGACTGCAAGCCTGGTGGTGGGGCAACACCTGGAGCAGCTGTGAAATATTAGCTTGGGCATTGAGCTTGCCAGAGTCCGGCCTCACCCATTCCTGGCGGAGGTCCCATACCCGGAGGGCCATTGCTTCCAGGAAAACCCCCAAAGGATGGAGGTCGTCCATAAGGTGGAGCTGGTAACATATTTTGTCAGCATTCAAGGTAGCACACGAGATAAGAGCTGTTTGAAGCATAGCTCGCGCGCTGGAGATTACCTTGATAATTATACATTCTAGAGTGTCGCGAGATTTAGTAGTTTCAGGCTTCAGGATATTCCGAGAAGCTTAGGCGAGATGTTCCACCCTAGCAAGTCCATTAGTGTTAAGAGGGTCGGGGTCGTCGAAATGTGAGGCTCGTGAAGAAGGTGAAGATTGGTACGTGCCTGATGCCCTACCAGAGGAGCCAAGATTCGTAGGGCTGACCGATAGCGCGGAAATTTACCGGGTTTGGTAGGACTTGGACTCCCTCCAAACACAGTGCCCCAATCAAGTAACCTAAGACAGTACTGGACATAGGAGGCTGCTTCCGGGTACTTTGCTCTGCCCCATCAATTGTCTTGCCGCATGCTAACGTGTCTTGTTGCCAGTCATGGAGCTCCGACGTCTCGGCGATCCCATCCTCAAAACTCGTGCAACTCCATTGCTCTCGTTTCTCGCCCCTTCAGTATCTCAGTCATGGTGTTTGATAGCTGTCTCTCGCCCAGCACGAATCTATCTAGCCAACACCCCCAGAAACCCCAGCTCTAGCTTCCATACCACCACGTGTCGAGGCGCCGAATCACCAGCCATGCCGGCAGGAATCGCAAAGCCTGAAAAGAACCTCCCAAGGCCTAAAGCCTCCCCCGCAGCAGATCTCAGCTTCCTTAAAACTCCTCAGAAAGACTCAGCTAAAGCTCCGTCCAAATCCTCCTTCTCAAGAAGATTTGCTGCAGACCAGAATGTGGCAAAGCTTCTGGATCAGACCCTGGATAGTCTTCCCAAGCCCGCCAAAAGAGAGCCTTCCACACCCAGTGTACAATCCTCCGCTGATAAAACGCGAAAAGCTTGGGGAACTTTCCTGGAACGAGAGCGAGGAGCTCGAACCCCCGGCCAAGTCGCTCAAAGCATGGACTTTCCAAGCCCAGCGGATCCCCTAGGCAATCCTTCAGCCAGCCTTCTCAACAACATCAGATTAAAACCTGCAGTACGTGCCAAGCGTACAATTCGCTCGCGCCCGACTGTTGGCCGTACCATTGAAGTCTATCAAGAAGGGGGCCAGCATGTTGCCGGTGCATTAAAGAAGCTAGATATCCTCTGTTCGGTCAACAGGATCCGCAGTGATCAAACCAGGCAGCGATTTCATGAACGACCGGGGATGAAGAGAAAGAGGCTGAAAAGTGAGAGGTGGAGGAGATTGTTTAAAGCGAGTTTCAAAATGACGGTGGCGAGGGTACAGGAGATGCGGAGGAAAGGGTGGTAGTTATACATATAGGCCCTGTCCTGTTTCAAGATCTAGGGTAATGGTCACGGTGTGGCTTGCAGGGCAAGTACCGATGGCTTGAAGAGGATCAATTGGTGTGGAAGCGAGAACATATCAATGCAAGAAGTATCGAATATAGAACATGCTGGAAGCGTACTTTCGCCTCTAAGAATATCACGGCTTGCTCTACATACATTGCTTGGGATGCGAGCTGTTCTCCTACTTACAGCACAGATTTCTACTCGTACATGGATGCAAGGCAGTCGGAGACTAAGCACCTAAAAGAGCTTGGTTCGGTAATGGCGCTCGACGCTGAGTAGATGTTTACCGCACTCTGATCCTAGAGCATCGAGGCCAGCTTCTAATGGAAGGAATCTAATATGGGCCTAGGACTGAGTGGGTTCGTTGAAAGACTAATTTGAACCTGGCTACTCTCCATGGAATCTACCAAATTCAAAATCAATGAGGACGAGCTGATATAATCTCGGGAAGTACATGAGCCAACTTTACGTTCACTGCACCTCTGGACATTTTATGTTGCATCTGTTGCTTAGACCAATATAGGGCCAAGAATCACAACCTCACTTCAGCTTACTGAGTTTCTGCAAGAGGCTTATTTGTTGAATAATGAACCAAATCAAGAGGTCTTTCTCGCGTCAAATATATAGATCAGGACAATCTCGGCGAGCTGGCAGAGGCCCGTTAGGCTAAGAAGCGGAAGGCTATTCAGGCATGCTTCACTGACGGTGGAGAGTGACCACTCATTGACAACTGGCGAGAAAGGATTCGAGAGTGGCTGGACCAAGGGGCCTACCATCCTCAGTTCCCAGTGCTCGCCGTGAACACAGTCGTAGGCGTGTGTTGTCGGGGTATAGCCAGATCAGGACATCCTTTCTTGAGACGCTAGCGAGTTTCTTTCTGACCAACATTCTTCGCGAATCCGATGAAATCGATTATTGTTCTTGTAAACTCAGCTGTGGCGCGCGCATCTGATGTATGACGCTCTCAAGGCACGACCAAGTATGCGCATATCCGCTCCCCATTACTGGTTCATGACTATCCAGCGGCATTATCTGTAACATATCTAGCGCTACAGCCGGGTCTTTGATATCAGTCGGATAGCGCGTGTATGATTTTTATTGCTTGTCTTCACCATCCCTGTCCCAAGTTGGCAAGCTCTCGTGTCGAGTATTCTACTACCACCTTAAATCATGATTGGGACAATTCCTGGACTCGTGTCTATTCTCATCATCAAAGCGTTCTCCGCCACCGTTCTCCAACCTTCTCAGGGTTCGATAGCACTGGCAGATGCGTCTGCGGTACAGTCTCAGCCGCTGATCCTCGCGAACGCCTCGTCGAATGGTACTGCGGCTGCGAACGACCTTGCAATAACGTGCGATCATAAACTAGGCCAGAACCTTCGAGTGACTAGTTGTAAAAGCATTTTTCCACTTTTACGGTCAGGCAGTGAACAGTATATTTTCGCTGACCGAACTAATGCGCCGTCTCTACGATACGATGTCGGTCTTCCATACCGGGTCCAAGGTCGTAAGTTGCATGAATGCCTAATTAAATGTCAAGTGCTATCTGACTGAGAGTTGTAGTCGACGGAACATGCTTTGTAGAGATACAGGTTGATCCGGGCAAGGCTTCAGGTCACATGAGTCTGACACAATTCGGTCAAGCAGCTTTCACTTTGTTCGACACTTGCGTGAAACATTATGGCTATGGTGGTGTCGCAGCCAATGTAGGTGAGTGCAGAGATAGTAGCAAGCAGAAACAGCAAAGACAAGCTGTCATATCTGGCCCTGCAATCTTTAACACCGGCAAGGTACTAAGACTGTGTTCTTAGGCGGAGACAACAACCTCCAAATTGTAATCGGCCGCATCAAACCGAATGTTGTCTGTAAGAAGCGCACTCCCGGTCCCCCCTGGAAGTCGTGCTCTGATATCCTCGCTACAATGGACGTATCGCTGGACAATGTAACATTTGGACGGCGAGGAGGGCCGGGTGTTGATGAGACTATTCCCTTCTTTATACAGTCTGGTAAAGCTCCATGTTCATTTTCCAATTCTCTATATCTGTATTGGACTAACTTTCAAAAGCCGACACTAAGTGCCGAGTGAAGGTTGACAGCACCACTCAGGCCATAAGTACTTCCTCGTGGTATGAGGTTTGGGAAGGCATAAATTCCATTTCCTATATGTGCGTTAGACAGACACGACTTGGAGGGCAAGCTTCGAAAATCGGTAAGCGACAAGCGTGTAAAGCTTACACAATTGGAGCCCGGAGCCTAATTTTGATTCATGCAGGTTCTCTTAAGACGATGACACTTGAGATGTCACTTCAAGAATCTGGTGTTGATGTGTCGAATGCGACTCTGCTGAATGCATCGTCTGGACCGGAAGATCTGTTACTGCTCCCGGCTGGGGCGCAGAACTTTTCCTCAGTAGAGGCTTCATGAACTCGCTCTTCTCTATCTGGTTCTTATGTCATCTGGAATGTTCCTGTGATGGGGACAAATATCTGCATTTCTTACTACAGCAGGTAAAACACTGAAAGTTAGAAGCAAAAATCTACTTTCGATTCGTCCTTCGGACTCACTGGCGCGGTCTGAGTGTTGTGCTGCCGTCGGAATAGTACAATCGCGTCCATGGCTTCGCTTTTAGAGTTGCCTAGATGATTGTTCCAGCTTAGTCTTTATCAGTCTTGCCAGGATATGCGCGACTCATGCTACGGCAAGTCAAAGCGCTATGCTGTATCATGCATCCAAACCAGTCGTCCTTCATACACTTCGCTCTCCTGGATTGAATTCACGTCACCGTCCGCTGGTTTTGAGGGAGATTTTTTCAAAACTGAATACTCTTTACAGTACTTGGACTACTCTTCTTCCAAGTTCTGTCTCAAAAACGCAGCTAGTGTCAGCAGCAAGTGCACACAGCACTGCGAACAAGACTGCGCGGTAGACCAGTAACGTTCTCATACCCACATCAGCGGGCGATGCTTTCCCCCGTATGAGCTGTTTGGAGCCTGCCAATGGGGACTCCGTACCAGAAGCCTGGGGAGACTCTGGCCCTTCCAGCCGTGCTGAACTTGGATTCGTATCTCCATAACCAATGTTGTCATTGCCTGTCGTCTGTTGATGGCCCTGTTGAACTCTTCGTTTGTTGGACTTTTCCGGAGCGAACTCTTTCCTTCGCGGTAGTTTGCCCTTCCTTCGTCTTCTGATCGATGACGCCTTCCCTTCATATGTTCGTATAGGATCCCTTGTACTCGTACGATTGTGAGGACTGCTTTCAGGAGAATAATATTGGGAATGGTCTGATGACCTTTGGTTGTCGCTCCCCAACGAGATATCAGCATCATAACGATCTTTTTGGAATCTGTTCACGTTCCTGCGTTCGCCTCTTCTTATTGTGATATGTTCGTCAGAGAAGGGTTCTTGAAAGTCGCCTATAGACGCTCGACAATTATTACTACGAAGCCTATTCCTCGACCCTTGATGGGTCCCATCCCTGGCATTTTTCACTTGATAAAGGACTAAGGCACCTTTCGAAGAACTAGCGGTAGGATCAAAGTCGCTCTCATAATAATATGCTGGCAATCGCTTAGTACCTTTGCCTTTCGTGTCTCTCCGCCTGCGGATGAGCAGCGTCTCTTTGTCAACATCAGTGGTGGACTCGAACATGCTTTCTTCACTTTCTCTAAAAGAGTCTTCGGTGGGTTGATCCTCCGCTTTTCTTTCTCTGTAAACAACCATAGTGCCTTTGGTAACTCGACTTGGGACCTTTGGCCGCCGATTCCGATTGGAGCCCTCGGAAGGCTTGTTTTTATTACCTGATCTACGCGGGTTACCAAATCGTGATACCGTGGGAGACCTTTCATTTAGTACGGAGATATCACGCTCTCTCTGCTCTTGCTTATCTCTCCCCAACACCCTTTTTGAGTCAACCAGTCTAGATCTGGATTGAGGCCGCTGCTCATATAAGCCTGTCCTACCACGCTCATACACTTGCGGGGGTCTGATACGTTCAAAAGAAGGAAAACGGCGGGGTCCAGTTGAAGGTATGCTGGAATCAACAGAGGCTGTACGTTGCTGTTTCGCTGAACGTTGCTGTTTCGCTGAAGGCTCACGCGATCTTACGCCACTATCTGGTACCGCTGGATCAACATGTGAAGCTGACTCTGTAAAGTCCATAAGGATGCCAAGAACTTGTTCAGCAGACTCAGCGGAGCCATTGTGTAATAGCCAATAGTCGACCTAATGCCGCGTTAATACTAGGAAGATTTCGAAAGTTGGTCTTGGGTAATGTACCTCCGGACTGGACGGACGTTACTTACCTCACGGAGTTGATGGCCAACCGCGAAGCGTGCATCAACCTTTTGGACAGATGTATACTCATCAAATAGCTCTGCCCTCTCGAGCCAATTCACGCACATGTCGAGAGCTTCCCGTAGGATTACGAGGTGCCCATCGCGGGGCCCAACAGCCATTGGAAAATCGACAGTACCACCAACTCTCCATTGCCACCAACAAAATTTCCCTTGATGCAGGCGCGTGTCTCTAGGGCCGCTCCTCCAATAATCATCGCGTACCAGACCTGAAGTGCCCGTGCCAGCTAGCCATGTCCAACCAAGTTGAGGTTGAAGGAGCTCGGCTCCAAAGGGCTTTCTGAAATCTCCGTTCCTGTCATAGGCCATAAGGTTTGACCTTGATTGCAACAAATGGTCAAGTGATTCTAGAATTATTTGCCCTTGACAACTAGCCCAAGATTGGCATGAATGGCGAAGCGCTAGAACAGCTTCCCGTACCTTGAGCTTTGCATATGGTAAGCCTATGCAGCTTTCTAGCGAATCCCAAGTCAAAAGACCAAGGCTCATGGCCTTCAGTGTTCCTTGGGCCAACCCCGATTCTACGGAATGGCTCTCATGCGGTAAAAGCTCGCCCGTTGGATGCTTGCGCATATTCAAGGCATCAATGACGCCCAGTGATTGGGTAGATGATACATGGGATGTAGATTTCCCATCAAATCGGCTTGCTACACCTGGTATACTTTGGAAACTGAAACGACCTGCAAGATATAGCAAATGGCATTTGCGAACATCAATGCGGTTGCTGCTTATGTTCGATCAGTACATTTTCGAGTAGGCGTCAAAAATGGTGTCTACTTTCGGACAGAAGTTACTTACTCTTGGTCATTAATCACAAATTGATCGTAGACTGCTGATATCCCGAGATATGGATGGTCACGAAATGACAACTGCGAGCCGCACCCTCTCGCCAGTGGGAGGTCATTAACTACTTTTACAGAATCACATCCACTGAGTACGGCTAGCTCTACGACTGCTCGAATACTCGCGCGGGCTGGAGCAGCTTGCACATCGCTTGGAAGATAGTCCGTTTGACAACGCGTGACCGACCATTGTTGACATTGTAGCGGAACCGAGTTGATGAGATTAAGCCACCCTGCACCGTACGATGGATGCTTTTTGAAGTGGCGGGTTCGCGGCCCTCGAACCTCCCCAAGTCGATCAAACCACCCTAAAACATCAATGTATGGCACCCACGCTGTGGTTCGAAAACGGAACTCAAGCCAACTAAATTCTGTCCGGGTTTTCAAGTTATATACGGGACCAATGGCACGGCTAGAGGCTTTGAGCCTTCCAGGTCCGGCAGTCAAAGCCCCTTGAAAGACAGTCATCATTGCGATTATTAGGGCCAGTATACCGATTGCCACCGTTGCACCAAAGGTAGGAGGGTTCCAGTTGAAGCCACCGTATTTTCCTCAGGATGTGAGCTCTAACAACATAGAAATTAGAAGGCAACAGGTACATGCCTTTGCGCGTCCAGAATGGCTTGCAACAGGCAGTCTGTAGAATTTGGAGGGCAGGTCGCCATGGCTTAAGACTTGTGGATACCTTACGCATGCGAGCATTCTAAGATTGTTATTACGAGTCTCGCAGACATCGATTGATACTGGTGCTCGGATATGCATCCAATCACAGAGGACGACAATGATACACTGAAAGGACAACTATCACAAACAAGTTTGTACCTATGATTAAATTTGAGCTAGATATATATTTAGACCGGTTGGTTTCTCAAGGCAATAGCGTGATGTATTGATGTCCTGCTTACTGTGTCTGACAGCTGACGTCACTGTGCATGGTGAAGCATTGGCTGCCGAGAACATTTTTGGCTCTAAACTACACGACAGCCAGATATATTCTTGGTAGCAGTCCAGACAAGCTCATTGCTTTCTACAAGATTTCACAAGAAGCTTGGCTGATGATAGATGCAACAGCTGCAAACCCTTCCTACTTGGTATTCCAGCGAGATCCCAAAACCCCGTTGATCTACACGAGGGACGAGACCTTTTGAATTAGATATTTTACCATATATGAGATAGCATGGTCTCTGGAGGAGGTCGAACTCACATAAACAGTGCGAATCATCATTCTCATCTGGCCTTGACCTAACTATCTGCCTGTGGATGCTCAATAAAAGCGTCCCAGCTGCAATGCTCACGCAGCTACGCAATACCGGAGATCTAGAAGGCTACACAAGCCTTCGACACCCGGAAGGTGGATCATGCTGGGCCGAAGGGAGCCGAGCGAGGGAGTAACTATTCTCTCGCATATCAACTTCTTGGCATCCACAAGCTCAAAAGAGTAAATATTCTAACAGGAATCACAATTCCAATGATGCACATCAGAGAACGTGGTGCTTTTTACCAAATCCTTCGCGAGTCTCGGCCAAGCTTTCGAAGAGAAACCCTAAGGTAAGATTTAAGGAAGTGGCGGAGTCAAGAAGGTTCCACCCCTCGGTGGCGGCCAGAGACCACAATTTTCCAAAGTTGCGGCTCCCAAAGATGAGTACCTTTGGATATGCTCTATGTGACTGAAATCTGTAGTCGCCCTTCAAGTGTTCTACAATGTGTCGGGTTGCCAGTGCTTTATTCATCCTACGCGAAACACCATTTGTAGTTCGAAAATGTAGTCACAACAAGCTTCAATCCCATTGTTTCTGTTATACATCCTGGGTAAGGTGGCACACCATTCACAGGAAGATACAGCTTAATGCCATGGTTGAGCTTGCACAGCATGATGCCGCCGGTTCAATTGGCCAACCACAGGGCAAGACCGCCAACAACTAATCACACAAAGAACGAATTATTCTTGCCCGGATGATGCTTACAAGTGCTCACAGACCTATGGATCCGTGGTAGCAAAGGATTAAGCCTTTTGGCTTGAACCATCGCAGATCTTTGAGACTGTTATGATACACCCTCGCTGCTACCCCTGAGATCATTCTCTCCTTCACCATTCTACGAAATCACCACATTCAGCTCCCGAATTCACGGGAGAACATAGAAGTCATTTTTCTAGCACTCACATATCCCACATATCAAAAGTTCCCATATGTCACGGTTATGCGTTTCTCATAGTATCTTGATTTTGGGCAGTATCCAGTCAAACTTGTCGAAAACTCAATCACCTGAGACACAGTCAAGTATTCTGCTGATAGCGAGGATTTTTCATGGCAGCAAAGTGCCTAGTCCCATGCAAGGATGACGAGACCACCGTTGATCTGTCCATAGCCTACCTAGATGGTCATAACTTGCTCTCCTTAAAGGACCGCGACAACAAAAAGCTCCTAACAGTGCCAAAGGAGTCATTGAATGAGGAGAAGCCTGATGAAAGACGATTTTTATTTTGCTCTCTCTGCAGATTGCAAAGAAGATATCCCGGGAGATCAAAGTTCGCAATCCAGAAAAGAACCAATACACGAGGTGTGGCTTTTCAAAAACGGGTTGAGAGATCAAAGAACTCATTCAAGAAGAGGGTCAGCGCATCGAAGGACGTACTGAGTCGACTTGGAAAGCCTATCCAAGAGCATTTCGTGAAGACCGTGACCAAGTTAAGGCCCGTCTGGGGTGGGAAGAAGGGTATGTGAATCCATTCTTTTGAGAGTGTGGATTATATGGCAGCAAACTGAGAAAGCGAAGATGACGAACGATCCTGCCCATGTGCCCGTTATGTGAAAGTTAGCAGAGAGCACAGCCTAGTCGCCACAAATGACAGCACCGCAGATCTTCACAAACAGCTTAGGAGTACCGGTCACCTTTCCAAAAATTGGCAAGAGCCAGATAATCAACCCACAAGTGTCGACGTGTGCAAAATCAACCACGTTTTCTCCAAACGCCGTTCTTCAAGGCCTACCATGTACCAATGCGTCTCCTATCTCGACGGCAACGAACATATCGAGCCTCTCACCAGTACCACGACCTGTAGATACGGGGAAGGTATCGACGAGGTTCATCATTTACCTTGTAAGTCGTGCTGATATTGTCAAACCCACCGAGCTGACGCTTATTGTTCAGGGAAGCGAAAGACTATTCGTTCAATGTTTAGACGTTGGCGCTATAGGTTCTCTCGTTCGTGAGTCTTCGAGGGTTCTGAGTGATGTGGATTTGGTAGACGTGATGTGGCATTGGAAATCTTTCCTATTTTACCACGAATGTTACGAACAGCCGTAGCATATGTTAAACGTGTGCGGCGTTATGGATATGCTCAGCACAATTTACCACCTACAGCCATTATCACCAGCGTCCACCTATTCGATCAATCTATCTCGACAAAATCTCCTGAATCAAGCACACATTCCAAATACCCGCTCTAGAAATGGACTGAAATTATTACGATTTAAGCGATGGTGCTGCGGCGGACTAAATGGGAGTTGGAGTATGAAGTTTGGCTTGAGCGAGGGCGCTTCGGCGTATCAGATTGTATCCTTAAAATTGGTACCATCATTGAGAAATTGAAAGATGGTTTGAAATCGATTGTGCATCCAAAGTTTACAATAACTCTAAACGGTCAACGA
Source organism: Cladonia metacorallifera KoLRI002260 (assembly GCA_000482085.2). Taxonomy (NCBI): domain Eukaryota; kingdom Fungi; phylum Ascomycota; class Lecanoromycetes; order Lecanorales; family Cladoniaceae; genus Cladonia; species Cladonia metacorallifera. The sequence continues at coordinate 24,109 of KI911120.1, read as the reverse complement.
GCTTCGGAGTGATCAACACGCTAGGGAGGAAGCTAATACTTGTTGAGTAGGTGCTAGGTAATGTTACACCGTAGAGAATGTGACTATTTGGAGAAATCGCAGATTCACTGCAAATAATCGAGCCTAGAAGGAAATACAGATGGTGTCAACTCTTGGGTGTCTATTTTTATTTTCAAAAATCCAAACGCCAGACATTTCCGTCACTATCATTTCCTTGGTGACAGTGACTCAAAATCGAAAGTGTACTAATACATCACACGTATACCCGCGCTAGATAGATACTCCAGCACCAAAACCCTCTGCACTGTCAGTTGAGCATTTTCCATAAACCATGAACAAGAGCCAGCGTTATCACCCTTGCCAGCCGGGATGATGAGATCCCAGCGTTCGTCCTTTTTCCCCATGTTAAATCCGCTTGTCTCCAGGAAATACGATGGAACCTTTATTCCGGAATCCAAACACCTGTCAACGATTCTATAACAACACCGAGCAAGGGTCTCCTTATCAGCATAGAACGAAGAATATCCTATTCCTATCAAACCCTCCAAATCGCGTCCGCCATCTTAACGACCTGTCCCATCTCCCCCACATCATGCACCCTAACCACATCCGCCCCTCCCTGCACAGCAGCCGTGATAGCAGCAGCCGTCCCCCATTTCCTCTCCTTGGCATCCTCCACGCCCGTAATCCTACCAATGAAGCTCTTCCTGCTGGCTCCAACAACCCAGGGGAAACCCCTCAAGCCTTCGAAATCTCTGAGTTCGGAGAAGCGCCGTAGGAGTTCTAGATTCTGTGATTGTGTTTTAGCGAAGCCAATGCCAGGGTCGAGAATGATGCGCCAGCGCCTGATTCCCGCTTCTTCGGCCTCACGGACACGAGCGACGAGTTCATTGCCGACGCCGGCGATGATGCCGTCGGGGTAGTCGGTGAGTGTGTTCATTGTTTCGGGTGTGCCGCGCATGTGCATTAGGATGCATGTGCAGCCGAGGTTTGCTATCGTGGGAAGCATTTCAGGGTCCATTTGGCCGGCGGAGACGTCGTTGATGATGTTGGCGCCTGCTGTGATTGCTGCGGCAGCGACAGAGGCGCGGTAAGTATCAATGGAGATGGCGAGGGTGTCCAATGAGGGATCGGAGCGCAGGAGTTTTATTGCGGGGAGGGTGCGGGAGAGTTCCTCCTCAGGGGAAATTTGAGGCGCGTGGGGGCGGGTGGATTGGCCTCCTATGTCAAGGATGGTGATTGGATTGGGGGTAGCGAGATATGGTTTTATTGTTGGGAGGAGTTTTGATGGATCCGTGGTTGAGTGAAGACCGCCGTCTGAGAAGGAGTCAGGGGTAAGATTCAAGATAGCCATTACGTGGGTGGGGCGAGTTGGATTTCGGCTACTCAGAGGAGCTAATTGTGGTGAGAGTGGTGTCAGAGGTGAGAGAGGCTCCAAAGATGAAGGAAGGCTGTCGAGTAGGTCCTGGAACCTGGCCACTGAGTAAGGCGTAGGCATCGTCTCATTAGGGATAAGGCTAAAGCCGTAGTCAGAACATGGAATGCCCTGTATCGACCGGTACTTACTCGCATAGCGGTCTTAGAACAAATTCACGCTCTAGCATTCGCTGGTGGGGTATCGAGAGCCTTTCGCTTTCTAAAACCTTGTTCTCATACAAAAGTATATCGAGGTCTATAGTGCGAGGACCATTGTCAATAGTCTTCTCTCTTCCCAGATCTTTCTCAATTGCTTTGAGCTGATCCAGTAGTTTAGTAGGACCAAGAGACGTGGTAACCTATGAAGCAGGGATCTTAGTCCAACAAGAATTCGTTTCGGTGTGAGCGCAACTTACCTCGCACGCTCCGTTGATGAAGGATCCCTGATCCTCCAGATACATGGCTTTCGTCTCGTATAGCGCGCTTGTTCGGGTTACTTTGATGCCTCGATCGTGCATTCGTTGGCAGGCCTCTTCGACATTGCCGATACGATCGCCTACATTGCTCCCGAGAGCAACATATACTCGATGAGATTCATCGGGGAGCATCTCGGTGAGCTTGCTATTTTGAGACTGTTCGTACTGGACACGGTCAATAGATGTGAAGCTAAACGGTTTCTCTGTCCCTTGTGTCCTGATTTTAATAGTTATACCGACTCTAGCAATCCGTTTACATGGAGACTGTTCATCAGCTAGACTGAAGAGAAGACGAGCTAGACGAAGTGGTGCTGTATCTTCCTCTTCCGTGAGAAATGGCACAGCGTACTCAGCTACCCTCTGGTGTATATCAAATGTAGGGTGTGTTTGCCCTAAGTTAGGACCCTCCCGCGAGTGAATGGTTTCAGATGATAGGTTGCAGATTGAAAGGGTGGGATGCTCTGTTGTCCTGATTTTGAGATAGATTGTCTCTCTCAGCGAGTTCTCGCGAATCGGAAATTGCCACGAGGTGTTGACATAATACTCTGTGCTAGATCTTGTGCATTTCTGTGCATCAGTGTATTTCGCACGATCTACGTACGTTCTCACGATACACTCCGCCTGGGAGATACCTTTTGCATTCAATTTAGAATTGGTTCTTAAGAAGAAACAAGATGTTACGTGGCGAGCCTGAGGATATTGAGCAGCCAAAGAAGCATTAAGAGGTTCACCAATGTCGAAGATGGCGGATGAGGGCTTGGTGTGCTCCAATACTTTTGCTATGGTCTTGCTGGTCTCAGGTTTCGATTCCTTCAAGTTTCCGGGCAAGTATATGCCATGAGGCGAGTTGATAGATTCCTTCAGGACTTTGGGCATATACACACCGGATATACAACTGATGGTCACGTCAAGTCGATGGATATTCGGATTAGCTAGCGGTCCTGAATTCCTTAGGAAGAATAAGACTTTGCTTTCCGCCCTTCACAGTACCGCCTTTCTGGCATTTCTTACCTCCTATCTGAAAATATGTCCGTTACGCCAAAAGCCCAATCCAGACGATCTTTCGGTTGGGGTTCTGTGGCCGTTATGCCCGTAATGTTCTTTAGGTGATGAGTATAGTACGATGAAGCTCGAGAATAGTACGATGAAGCTCGAGTTAACCTTGAACGCGTGTAGCTAACGATTTCGGTTCCGTGCCGTAGCGACAGTGTCAGAGAACGCATGTCATAACATCCAATGAATGGAGCCGCGAACTTCTAGACAAGAACCGCTACGCTGGTAACAACTACCTTATATACGTGCGGATAAAGATTGATCCGCCCCGATTGCTTGTTTCGCCGATGGGACCCTCAAAACATTTAGCGTGTATCTGGACCTCGGCATCCCCACCGTTGTCCTAATGATTGCCATCCGATCACTAATAGTATTCGTTGCGCTGACCGATTCCTCTCTTCTTACATTCTCCAACCTGTACAATACTCATACACAACAGATCTCAGATCCTCCCCTACCTCTTCCATTAACAAGATCTCCTACTACCCATTAGATTCTTCGGCAATGGCTTCACCGCGTGAGCCTAGATTGCCCTTCAATCAACATACAATCATACTGACATAGCCTAGAGCAACTCCGCACAACGGTCACCGACCTCCTTAAAATAAATCACCCTATCATGCTTGCTGGTATGAACGTGGCCGCAGGTCCTAAACTCGCAGCTGCCGTTACAAATGCTGGAGGACTTGGTGTCATTGGGGGCGTTGGTTATTCCCCAGACATGCTCCGAGAGCAGATTGCCGAGTTGAAAAGCTACCTCAAGGACAAGAATGCACCATTTGGTGTGGATCTACTCCTTCCCCAGGTCGGCGGTAGCGCTCGCAAAACCAAGTAAGTCATGACCAAACTCCAATTTCTCTGTTCGCCCGTCTCTAACGCTGACTTGTATCAACTTAGCTACGACTACACAAAAGGCAAACTCGACGACCTCATTACTATTATCATCGAGTCTGGTGCAAAACTATTCGTCTCTGCCGTCGGTGTTCCTCCAGTCCATGTTGTCCAGCGCCTCCACAAAGCCGGTGTACTCTACATGAACATGATCGGCCACCCCAAGCACGTCAACAAGTGCCTTGAAGTAGGCGTTGACATGATCTGTGCTCAGGGCGGTGAAGGAGGCGGTCACACTGGCGATGTTCCTACAACGATTCTGATCCCAACTGTAGCAGAAATGGTCAAAGGGAGAAAGAGTCCAATGACGGGTGACCAGGTACAGGTTGTGGCTGCTGGAGGACTGTTCAATGGCCAGTCTGTGGCAGCTGCGTTGATGTTGGGCGCTAGTGCTGTGTGGATAGGTACAAGATTTGTTCTATCTGAAGAAGCCGGGGCGCCTAAAGCACATCAAGAAGCTGTCCGGACATCCGGTTTCGACGATAACGTCCGCACTATCATCTTTACTGCAAGTCACCACTTATTTCAAACCCTCAATTCTCTTGCCTCTAACAAGTCTCCAGGGCCGACCCCTCCGCGTCCGAATGAACCCCTACATCAAAGATTGGGAAGAGAACCGCCAAGCAGAAATCAAAGAGCTTACATCAAAAGGCAAAATACCAGTTGAGCACGAGATGGACACAAACGAAGATATATCAGATGAGATGATGGATCAGGCCCGCCCCTTCCTAATGGGTAAAGCAGCCGCCGTTGTTAACGAGAAGAAATCTGCCAAGGCCATTGTCGATGAAATGGTAAATGATGCAGTGGCGTGGTTGGCAAAGGGAAATTCGCTGGTTGTTGGCGGGCAGGCGGGTAAGAGCAAGCTATGAACCACATAAAAATAATATATGTCCCTGTGTAGGATAGTGTTTTTGGCATCGCATTCATCGCACACAAGCCGACAGATGGTGCATTTGGAAAGTGTATTTGTTAGCATAGCCAGTCTTGGTATGGTTATTAGCCTGCCGGCTGAGGGTCAAATGAAGCACTTTCCATGTCATCCTACTCTTAAGGGCTCGCGCGATCGAAGCGACCTACTCGTCTCTGTGGGAGGGAGGGCTCCAGGAATATTGTCAAGACATCTGCATTCTTTCATGCCAGTCGACAATTATGAGCTCATCACACAACGTGAGAGCCTATGAGACCCGCTTTGTAGCTTAAGATGTACTAAATATTATTGAACCACAACAGTCCTGACGGAGAATCACTCATTTCTCGAGGTATGCTCCATCAGTCTGCGCACAAATGTTCGTTACCACATGATTGAGCGCTAAAGATATAGGGGAATTTGATCCGCCCACTGGCAGTAGTTGGCTCGTCTCTATGGTCGGCCATGTGCTCGGCCTATACTTCGTACCTGTCGTTCATAGACTGCCGATAATAGAAACGCGATGGAAGCAAAGGAGCGTAATCTGAGCCTACCTATAGTATACCGTAGCATAAAGTATACGTTGGCCTAGAAGTGGTTTCTAGAAGGTTCGGCCCGTAAAATTTAGCCTGATATTACGTGACTTGTGCATAGAACTTCATCTCATTCATGGTTTACTTTGTAATTGTACAACGATGATAATGCATTGAGACGAAGGCAAGCCAGCATTTGCTTGCGAGGATATCTGATTTGTAGCGACTGCTTCATTAGCTGAATCAAACTATGCGCTGTTATACCCCGATACGATAATACGTCAGTTTCGCTACAAACAATACCAATGGCCGAAACCCCATCGAGCCAGAACTCGCGCCTACAAGCAGAGGCAGAGGTAGTATCCAGGCACCTTCCATCTGGTTACACTGCAGATCCTGAGGCGGTCACGAACCCGGCACCAGATGCTTCAGCTTCTGCTCCAGATCTGACAGCTCCCTCATCACCGCCGCAGGACTCGTTGAAACTACAGGGCGGCGACATCCACCGCGACATCTTCAAGATTGATGCGAGAGCCAAGTTTCAGCAGCGATCTGCCACATTTTCGCATCCCCGCCCCAGTGTTCGCTGGTCCAACTCGTTGGCTCCTAATTACGTCACTCCCAGCGAGCAGCTCGCCCCCGGGGGTTTCCGCCGCCAGTTCCTCTTACGACAACGGCAACGTCTTAGCGATGTCGCAACGCCCGTAACGAAAAATTTTGTTTCTTTCCTTGACCTTTATGGAAGTTTCGCAGGCGAAGACTTGGCCGAGTCGGAATATGAATCGACCATCGAGGAGGACGACGAGGAAGCTCAGCCCAGTGAGAGGCGACCACTGCTTGGTCGGCGGAAGAGTACCCGGCGAGCAGCAAGGCCAGGCGATGCTAGCACTTTGAAGTCCTTTTTCACATTGTTGAAGGCTTTTATTGGTACGGGGATCATGTTTCTTCCCAAAGCTTTCCGGAACGGTGGTATCCTCTTCTCTTCTATCACTCTGGTCACCGTTTCCATGCTCTCCTGCCTATGTTTCTATCTCCTTTTGCAGTGCAGAAAACAGTATGGTGGTGGATATGGTGAGATTGGCTTGGCAATTGGAGGACCGAGGTTCCGTTCGTTGATTCTTGCATCTATCACTCTCTCACAGATCGGCTTTGTTTGTGCGGGCCTTATCTTCGTAGCGGAGAATCTCTTCTCCTTCCTCGACGCCGTTACCCCTGCCAGAGTCTCACCACTCGGCTCCAACGCCTTGATTGGACTCCAGCTCGTCATCTTGATCCCGCTTGCTCTAATACGGAACATCTCCAAACTCGGTCCCGCGGCTTTGCTCGCCGACGTCTTCATATTCATCGGCCTGATCTATATTTGGTACTACGATATCGCAGCACTCGCAAGTCGCGGCATGCACCCAACCGTTGAATTGTTCAATCCTCGCGCTTTCACACTTACAATCGGCTCCGCAATCTTCACATTCGAGGGAATCGGCCTCCTCCTTCCCATCCAATCATCCATGGCACATCCAGAGAAGTTTCCGCTCCTCCTCTATCTTGTTATGATAATTATAACCATAATCTTTACCTCAATTGGGGCACTCTGCTACGCCACCTTTGGTGCTAATACCCGGGTTGAGATCATCTCCAATTACCCTCAAACCAGCAAATTCGTCAACTCGGTCCAATTCCTCTACTCCATGGCAGTCCTGGTTGGAACTCCGGTACAGCTTTTCCCCGCTGCTAGAATTATCGAGACTTCATTATTCGGTGACCGAGCCTCCGGTAACCGCTCAACGGCAACGAAATGGAAGAAGAATACTCTTCGTACGGCATTGACACTGATGTGCGGAATTATTGCAGTCCTAGGGGCTAGCGATCTGGACAAATTTGTTGCACTTATTGGTAGCTTCGCCTGTGTGCCTCTGGTATATATTTATCCTGCGTTGCTTCATTACAAGGGAGTTGCGGAGTCAAGGTTGGTAAAATTTGGTGACGGGCTGTTGATGGTTGTCGGCTTAGGTATGATGGTCTATACTACTATTATTACTGTGGAGAGCTGGATTCAGGAGTAAATGGAGCTGGGACGTGAAACATAGCGTGTCGGACGACATCGTTGACATACAAGGAACGGCAATATATATATCAAGACTTTAGAATGGATGCAGTGGCAGGAGATAAAGTCCTCGCTGCAGGAATATACTAGAAACCATGCAGACCTTGTCAGATCGGACATGCCGCTTATAGGGGTCGTCGATAGGCTAATGGTAAAGTAACATCTTTGTGTCTGTGTCGCCTTCGAAATTCTGCAACGCTTGTTTACGCCTTCCTGCGAATTTGTGCAATATTAATCTGCAATAACTTGGAGGCTCATATATTGCTCATATTCGATCATACAAGCTGAATCGCCCTTGTGCGAGAGGCTGCACCCCAGCTGACGACAACCATACCTCAAACGACAACGATACAGTACTGAAGGTATCATAAAAGAAGGCGATTACATGCGATGCGTTTCCCCATTGTCCCCACGTCATAATGTCATGTTGCGTTCGCACAAAAAGCTCCGTGTTGTTGTAGGGATACTCGCCAAAGTACCACAGTTGTGTCAAAGACATGAGCTCAGTGACTGGATGAGCCTTGATATCATGGCTCAGAGATGCAAAGAGACTTCTCATTGCCCAGGGATTCAGTGGATAACTGGTTTCCTCGAATAAGACTGCAACATCGCTTGTGGCGAGATAACAGGGTGTTTGCGGAACGCCCCTCGATGATTGTTAGTAGTGATTCTATATTTTTGGCATACGCTTTAGTGATGGCCAGGCTTACTTTGGGCTAGTAGCGTTAAAGCTTTCTGGTAGATTACAGCTTTCAGCAGGAAAAGAGGTTTCGATTACTGGCAGACAGAGGAGGATAATGGCCGGGTAAATACTTCTTTGCGGCTGCATTCTTGTTTTGTCCTCAAAGTTGTTGGCATGCAATTCTTCTAGTCTTCGATAATCCTGATAGCATTAATCTTTTATTAGGGGCAGGCCCATTTTGCCTACATTGTCGATCTTATTGGTGCATGCTTTCGTTTCAGGTATTACCAACCAACGAATAGCAACGCGCATGTATTGCGCTTCAGATGAGACTACCCGATATCAGCTATATTGCGCAAGCGCGGGCGCGTGAATTCTTATAGAGGAACTTATCCGATTTCTATTGTCTCCAAAAAATTGCTGTCGCTTACTAAAAGGCCTACAGCCTCGTCGTTACCCATTAGTCCGCTGGTACCACCGTCATCCGCCGTCTCATTGCCATTTATCAACATGCTATCACCCACTACTTGGCTATCACCTAATATGCCATGAGATATGTCAATGCTGGATAGTTATTCAAAAATGTAAGTAGCAGCAGAAAGGGTGAAATTTGAGGATGGTAAGCTAGATTACTTGGGAAGTAGGCAATATCCTATAAAGAGGCTACTTGTAGTTCACACAGAAGTTCTAATCTTCTGATCCATCAATGAACCGTTGATCCGATCATGAACAGATTGTCTGGTGATGAATTAATCAAAAGATCTGTGATTGAGGTAACTGAATCATAAGTGGATGGGAGGCTACTTTACAAATCATTTCAATTTGGCCCACTAATAAAACGCAACATACTTCCACGCACGCAAGATCTTTCTGAGGATTATAGCTCTAGAGACGCTTGCAATTTTCTTTGTGGGTGGGTGTTTGCCTAAGCCGTGAACCTTCTTTTCAGCATTCCGTTGCTCGTGTCTACCGACGATGAACGGAGATATCCTCACCATCTGCTGACCAAGCTAGAGTTCCCGGTATATTCCTCCGACATCCTTTCGTGTAGGTCCTGACATTGGTAGCTCACCTAGCTCATGTGAGACATTGTTATATGCTCGAGTATTGCAGAATCCTTCGGAAGTGAAATCTCCCCTGTTCGGGTACGCGCGGTGGGTACTCGCAACGCTCAATGTCTCAGAGCGGTTCAATTTCGATATCTTAGTCCAAGAAGGCAAGACGAATCCGTATGCGGCTTCTTTATGCGTTGAAGTTGCCATGGGGCTTGATTGTCGGTCATAAGTCCCTGAACGTTTACCTTGACTGAATATCGTAGCCAGTATCCTGGGGCCTACGTGTTGGAAAAACTTGGGGGTGACGGGAAGACAGCTGACGATGACACCAGTTGCAAGTTCGGCATATGTCCAAAGGCCCATCTGGACCATGTGGTAGGTTACATCTGGCGATGTGACTATCTTCCACGTGTAGTATGTCCGCAAGATGGACGAAATACAAGCGCTGCGACATTCATCAGCAAGGTGCTTGAGAGAATCTTTGGTTGGGATCTGCGTTAGATTCAATTGGCAAGACATTTGCTTGATTCCAACGTGACGGAGAGTCGAAAGTGTATACTTACAGGAAGCCCGTTGCAAAAACAGTGGTCATTAAGATCTTTTTCTTGAAAGACATTTGCAGCTTCCATACGGACGGCATAGGCAGAATCAAGATGGCAAAGTCGGAAATAACATTGAAAATACCGGTGGCCTGAAAAGTAGCGTAGACGTTAAAGCAATGGCCAGTCTTTAGCAACGGGTTCCAGATCTTCTCACGAGGCGTACAGATAACGATCTCGAACACGGTCTCGACCAAGTACATTATAAGGCTACTCCAAATACAGATGTGAGCTCCGACGTACATGAACATGTTCCCTTTTCTCGTAGGTGCGAAGATCCTCAGGTACTGTAGGAGGATAGAAAGCTTTATGAAGAATATCACAAAGCCGTAAAGAATGGCGGAAATATTGACCCACTGATTTTGTGCTTAGACCAGAATTGCCTTTCATTTACGGAGTGATACCTTACATAAAGCATCGCAAAATAGTCACGTAGTCGGACATTCCATATGTGAGTTCCTCCACCAAACTTAGCGGCGATTGCAGATGGTATGGTTTCCCCAATTTGAAGCAGCTGCTGAGGTCAATCGCATTCTACTCTGATACTAGATTTAATGCTCACCCAAGCCAACACGATGATGTCTAAAGGTATCAATATCATCAAAGGTATAGAGCAGAGCCACTTACAATCCTCGTATGCCAGACACCGTGTGATGAATATTTTAGTATACATGCGTATTACCACGGTGACAGTGGCCAAAGTCATGCAGATACATATTGTCAAGATGATATAAATGTCCAGGTTTGGCGGATCGTTGAAGTTTGGTGTCACTCCTACTGGGGGCGTGCCAGCTGGTCCGTTCAAAAGTTCTTGGAGCTGTTCTGGATTCAGAGACATGCTTGGTGTCGTCATTATTGACCGTAGCACGAGGGGCCAAAGAAGAGCCTTGTGCTAATCCAGAGCGTGATTCTTACAAGGATCAATCTTGAAACAAGCACGCCACCGCTGTAATGTATTCTTGGACGGTCACTATTGACACTGGGAGATTGTCAATGCAAAGCAACAATTCAGCGGGTGGACGTGATTTAATACTCGACCTCCCAGGTGCGGAGCAACTAGAACAATCTTTTCTCACCGCAGCCCTGCATGAAGCGGTAACCAGTCAAATCTAAGTACCCTACACACCATCAGTCTGATGGGGAACCGATCATTCTTCTTCTAGATATAGATTCTTTACTTACCAATTCACTCATGCGGACTCATCGCGCTGTACACTAGCTGATAGGGAAGAACTTACAAGGCAAGCAAAGAGATACAAAAAATGATACACGACAGTTGCTGGCATATACCAGTTCATGCGAGCGTTGGAATGCCAATAGGTCAATAATCTATCCTTCAAGGCCTACATTGGCGAGTAACACCGAATTACCCCGCATATTGTCGGTCTATGCTATGAATTACGAGGTCTTACGGCCTCTTGATCCCGCCTTGCAGAAACAGCATTGACAGTGGTTGCTTCCAACCAGGCGAGAATAACATGGTGTAACCCTAACATGCTGGCTACAGCTCTCTTGTTGCAGCCTTATCCAATAATAATCATTCGCTAGTCCTGGTGAGATCGACTCAGCCGCTGAGCCCCTCTTTAAGAGCACAGCGAAGGCATAATCAAAGCATTGGTATATCGAGTGACGCAGACTGAAACCCCGAATGATGCAGGTGGCATGTGATGATACAGATCTATCTTCAATCATAGCTATCAAGCGAATTAGTCCGCAAAAATACAATCAGCAAGCAAAACCCTGACCAAAGACCTCAGTTTCGATGTGCATAGCTGCATAATTGAAAGGACTGTAGTATTTCAGAGTCGTATACGATCTTCCAAGTAAGCTATTGAAAAGAGAGGAGAACAGGGCGTGAAGTAAATCCTCCATCCCCCAACCAATCTTGGCGTTGGGGTACATTTCATCGTTACTGCAGAACTGATTTTGAAACGAGTGTTTACGTCACTGTGCATCAGCCTGAGGGTCAGACCTAAGGTAATTCGAAGTAGGTGTGGGCAGTGCAGCCACAAACGATCGCCACGGATGAACTCGGTGCCAGATCCTTGCGGTATCTCTCCCAAGGGGAGACTCTGGTCATCTTCGAACGCTTTGAATATCCTGCATGTTACATCCTTCTTGATGTCTTGTTAAACAATCAGATTGAGATCTATAACGCATCATTGGTAGATGATGATGATGATGCGTGAGGAACCATTTTGGACGGGTGGAGTGCCACTGTGCTTTCCTGACTGCCAATGTACGGCCAATAGCGCTTATGCATGCGCCTGCAAATGTGGAAATGTCAACATTCCACTTTGCTTTCGAAACGTCAAAGATCTGCGACAGCTGAGGCACAGCAATAACCTAAATCATGACATGTTGCCTGGAGACGACCATTTGATATATTTAAGGCAAGGTTGCTGACCCTAAAACATATTCGGATGCGACACATGTACGAGGTGCGCCCGGACATCGAAGAAGTGGGTCGCGATGCAGACCATGTTCTCATACCAAGCTTTGGGACGTAAACCTAAGGCCTGGTCATAACAGAGGACTTGATGGATGGTTTAGTAAAGGGTTTGGAGAAAGCGGGCAAAAGCTATCATCGCTGCAGACTGATAGTGTACCAAACATGAGGCTTGGAACTAGGGGCAGAATTCCGATGTTTGTACTGTGGGCATAAAGTTTTAATGCATAAAGTTGGAAGTAAATGCAGCACAATATGGTTCTAGGACCTTAGACTTGTGACCTCCCGATTGCTGCAAAATTAGATATGGCGTTATCCTCCGCCCATAAGGCAATCACGATCCGAAGGTGCAGATAGTTCCAAGGCGACTGACTGAAAGGTTATACAATCAAGAAAGCTGATTGGCACTGGTCCAGGTATTACAATTTGGACCCCACATAGTTCTAGGCTGTGGCATCTAGACATTATCACTGGGACATATTGTCGACAAACCTAGCCCTAGCCCTAGCCCTAGCGTTAGCAATCGGCCACTCTTCGGGCTTCGCAACCCACATTATTACCGCAGTCCTACATAGCTAGACTACAGAGTTCGTACTTGTTTCATACTGTAGCCGCTATGGTCCTGCCTAGGCCCATGACAAATATTTTCCACGCTGATAATAGGCGTGATCTCGACTATCAATGGTGGCAATCCGAATGTTAATCTCGAGAAGTATTGGTATGAACTTCATATACGATAGAAGCGAACTTTGGCTTGAGCAACCTCTTCGCCTGTCCTAGCTACAACTCCAAGTTGAATTCTCTCAGATACCAAGTAAAGTCTTGTACCTCCTACCGCTCAAGAACACCAGTGGAGCCTGATGTCTTAGCATCCTATCTCGACATGAAGAAAATCTGGCTCGATATAACGGCATCTGATGGCCAACGATGTTATCTTGTGGCACGATATATGGTCAAGCTTGCGAAGTTATGTCTCCGCTGGCTTATGCGAGCCATCTTCGAGGCCCATGTTGTGTCAGGGCTTCCATGATGGAAAGGAATTGTGGGCAAGTCACTGATTTTGACAGATCTTGCGTATGATGTCCATCTATCAAAAGTTGAAGGTAGTTCACAGTCCCGTGGTAATTCTGGGCTTTGTGAGACTTCCACATTGTCAAGATGGTTCTTGAAGCAGCCATGAAGATGAAAGACCTGATTTTGCAGCATGGACTGGATGGACAAGCCACAATATGATCCATAGGGATGCAGAAATGAGGAAACAATCTATCAAGATATGACTCGGTTCTTTCTTTATCCTGGTTCATATGTTATAGCGGATCCTAGTGCCTGCACCAAGGGCGACCCTGCTCTTCTCCTCGAAGATGAATCACTTTTGCACAGCGCTTGTGCAGGCTGGGTTGTGATGACTTCAGATGCGACTTGAGCGATAACAAATAACGAACATTGTCAGCTCGGCACTTCTGGGTATGAATTGATGCTTAGGCTTCGGATGGTGTGGGAAGGATCAATTGGAATTCTTCCAGCTTCTTGGTGACTCAATGTATTTATCCTAGTGAAAGCTTGATCAGACCCGAACGTTTCGTACCGCCTCTCGACTGACGGGTTGTGGCGTATTAAGCAATGTTCTCTAGCGTGGTGCTGATATATACAAGGGCACAAGTCTTTTAAGCGAGGGCTAGTCCACGATGAGAGAGAATATCGCTATCCGATGGCGAAGAACGGTTCCAGACCCCGTCTCCCAGGAATTTTGCTGAACCGAATACTAGTATCAGTAAGCTCTTATGTTTCTGAGGGAAGGAACCGTAATGAATTAGTGGCTGGCTATAGTAGCTAAGTGCTGTCTTCGGAAGCACTGCCAAAAAAGACGCGGCGTGGGGTTATGAACCTCGTTGCCTGCTTAGCTGTACGCCTTCAATAACACTAGAAGGGTCTGTCAGACGACTGTTAGACCGTGTGGTTGATGGGCTGAAAAGGCTGGGGCGAGATATGGAACGCATGTCTGAAACAAACATTTGCATACAATGACATGGAAACTCGGCACTTTCCGCCTATTCAACCCCACATTCCTTCAATCCATACGGGCAACCTGGCAGTATGCCATGAGGCAATCCCAGCTAAGACAGGCTCGTGAAGCTCCATACTACCAGCGCCATAGACGAATGAAGTGACAGCGCTTTAATTACAATTTAATCTTCTTAAACCGTTTGGAAATATCAAATGAGCCACAAATCCTGTTCGGGTAAGCATAGTCCGTTCTAGCAGTTACGTAATCTACACCTAGTGAAGTGCTTTTACCATACCTCACTAATAGATTCAGGCAGCGTCAACCAACGGATCGATCTAGCCAGATTGCACATTGAGATTGCGCCGCAATCCTTCCGTCCCGTGCGTGAGGATAGCACGAAGGACTACTTTTAGACATCCAGAAGCAGGGCTATTTTGTTTGCTTCTAGCATTAGTCACTTATATACCAGGTAAGCGCATAGCCGGGTTACCGGCACTCAGTCTAGAGAGACCCCAAGATCCTAGGGGAGATGCCCAGAGATCTATGATCGCTCGCCATACCCATAAGGACCTGGCACCCGGAGAAGGCTCGTAGGCTATCAATGAGCCCACCATTGCGGCCGCGCTTATGGGCCGAAACGGTCATGTTCAAGATTTCATGATCGCACAAGCGTACTGCCATTGCCTGCTGCAACGCGGACCCGCTCGGTTTGACTTACTATATTGTTCATTGGCCTGATCCGTTATCTCCATAGGCCATATGAGTCAAGACGGTTCGGGGTCCATGACATTCTTCGGCTTCTTGTGAGTCCATTAGGTACCTTGTCCCATTCGAGTTACTCGAGGAGGGTTGTTGGAGCTAGATGAATGCACCAGCTGGTCGGGCGGGAGCCCCCCTTGAGCTACCTTAGAGGCTTATCCACTTTTAGTGCTTTGAACGCACTGGTGCCGGAAACGTCCCGGGCCATTTCACGCCCCTTTTGTTCACCCCGAGGAGGCTCACCGCGTTCAACATGACAACGCCTGAATCGTTAGCTACGGGTTGATACGACTAGAAACAGCTTGGTGTGGGGAATAAGTGGGACTTACGCAATGGACACTGGGACCTTCGGGCGCGGAGATTGTGCCATTGGACTGTCTAAGCTGTGCCTGGGTTGAATGTAGGAAATGTCGCCATTTGATTTCTAAGGTGCTACACAGCGCTCTGACTCTAGAGATTAACAGGAACTAAGCGTTGAAGGCCAGCACAGATACATACGGTGCATATGCAATCTGAGTTCGCGATAAGCATGCTTCCTAATAGTTGAAACAGACGGCACTGACTGTAGGGGGCAGTAAAGTATGATTGTATTCAGCATCGTCTGTAGCACCGGGCTAACAGGTTTACATGAAGGTTCTCTGACAGCGAAGTATCCTGATTATCATTACCGGGACAAGTCTTGCGATGTTAGAGATGTCGAAATCCGAGATCCAAAACCTAAGCCGATCTCATCCCTGAATGACCTCTCCTTATGCTTCAAACCTGGGTATCAAATGCTACCTCATGCAACATGCAACATAAATCATCGTGATATGTACAACCTGATTGCCCCGAGCTATGCTGACAATTGCCTATTGATTATTGATTCACACGACCTGTTCCGTTCCTGGCGTATCGAATTCGCGGAGCGGCATGCCAGTTTCCCTCGCCTGTCCCCACTCTCCATCCACAGTCTCGTTGTCTTGGCTATCACATTCGCGGCTAAAGACATGAATAGTCGCAGTATTGCTACTCGTGGTATCAGTAGCAGACCATTTTGAGTTCGCGGGTGCGCTCGGGAAAGCTTTTGTGGTGGCCCTAGTAGAGCCTATGGTAAGAGGTTTCGAATCGTTGGAGTCTGCTGTCTTCTTGTATGAAGAGTGACGCCTATTCCCCTTGGATCGGAAATTGGAAGCCCCTGGACTTTTGAACAGTATCAGGAATATCGGCCGAAGTGTGGGAATGCAAGCGGCTATTATGATGACATTCATCTCGATCCTAGGACGGAAGTTTAGTTCGGATGTCCACGCCCTTTAGATGGCGAACAATTTAGAATGATAAAAGAAGCAAATGAGGACAAATGAAAGATGTGCTTAGAGGTCGGACTCAGCGTCTGCCTTAGAGTTTTGTTCCGCCATAGAATGCAAAGATTTGGCTCACCCGTTCCACATGAGTAATTCCACAGTTTGCCCTAAACTTGGATCAGTACATGATCCAGGCTCGGCCGGCCCTAATGAAGTTACTTACAGGTTATGTCGGAGTCAGCTGCTTTCACTGTTATCGGAACTTTTGACGTCTTGACAGCCGCTGCTATTCCAGCGCTACACTGGGTCAGCCTATTCGGAGGCATAAGGGGGGAAGTAGACACACAATACGCCCATTCCTAAGAGACAACTTAACCAGAACTTCTTCTGCCTGTCCATCTGAAGCTTCCATACCATGTCGATCGGTATGAATGCAAGAGCGAAGTCTAGAAATGCCCAGTAGCCTAAAGAGAGCATGATGAGTCAATCGCTCAAAGACAAGAACGAGCCAGTGGCCTACTAGCAATGACCAAGTCCCAGGTATTGACGGGAATCGGGTTCCAACAAGAACCGGTGCCCTCCTTAATCATCCCTTTATCCCACAAAGCTCTTGCAGGTTTGCACTGCACATAGAAAAGCAAGATAGTAATGATAGCCGATACAAAGACACTAACGGATATGGAACGTAACAACCATTTCCGAATCTTGCTTGGTCCCGCAAGTCTTTCGATGAGGAATGCAACGGATACTTTGCCAACCGCAATGCTGAATATGCATAGTGAGCGAGAAATAGTATTTAGCTCAAGTGCATCGGACAACTGCGCAGGGTTTAGGTATTCGATATGTCTTGCATAACCTCGACCGGCATAGACACTCCACATGATCGAGATAACGAGGTCGAACAGCTTTGCCCATTAGCCCAGCCATACATCTTTTTGTTTCAGATTCAGATTGGCTCACCAGCGCAATACAGACGCACCAGTCATCCCACCATACGTTGCGGGTGAGCTTTACCCGGGAATACATTCTCCCAATAACAAATGCGAGAGATATTATCTCCAGAGTCCAAGTGAAGGCGTGAACCTCACCAGCTCTGTTCAAATTTGGAGGAAGTGCTGGAGATGCCATTTTGGACACCGGGTTTTGGGAGTGGATAAGGTGAACAGGCGGGGATTAAATGATCTAATTCGAACACTTGCAGACTCCCAGGGGGACCAAAATTACCAACTCGAGCACAAAGAGTACCGCAACATAGACGAACCACAGGAGGAGCCATACTGTCGGGGTCTTAGCGAATATGTATTCAACGCAATATTGAACAATTACATGCATTTGTGCCGACATTCCGTAATTAGCACGCTTGCTCACGGAGAATTTACCTGCAGTACGTTAGCCGGCAGACTAAATTTCCGAACAGAGACATGAACAGGCAGGTACTGCAATATGATGGTAGCCAGCAATTCGCTCTAGATCATATGACTGTGTCAAAGCCATCAAAAGGCCCGTGCCGATGTTGTAGAGCCTTTATTTAGTACGAGGACCTATCAGCTTCGGTCCAATGTGCCGAATTTCCAAGTGCCGATTGCTGCCCTGGGAACTTGATAACGACCATTCCTACTAGCAGATTCAAGTTCTGTAGTCGGCGGTTGAACATTAAGCCGCGCGTGCTCCTAGTATACAAGCGCTCCATTGTCCGCTTTGCGGAAAATAGAAATCCATAGCTGGATTGCGGGGTCCTCCATTGCTCTCCACTACCTTACCCTCTGACACAACGACTGTGAAATTAATGAAACGTACTCCGCGGAGCAGATCCTAACATAATTCCTCAACATCGAAGCACAACCTGTCGTTTGAATGAATGATCCGTGCTAGGAAGATTTGCGACGCTATATTGCGCTATACATGTTATTTTGTGTATTACGTCCTTTTACATGGGGAAGTGGCACGAGTGTGACCCTCATCGCTAATTCTTGTAAGGATGCTTGATTTTACAATGTCCTATTCGCTGTACCAAGTTTTGGGGTATATTTATATCGATCAATTCGACCCTTGGAATGGCTTCTCCGCGATCTCGAGTAAGGTTGGCTACCAGCCATAAGCTGTTATGCGCGAACCTGTGTTGCCATCGGATCAGCCGGCACTTAGCTGCTGTAGTGAAGAAGAGGAAAATCCTAGCAAACTGACATGCTGTTGGCCAAGTCGCTATAGGTTTTGCGGGTATCCACTGATCGAGAGTACCTTGCTAAAATCGGATATGTGCTGCAGATCCACGCTCTTGCATAAAGCGGTCGAAGCCAGGTGCCAAATTTTGTCAAAGCATTGTGTCTAGGGTGCGTGGGTTACTGGTATAGGGCCAGTAATTATCCCGAGGAGCACTACTATCCCGTCATCACGAAAGCCACCCGGTAGTCGTACAACTTTGTGGCTTATAAATACAATTGGGAGCCATCTCGCCAGTAAATCTGAACTGTATCACTGACACCCAGAAGCATAAATATTGGGCTATGGTGAACAACGATGCTCGGGATCCGGACAAGTGACTCACGAAGGCAGTTCTTATGAGCCCCTTAAACACCCAATGCGAGTTAGTCAATGGTGTTGTCGTCGCACCATCATGGCTATTTTCAGGCGTTGAACACTTTCAAGAACGGAAATAAGTGCTACCGTCATGGGACCTTCACCATAGAGAATACATAAGAGCCCACCCTGGTTAGCAAGTACGAACCTTCAGGGTAATGGCGACAGATTCCTAGAGCAACCGAAGTACCCATATCCGGGATGAAGAGAATGAAAAAAAGGACTTGTACGCATTTACCTAAGGTATGGGTGACTCGGCAGACCTTCCTCTGATTGACGAGCAATGACGCAAATCACATCAACCAGAACTGAGAATCTTCCATCCAAATCTCTTGTACACTATGGATGTGCTTTGTCCAACACGGCGGCAACCGAAGCAAATCTCAGGCTCCATCAATTCAAAATGGCGCCACAAGGCCTTCGGATCGTAGTTGGCGGTGATGACGCTGGCTTCTCGTACAAAGACATCATCAAGGCCGACCTCGAAAAAGACCCCCGGGTCGCTAAAGTCATCGACGTGGGCGTCGTCCATAACGAAGACAAGACTGCCTACCCACATGTTGCAGTAGATGCATCGAAGCTCATCCTTGCTGGTGAAGCGGATCGCGCGCTTCTGATATGCGGAACAGGACTGGGCGTGGCCATTTCAGCGAACAAGGTCCCAGGAATAAGGGCTGTGACAGCACATGACAGCTTCAGTGTGGAGAGAGCAATCATGAGCAACAACGCACAAGTATTTTGCATGGGACAAAGGGTCGTGGGCATTGAGCTAGCGAGAAGACTGGTCAAAGAGTGGTTGGGCTACACCTTTGATCCAGAGAGTGGAAGTGCGGCAAAGGTGCAAGTCATCAGTGATTATGAAGCCAAGCATGCCAATGGCAAGGTCGATGAGTGAGAGATGGTCGGCCTGAAGGTAGCGACCTGGGGTGGGAAAAGACATAGGTGGGAAAGAGAAGCTACCTCGGTGTCGTATTGCTGCCTGCGAGTAATGGTATGTAGCAGTAGCATAGATACGTGATAACGGAATGAACCTCGCAAACATAAGCAGAACTGTAGAGGATCAGAAAAGACCAAATAGGAAATTTGATGACTATCGTCTCTTGTATGATGATTCGGCTGCTTGCGGAGTCAATTCAATATTAAGTGAACCTCTACACTTCCTCTGCCTCACATATTTCCCCACCAACAGATCTTCGCTTGTCACAGCTTTCATCTTCTCAACCTCTGTTACTCGAGTAATCAAATATGACAGCCCCATCTCTACCTCCACGTCTGGTAGGCGTCAATACCAAGATGTATTTTGATCTGCCTTCCTCAACGGCCTACGTCTCCGCCGTCGCAAAAATCGCTCCATCTCCCAACTCCTCATGCGCCATTTTCATCATCCCATCCTATCCATGCCTACTTGCCGCCCAAAAGCTCTTGGAGGCTACACCGCAAGTCCTCTTAGGGGCCCAGAATTGTCATGCTGAAAATAGCGGCGCCTACACGGGCGAGGTCTCGCCTTTGATGCTGAAGCAGGCAGGCTGCTCGATGGTGTGCCTAGGCCATGCTGAGCGACGGAGAGCACCCATCAACGAAACGGACGAGGACGTGGCGCAGAAAGCAGTAGCAGTGATACGGAATAGGATGATACCTTTGGTGTGCATTGGGGAAAAGACGAAGAGCAACATCATGTCTGAGGGTGTGGGTCTTGCCATTAGAGAGTGTACGCCCCAAATAATGGAAGTTATGAAGGCTTTGCCAAAGGATGTGTCCATAATCTTCGCCTACGAGCCCGTATGGGCAATCGGCGCTCAGGAGCCAGCATCCGCAGATCACGTCGTCTCAGTGGTACTAAGCCTGAGAGATCGCATTCGTCATGAGTTTGGAGAGGAACAGGCTGGCAAGATTAGGATACTATACGGTGGAAGCGCAAAGCCTGGGACATGGGAGACCTTGAAAGATGGCGTCGATGGTTTGTTTCTTGGACGATTTGCCCATGATGTCGACAACTTTGAGAAGGTCATTGAAGAGGTGGAAGCGTCATGAACACTTGAGTAGATCATGGAATTGTAAACGCGTTGTGGAATGCGTCTCAGCACTGGAGGCCGTATCGTCTTCGCTCCGTCGCCCAACCTGCTAGACGTGGTTGCATCATGGCTTTTTAAGACTGGCACTCGAAGCACTTCCTAGGATAATTCCTGCTCAGAATCACACGGTTGAGGAGTCACGAGCGGCAATTGAGACTTCTGCTTTCCTCTTCAATGTTGCACAGAGAGCCGTGGTTGGAACCTTTCTTACAAATATTCACGTCGAGATAGGAGTTAGGGGAAAGGCAGGCCTGCTATTGCTACGGAATGGACGACATTAGGTAAATTCCAGCCGTGTTACGTTAAGCACTTGTACAGACCGGGTTCTAAGATAAGCCATTAGATCATGCGCAGTTTCAAGCTGGTCTCCATGACGCCAAGCTGAGATACACCTTCGTTCATACCGCACGTCAACTTTCCAGACCCAGGCTGTTGAGGAATGGTATAAGAAGCCATAGGTAGAGATTCCATTCTAGGATTGTGGAAGGATTGGTAATGCCATGCAGTCTACGCAGATCGGAGATATTTTGTTGGACTGAATTGGAGTAAGGCTTAGATTAATGTATGATGCATTAAAGTTGTATTTCGTGCCTCCAGGGTATATATCAACATCGGAGTGAATATTTACATTTGAATCAAATTTGAACCGCACCCCAACCGTTAAACGCCCATGCACCGTCTACCGACGTCGAAAGTTTAAAACTTCTACTCCCAAGATAATGCTCACTGGTACGTCGCCGGCTTCGCTCCATCCAACGTACAATTCTTCGGATACTGCACCCACCCCGTCAAGCGATTCGCAATATCACTCGCATAACAATGCGTCGCCACCCCCTTTCCCAAATCCCCACTCTTGTCTACAGATCCAGAATTGTAAATCCTAGCTGCTCTATAATATGCTGACACATCACTCGTACCCGCTTCATTCAGACATTGGGCCAGTCCGTCTCCAGTAGCTGTGCCTGCGGTGCCGTCGGATATCATTTGCGTGATCGTCGACGCTGGACACGGGTTCTGAACGGTGACTTTTCCGGAGCTGGATTTTGCCCAGCAGGTTCCGGGGCCATCGTGCGATTGCATTATTCCGGGGTTGACGACGCCGCCGTTGGTGGTAGGTACGCGGACACAGCCGCCTGATTCTTGGAGCATGACTGCGAGGATGAGGCGGTGGTCTACGTATGTGGCGGCGGCGACGGTTTCGATGGCATTATATATGGAGGTTATTTCTGCGGCGGAGTCGTCTGCGAAACCGTATTGGTTGCATGATTGTTCGAGAATCCATTTACTGTTGTTGAACATATCCATGAACGAGATCCAGCTCGTTTTTGGAGGCCAGCCCTGCGCTACGGAGCCATTGCCGGTGTACTGTTTGTAGTAATCTACCAAGACACCGTCTTGGTTGTTGATCGTCTTTTGGGCTATGGCGCTGTTGCTGACTTTACCGCCTGTTGCTCGGTCCTCGAGGATGTGGTCAACGCCGGCGATGGCTGAAATTTCGTCCGAGACTGGCACAGGGGCGGGCATGGAACTTGCAATTGCTGCAAGCATTGAGCCAACGACTAGCTGCGCTGGATTAGCTTGGCTCCAGGGACATTGTGAATCGGAACATCTACAATTTTTGAGAACATAATGACCGGTCTGTGCCCGTTTATGTTGTGTATATATACTAGTTACATGCAAAATAAAGATTTCCTTGTTTGTTGTCTGAATCTAGAGATTTTGAGAAGCCACTGCGTCTTCGAATGTTTAAGAGTATAAAAAAGAGAGGTAATAAACGACGATCTGCAAGAATAAATATGCCAAAGGAATGTGAAGTGCGACCAAAAGAATGACAGGCGCGACTTGATGTATGCAAGGCTACCGATCATTGGATCTGAAAGGTGCAAACTCCCATTATATACCATGGACGGCGACAGAGGGTCCAGATCGACTCCTATACACGGGACGATGGACAGGCCCGCGTAGCGCGCATTCCGCATATGGTCTTCAATTTTAACCATCCGCCATTGGGGTCCAATAGACTCATTAGCCCGGAGTAAGCACCTCGGTATTGTGTTGGGCGGTTCATTCATGTCAGCCGCTCATCCCTAGGAGCGCCAGGTTCGAAGTAGGGCGCGTGGAGGGCAATAACAATTCCCCCACAAAACAACGGCCTGCATATGTCAGCGTCCCACGCTTGGGAATGTCTCAAGAGCCAGACTGCGTGAAATCTCACGGGGTCAGCGGGGTAAGTCTAACACTGCGACTTGATGTATTGCTGGATTGGGATACTAAGTTGTGTAGACTTCCTTGATCCGAAGCTAAGGTTCTTAGTCCACCAAAACGGAAAAGGGGGAAATTAAAACGTTCGGATGTCTCCACCTGGTCCTAGACTTTCGTATTATTTATTGCCACCTATTGTTCAAGCTTCAAGTCGGAGCTTTTGACGGTCAAATGAATACAAGCGGAAGCTACCATATGGTGTGCACTGGCGCTCGCGCATCCCGACAACCAAGGATGAGGGCATGGGAGGTCGCAGGCCTCTCCATGGGCCAAGGGCAACGAAAGCCTCTAGGCGAGGGGCAAACATGGAGCTGGATGATACAGAGCGAGTCGAAGATATGCATTTGTGCCTTTGACGTCTTATGTCAAGCGAGGAGCTCGTCCGGCTTCGTTTCTTTACTCAATAACCACAGTCGTCGAACACCTGTTGATGCGGGTGAGTGCTCTTCGCACAGCCATATATCACAGTACCTAGCAATTCCTGGATGGTCAGTTAAACCATATGGAATCTGCTAGTCCAGCCGGTTGCAACTCTCAAGGAGAAGCGTCTTAGCAAGGTTCACCGGACGAGGGATGAGCTAGTCTTCCTGACCGGTGTCGGCGATGTTAGAGGTCAGCTGGAAAGCATTGAGCAGTCTTCCCAAGTTAGACAGTATTGTTCATAGGGGATATGTGTTGTGTGGGGGTGGGGAGGCTCTGAACAGAATGAGTGGTATGTAGACGGTTAGCAGTGGTCCCAGGTACTGGTATTGGACCCGGGGTCACGGGATCGGGGCATCTGCAGGGGTGATCTGCAGGGCCTACCCGGCCCTAAGATAGCCCAATATCTCCCCACCTTTCGGGCGCTTTTGAACCCTTATCGCTCGCGTCATTGAATACACGAACTTAGGGTTAGGGTTAGGGTTAGGGTTAGGGTTAGGGTTAGGGTTAGGGTTAGGGTTAGGGTTAGGGTTAGGGTTAGGGTTAGGGTTAGGGTTAGGGTTAGG